>VXBX01006002.1:367488-473563 GCA_013400415.1 Scytalopus superciliaris | reverse complement strand
GGGGGGGGCGGGCGGGGGTCGCCTTGCCCGCCGGGGGCATAGGGACCCCGGGGAGGCGCTGAGCTGGCTCCGTGCGGCGGTCAGGGCTCCCTCCCGGAGGGAGCGAGGCATTTGGGCTGGCGTGTGAGAGGGGGACCCCTCTTAGGCATTTGGTCTGGGGTGTGAGATGGGCAGCCCCTCTCGGGATTTTAGGGCTGGGGTGTGTGATGGGCAGCCCCTCTCGGGATTTTAGGGCTGGGGTGTGTGATGGGCAGCCCCCTCTCCGGATTTTAGGGCTGGGGGGTGTGATGGGCAGCCCCTCTCGGGATTTTAGGGCTGGGGTGTGTGGTGAGCAGCCCCTCTCGGGATTTTAGGGCTGGTGCGTGTGGTGAGCAGCCCCTCTCGGGATTTTAGGGCTGGTGCGTGTGATGGGCAGTCTCTCTCGGGCCCCTGCGCAGCTCTGTGAGGTTCGTGCTGTGCGGGCATCGCTGTCGGGGGCAGCTGCGCTCGCAGGCTGGGAGGGCTCCATCCTGCTCCAGGAGGGCTGGCGGGGCGCTGAAGCTGCGGGTCCTGGAGAGGGGCAGCAGCACGGTGGAGGGACAAAGAGAAAAGGGTCAGATGGGATGACAAAATGTGGAATTCTGCTCTGCCAGCGGGATGGGCAGGCTTGGCTGAGAGGATGGAAAGACAGCAGAGCTGGTGAGTGCAGAGGGTGTATTGTCCGTCAGTTCCCAGGCAGACGTGCTCTGGAAAACACTGGAGTCTGAGCAGGGATAAGGCTTGAGGAAGAAAGATGGAGACTTGCAACTCTCGCTGTGGTGAGAGGGGGAAGAAAGCACCTCCTAAAGAGCCATAAGGAAATACCTAACTCTTGTAACTGTAGTTACCTAAAACGAGTAATGCTGCTGAAAGAAGGCGAGTTTAGAAGCTTTGGCTAAAAATTAACTATCCTGGTTAAGTGAACATGTTTTCTAACATGTGAGAGGTTTCTCAGCATAGACTGGATGCTTCATAACCCTGAGGAAACTTCTTTAGCTTCTGCTGTGCTCCGATGGGTTGCACTGTTATTCATGGGGTTTGTTGTGGTGGAAATCAGAGGAGCAAATCTTAAGAAACACAGATTCCCCTGGTTTTGGTTCTTATAGCAATCCCATCAATGTGTTGGGTCACTGGCTCTGTAGGAGGAAGCATTGACTAGTAAATTGTATGTAAAGACCCTTCTCTTGTTCACACCCATTTGGCAGCACAAAAATAGCCATCATCCTTGAGTGAATAGCAATCTGCCTGCCAGGAATTAGTTTCAGGTGTGTAGTTCAGGGAGCAGCTGGTATCTATGCCCCAAGCTTTTCTTCCGACTGGCTCCCTCCATCCAACAGTGGCTCCAATGGACTTTTTCCTTTCAGGGGTATCACAGGGATGAGTTCCATAGTGAAGGCCTTGGTGTCCAATGAGGTGTTACCATGGAGCCAAGTTCCATGTCACTAGAAGGGTGCAGCCTCCTGGATGCCTGTTCTGGAAAATGTCTCTGTGACAATATTTGTGCCTGTCTCACCATTGTGTGTCACCAGTTCAGGGAACTAAACAAGGAAGAACATCAAAGCCTTTAGCAGAAAGGGCCTTTTGGTGCTTTATCTTTAGCAAGGCCGGTCACAGCAGGTTCAGAGGAGCATCAAGGAAGAGCCTGAGGAGGACAGGAGTGAGGCCACTTGCTTCAGCAACAATTAGGCATCGCCTTGCTTTTGTCATGCCATCAGCAGGTACATTGGCATGAGGTACTTATGAGTAAATCTACTTCCATCTTCGTTTGTTTGATCACTAGTACAGAGTGGCAGCCCCTGTGCCAGTCACAGCTACCATATAAAAGCATACAGATGTGAGAAAGAGAGCAAATGAGCAGTGTCCAGTGCTGGGTGTGCCTTGCAGTGCCATGGTGGTTTGGATCAAGTTCCAGTATGTGATGGCAGGAGAGACTGGAGACACCGCTCTTGTCTTTACCATCAGTAAATCAGGTTAGCTGTCCTGTCCTTTAGCTTCCTGAGGGTTGTGCTTCCCATGCTTGTCAAAAGCTTGGACTATCTTCTGGTTTTGTGATTCCTTTCTCTGCTCTCATCTGGGGGTTGTGTTTTGTTTTGGGATTTTTTCTCACAGGCACTCCTGACCAAATAAATACTTTAAAACTCCTGGAATTTGAACAACCTGGCAGTGTTGGAACAGAGTCACAATTCTTATTTTGGGTGGTGCTTTCACTGGGAAACAGGTGATACACTACCAACCCACTTCTTTGTTTTTAACTCACTTCTTTGCTGTCTCTACTGGCTCTTCAAATTATCTTAAATTGGGGCTGGGAACTCTGTCCCACAGTTTAAATGAGGTCTGCTGGAACTTCAGATTGCACCACTGCCCTATCAGCAAAGAATGAAGTATAATCATGTTTATTTAGATTTTTTTTTTAAAAAAGGAAAATGTTTGCATTCTTATTTTTTTGTACAATTGCATAAAACCTCCCATCTGTACAAGGTGCCTGGTCTTTAGTATGTTCAGCTCTGCAGTTGCTCTGTCAGATAAGAAAGTACTTCTTCAATACTCATAGGTTGTGTTAGAGACAGAAAAACAACCACTGAGATCCTTGAAGAAGTTTAGACATTGACTTCACAGAGGTGAGACTGTGCTTCAGTTTTAAGTGACCTGTTCCTTGGTCTGTAAGAAACCTGTTCCAGAGCAGCAAAATAAACAGAAATCCCCTGAATCCATGTATAGTCTGCTGTTAGACCATCTTTCCTTTCCAGCATGTCTCTGGATTTTAAAAACAGAGGGGAAAAAAGTGTCCCCCAAGGTTAGGGGAAGGAAAAAAAACCCACTTCATAGCAGCCTAATAGGCTTGATGTGTTTAATTGTGAATATGCTCTACTGTACTCTCTCTCTTCACTTATTAACGTTGCTGAATTCCTGATCATGGACTACTGACCTTCCTGGAGAAGAAGATATCATCTTCAGTGCCTTCTCCCTGTTGTGCAGGACCTGCTGTGAAACTCTTGCACAGGTTTGTAGTTAACAGTGATCCTGTGTTAACAGGATTTGCTCCCTTTGTGACCAGAGGTAGTTTGGACTGTTCTCGCAGTCTCCTTGGGTGTACATTTCCTTCCAAAGAGCTGCTCCTTTCCTAGCCATGTGCCAGCATTCTCTTGAGCTGTGAGGATTAGAATAGTGTTCAGCCTTAAATTTTATACACATGCACACTAGGAGTTCGTGTGGTGTTCAGATACGCAGTAATAGGAAACTACTGCTGGGAATTGTTGGTGCCACAGACCTGTATCAGTTTCCTGGCTGACCCACAGGTGGCATCTGTCCCTTTTGTCTGCCCTTTCCACAGCCAAATCCTGCCTTCCCTTTCATTTTAAGTATTGATGAGGGGTTTATGTGGTCTGCTGAAAGCTGTGAGGTGCAAAACTGCTCCTTTCAGGTGTAGAAGACCCAAAAGACACTCTAGAAAAGAGTGTTGGGAAACTTTTCGTGATAAGGTGCTGAGTATGTTCTGTATTAAAGTGGAAAGAGTCTGACTACAGGCTGTAGCTGGGTTCCTCATTTTGGCAGCCTTTCTCCATCCAGGTCTGTCTGCAAGTGCTCCTGCTCCCCTTTTTGCCCTGCAGTGCCTCCTTCCTCCCTCCACCACACTCATCTCATTGCTTGGTGCTTCCACCGGTATGAAACCCTTCACTGCTCCATCCTGAGGGACCTGGGCTGGGCACTGAAGCCCAACATCCTGACAGTACCTGGTGTTATCCTTATCCCAGCAGTATTGTGGGGAACTACTGGGAAATGATGCCCTCTCTCACCCATTCAAGCCTGACAAGCTCGGTGGGGTAGCCCTGGGGTGCAGGGGGCTCAGCCAGGAGGACAAGGAGTCCCTGTGTGGGGCAAGGTCCAGATCGATGGGGTACAGGGCCAGACATACTCATGGCTGCAGTGGCAGGGACAAGAGCCTCAGCTTAAAAGGCCTGTCCATGGTTCTCAGCTCCTTCCCAGCTCCCTGCTGGCAACCCATGTGCCTCCTTGAGAGCTTTCTCCTCTGTTTTTGCTGTTCTGTTGTGTCTGAGAGGTGCAAATAAAGCTCATCACGTCATTCATGAAATAGGCATAGAAAACTCAGGAAGGTGTCAGGCTGTGCTGTTATTGGTGCTTTTGGAGCTTCACCAAGAAATACTCCACGTTGTTTGAGATCCTTGCAAGGACACACAGAGTCTTGTATTTTAACAAATAGTCTTAAGATTAGCAACACAACAGCTTTTTATAAAGTTCACAAAATTAATCTTTCTGGGGCTTTTTGGGTAATCCCAGGTGTTCTTGAATGGTGAGGAGCAGATGTCACCAAAGGGCACTCCTGCCCCACACCTTGGTGGCTCCCACCTGCAGAACTGTCTTTTTTTTTTACTTGCTACACCGAAGGATGCCTTAACACCACTTGTATTTGATGGGGATGACACCCACTGATTATTCTGAATTCCCTTAGCTCAAGATTCAAGGTCAGTATATTTGATTTTGGAGCAGCAAATGTTATTTAAAAGTCTACCTTGACAATTCTGCTTTGACACTAGTTTGAGATTTGAAGATTTTGTGTATTTTCTTGTGGCTTATGTTTCCACTGACTTTTAGAGGAAAAGCTCTGGGTGCATCCTCCAAAAAAAAAAATTCATTATGACTTTCTGAGAAACACAAAAGCAAGGGTGAAACCTGTTGGCAGGTAGGAGTGGAATCATGGATTTGACCTTCTCCATGAAGCAGCAGCAAAAAAACTCTGAATCTTTTCTAATATTAATCTGGTAAGACATCCTGGACTCAGTATCATTTAACAAAGCGTTTAAACCCAGCATTTTAGCTGACCTGGGTAGAAATGCCCTAAACTTGTCTTATATCACCCTCAGTGGGCTGCAGCCCTGTCTGCCTTGTGGAAACTCCCAATTGGCATGTTCTGGGCCTTGCTGAGCCAACACTATATCACTTCAGCCATGGACAACTAACCATGGGGGCTGAAACGCCAGGGCAGGAGTATCTGGCAGCATGTGGGGGCCACTTTGTGGCTGTTGTGATTGATGCTGGGATGGGGGACACTGTCCTGCACAGAGTGCCGCACAAAAAGTCCTTTAATAAACCAAACAAGTTCATTCCTTGCTGTGTGTGTCACCAGAAAGAACTCAACATGTTGGTCCCCTCCCCTGTGGGAAGTGCAGGTTTCTGTGAGCTCCTGGCTGGCTGCTGTCATACCTGTTTGCTGCTAAGGCACCTCTGCGTTGTCCCAGCAAAGTCCTCAAGCAACTCTTTCTGCCTAGGGTTGGGCAAAAACCCTGTGATTCCCCTGGTGCCTTCACTGCTGTTGCTGAAACAGCACCTATTCACTGTCCCAGGTGTTTCTCTCTTGTTCAGCCATGGAGTGTCTTTAAGAGAATCCAAACTGGCCCATGGCTATTTCCAAGCTGCTCATGAGGGAGAAGTGTTTGAGGGAGCAGCAGTGCTGTCTTTACCCTCCCTTGAACCTGTGCTTCACTGGAGGTGTTCTCTGGAAGATAAACCATCAGAAAGGCTTCATGTTTATTTTGCAGGCAAAGTTTTCTGCCTCACATACCTGAGGGAGCCCCCCCTTTTGTTGGAAACACCTCCTCAGGCTGCTTTAGCTGCCACACAGAGGAGGCTTTGCAGGTGGGTGGCAGTGCTGGGATGTTCTTGCCTTCCTATTGAACGGGTAGGGAGCCCTTTGGAACGTGCTAGGGAGCTGTTTGGGATAAGCTGGTGGCAGGTTTGGGCAAATAATAAAGTTCTGTGGGGCATGAAGCCATCAATAAATTGTTGGCAAACCCTTTGCATTGCAATTGTGTAAGGGAAGAGATGGCACTTTGAGTCACTTATTTACTTTCTCTAAAGAATTTCTAAAGAATTGGACAGGTAATTTCTGAGAAGAGATGTTACCATAAAGGGTGTTGCCAGAGGACAACGCATGTTACAAGGTGACATGCCATTGCCTAAAGGAAGTGTAGAAACACTCCAAAGTGGCAAGTCTGAAAGACTGAAGGTGTGTTGGGAAAATCATAGAACAATAAGGCTTTTCTTCAATGGAGTCAAAAATGACTGAGAAAAAAAAAAAAATCTCAGTGGAGCTTTTTCCTTTTTTTTCCCCAGCTGAGAATTGATTAATCTGAAATGGAAAATTCTTTTATCACACTGACCTATAGCTGTTTATAGCAAGCATAATAGAGTTCTCTGTTACATTTTGCATGTTTTTGGTTTGTCTCAAAGAACTTCTGTCTTTACTGTTGGATTGTATTGATTTTATTTCTTTTAAATTATGCAACCTTTTACCAAAAGATAAGCAGGGATTTAAGCAAAGAAGGCACTTAGATGTTTTGCATCTTTCAGACAGCTTGTCTTTAAGGAATATATTCCTCCTGAAACATTACTTTTTAATTTATTAAGAGCATGGCACCACTTTCATTATATGGACTCTGAGGAAGGCACTGGCACATTCATGACAGCCCCCTTCAATTAACCTGTGGATTTATACACTTTATTTCACACTGTTAAAAGCTGCTGGACTTTTTGGGAGACAAACTCAACTCTACTCTTTCATCAACTGTAACATATCTTGTTATGGTTAAATCCACACTTTGTGCTTCAGAGATCTAAACTTGGGGAGTGACCAGGAGAGTCACCAGGCTTGTAAAAGCGCAAAGAAAACACCTTAGAAGCAGCTCACTGTGAGGTGTCAGGACCCTCAGCATGGCAGTAAACTAGAGGACAAAAGAGAGTCTGAAATCCTGGTATGTAGGATCCTTCTTGTATGTGTCTGACTTGAAAATAATGGACTGATGAAGACAAAACGGAATGAATGCTGTGTGTCCTTACAAGTGGCAATCTGGGGAAGTAAGGATTGGTTTGTGATAGAGGGAGAAGTTTCAGTGTCTTTTGGCTTTGAAGGAGGGTAATCTTTGCTAGCAGACAATGTATGATACCAGATCCAACAGCCTGAGAGAGGTGAGGCTGCTGCTGTGCTATGTCTGCGTGGCAGGGAGGCTGAAGATGTGCTCAGCACACACACAGACACACAATTGAAGGCCCTCACCCAGGCAGGAGTGAGAAAGGAATTGAACCAGAAGACAGAGGAGTCTGCAGTGATCAGTCTTGGGCATGGCCAGACACGGCTCCTGACCAGCAAGCTGTTTTACCTGTATCTGGCCTTTGTTATCCCTTCACGCCTCTATTTATCCATTCTTGTTCCTCCTAAATCACCTAAACCTCTCCCTTGCCCCACCTTTGGTTCATTATCTAAATATCTCATTAGTTCCTTGTAATTTCCAAACTGCTCTCCTCTTGCACCCACCCCTAGGCAGTGAGCCCTTTGGTCCGTAGGGTGATCTGCAGAGCTTCTTCTGGTGACCCTGGTGATGAGTGCCACGCCTGGACACTGGGACACATCTGGGAGGGTCCCAGACAAGGTGCTGATTCCTCTGAAGTCCTTGATCCGGGATCCTGCCTGCCACTGTGCTCCTCTGGGCTTGAGGAGGCGGACCTTTGCTGGGCTGGTGTGCCTGGGAGCAGCTCACCTGGCAGGGTGCATTTGGCTCCTCTGAGCTTTTTGGGTGTGGGCAGTTGAGATTTGTCACATAAGCTCACAACCTGGCCATGGGCTGTGGTTTCTGACAGGGCCCTGTGGCAGCCTGGAGAAGCCAGGATGTGTGTCTAAAGATGTGTTTCAAGTGAGGCAGCATGAAGGAGAGTCTGGTGTGCGGCTCTGCCATAGAACCGTCCCCAGGCTCCTGGTCTGTGCCTTCTTTGCCAATGCCTTTTTCTTCTTTCCTCCCCTTCAGAGGCCAATGGCTGTCTCGGGAGTGCAGGCTCTGACTGCTCAGGATGCCCAGCTGCCTGCAAAACTGACCAGGGTCTATCCTCATCTTTCAGTTCATGTCCTTTGCCTCCACCATGATTTACTGGGGACTCCTGGAGGATCCAAGGGCAGAGGCCAGCTCTGCAGCTTGCCTCTTGAGATCCGCTCTGCTCGCTCTTTGTCAAGATGCTGCTGGTGGGAATTCCAGAGGGAACGCCTTTTTCATGGAGATCTCAGAGCAGACTAACCCAGGGTACCTGTTCTCGTGCTCTGTGGAGTCAGCAGCCAGGACACATCCTGAGAGAAGTGTGGAGGTGCTCCTGGGAGGCTTGGAAAACGGGAATGCCTCATTACCCAAGCACTGGGCTTTCTCCTTGCTGAGCTTCTTTCCCAATGTAGAAATCTGGCCCCTGGACTTGCCAGAGCTCTTTTCTGGAACGCCTCTGAAAAAGTGGTACTTGTGGCCTCTATTTCTTACCCATCCTGTCTGATGCCTGCAGGATTGTCCTCACGTGGACATTTGGTGGCATCTACCTCGACATAGACTTCACTGTGCTTAGGAACTTACACCAATGTACTTGGTGCCCAGTCCAAGTATGAACTGAATGAGTCCTTTTGTTCTTTGGGCATAAGCACAAGTTCATGGAGCTTTGCATGAAAGACTTTGTGGAGAACTACAACAGCTGGATCTGGGGGCACCAGAGCCCAGACCTCCTGACATGTGTCTTCACAAAGTGGTGCTCCATCAGGAGTCTTTGGAGCACCAAAGGAGTGAGCATCCTGCCCTGTGGGGCTTTTTATCCCATTCAGTGGCAGGATTGGGAGACATACTTAGAAGTGGTCACGTCCTTAGAGCTTCACAAGCTTTTTAATAAAAGCTATGCAGTGCATGTATGGAACAAGAAGAGATCACCTGCCAGGCTGTGCTGGCTCAGCTGCGCTCTCACTTCTGCCCTGCCACATATGAAGCAGGACTCTGAACTGCAGTGAGTTGAGGGACAGCTAAAAGATGTTGCCCAGGAGCCCACAACTCTGCATCTCTTCCTCCTTCTTTTGAAGTGAGGTGGTGAGAGTTGAGGATAAAAGCCATTTGTGGGATGCAGGTGGAGCTTGTAGCTTCAGCCGATGTCTGTGCAGCTCTTTGTCTTGACTTTAAATTCCCACCAGCAACAGGTTTCTCTGCAGGACCTTTCTTCTGCTCAGCTTGGTTAGGGAGAGAAATCTCAGCCTCCATCATCCCTTCAGAGGAGTAAGGCCCCTTTCTATGGCTTTTTTATGGAAGAGGCCTTTGTACCAAAGAATCTCACTGCCTGGTTCTGAGGACTTCTGAAGTGCAGTCCTCAAAGCACCAACAGGATGGGAAAGCAAAGAGCAGGAGCTGAGGAGGAAGTTAAGGATGTGCTAGAGGAGGTGTCCTGAGAAAAGCAAAGAGAAAGAAAGAGTTAAAGCAATTTAGTTCTTCTCTTCATTCACATCTGAAACCTTTGGAGACTTTCTCATGTCTTGTTTGAGCAGGATGTGGCAGGCTCTGTTTGATGTCATAAATCCTCACGACTTGGAAGTTTGGTGCAAATCAGAACAGGAGGATCCAGGGCCAGGTCATAGAATCATAGTGTCAGAATCAGCTGGGTTGGAAAAGACCTCTTTGATCATCAAATCCAACCCTTGATCCAACACCACTGTTAACACTAGGTCATGGCACTGAGTGCAACACCATCTTTCAGAAAGAGGTCTTGTGCAGCACTGATTTATTTTACAGTAATGGCAAATTAACACCCTGCAGCGAGCAGGAGAGGTCATCCAAAACACACCTAAAATTGCACCTGACACAGGAGGAGCTGAACTGTCTTCTCCACTGAGTTTGTCTCTGTGACCAAATGTCCGTAACAGCATCTCAGATGCACCACATTTTTCAGGAGTTGGATGAAGCCCAGAGGAATGGCATGATATTTCCAAGGTTGCAGAGAGCTTGGTAGAGAGCCCGTAGCATCTAAATTAAAGTCCATTTATGAGTCAGATACAGTGGATCTCTTTAAGTAGCCTGGAGCACTCCTGCAATTCAGTGTCCAGGAGTACAATCTCTCCTGGGGCATCCTAAGGAGGACAGTAGAAAGCTTTGCTGCTCTCCCTGGGCATATTCCTGAATTGCAGTGGAGAAAGTTAACATACTTTCACAAGGTGTTGTTGTGCCTTTGAGGGGTCCAGGCCCAGCCAGTGTTGGTTCATGAAAGGCAGGCCCTCCTTGACTGACCGGATCCTACAAATGTCCTACTGTCCAATAGTATTACTGACCATCTTCCATTCATCTTAGCATGTTCTTTGTTGTGTTTAGGGGGACTGAAGCTGAATTGAAACTTAATGATGTTGCCGTGTCTGGCTCTCTGACTTTCTGTTTGGGACCATTAGTTATGCACATCACTGATACTCTGTTGCAAATAACCGAGTGTATATATATATATATATATATTCCTGGATCATTTCAGTGAGATGCCATCACATCCATGGCTACTTTGTGTACAGCGATCTGGGAATCAACAGCTATAGACTCCCATATCATTTCTCCCCACATTCTATTTATTTTTTTGCAGAAACTTGCTCATATCATCCTCTGACTGTTTGCTGTGGCTTGCTTTTAGAGCTTCTTGCCCCACGGAGTGTCTATCCAGCCTTGCATTACACCTATGTAGGTGGGTGTTTTCACTGTTCTTTCTGTTATTTCAGGAGAAAACTTAGTTCTAAAACCCCTGTAAGTGAAACTGGATGTTGCAGGGTTCACTCTGAAAAGGTGAAGGTGTGATTAAGCACAGAAGGTGCAGGTCAGAGGTGCCTTAAATGTCCTCTATCTAAAAATGCAGTGTTTTATGTACTGGCCTAATATAACCTCTTCAATTACACTATTTATTCTCATCTTGCCTTAAATCTTCACACGTCTGTAGGGTCACAAGGAGGAGTTTTAAAACTGTTGGTAAAATGCTAAAAACTAATTCCTCCAAATCCCCCTGTTTGGCACCACTCTGTTTTTCCTTGCCTGACTGGTTAGTCACCTACTGAATGCTAGCAATGCCAAATCTTACCTCTTCTACTCTCCTTAGTAAAATGTGTCTGGAGAAAATGGAGATCTACAGCTGGTTTCTGGTGGGTCCCCAAAATACTGCTATCAGGCTGCTTGTGATCAGCAAGTATTTATTGTCCCAGACGCCCAGCAGCTGCCTTGGTAAAAAGCAGCACTTTGCTAGACCCTTTTCCCCTCTCTGCTTTTGCTGCTGAATTTGTAGCAAATTTACTCACCCACCACAGTGTTTGTCACTTCAACCTCCATCTCTTCCCTTTTCATCCCGGAAGAAGGAAGTGCCAGATTACAGAGCTCTCAGAGACACAGAACTCTTACAAAATCTTGTCCAGCTGAGCAGTGAATTATCTGGTGTCTTGAAAGCAGGAACAGGTGAGTTTCCTGCTTTCTTTGGGTCCAACCCCAAACCTCACTCTGCCAAGTCCACTGCTATACCAAGTCCCTGAGTTTGGCGGATCATGACCAGAAGAGATTCATAAAGTGTTACTGAAGTGGAAGATGTCAGAAGCAAAAATGAAATGGAGCAGAGGGTAGGGGGAAGGGAATACTGGTAATATCCAGAGTCCAGAGTGTGTGATCATTGCGTGAACCAGAACAGGAACCTGATTGATGGAAGAAGAACTCATGTTGAAAGCTGATAGGTAAAGATGAATGTTAGTTGCTAATAGGTAGAAGTAATGCACACTGTGTCTTGATAGGGCCATGCACTGTTTGCTCATAGGCCACAAAACTGGCTGCTGTATAAATAGAGGCTGCTAATTAAATCATTCTCTTGTCTCTCACAGGAGGGTCCATGCAGCATTTTGTTAACACCCGAGTGCCACATCTGCATGTCTGTTAAACACCTCCAGGGATGGTGACCACCTTCCTGTGCAGCCTATGCCAAAGCTTGTTAACTCTTCCAGTGAGTAAATGTCTCCTAATGTTCACTCTGAACCTCCCCTGGCACAACATGAGGCCATTTCCTCTTACCCTAAAATGTCACAATCTTCCCTTGCTGCTTCTTCCTGTGCCTTTTTGCATTCACCTTTGGGGCCTCTGTGGTGAGCCCAGGAAATGCTGGTTCTGCTTTAACTTCACTTTAAAGGGAAAGAAAGGGCAGAAAGGCTGATTCAAATGCTGAGAATGTAGCTAGAGTGATTTACCAGTTTGTTGCTGTGTCATTAATGATCTCTTCCTCTCTGTCCCTCCCTTTTGCCAGAAGAAGAGAGAAAGTGAGGACAGGGGGATTCCATATCCATCACCAGGATCCAGTGGGAATGCTGAGGAGGTCATAGCCAGCATGGCCTTTGCAGGGTTGGGAAGCAGCCTTGAAACTCTCTTTACCAAGGCAGTTCTTGTCCTTACTGTCTGCTGCTTCCCTGTATCCATTCACCTCCCACTATCCATCCTTCCCACTGGGCTGCAGTGCCATGCAAAATGAACCAGGCTCTCTGTAGGGGTGGGAGGTTGGTTTCAAAATCCAGCAAGTGCAGCTTCAACTCCCTGGGAGACTGAAGCTTATGTTTGCTTTGGGGGGAATGACAGGCTGTGTATGAGGAGGAAGAAACTCATCATGAGAAAGACCTGTCAGGGCAGTGTCTGTTGACAGAGCTCCAGGGATATCCATAAGGAATGAAACACTCTTATTTCCTCATCCTGGGCTTGGGGGTTTTTTTGCATGTACGTGTCATGTCCAGAATGGCCTGGAATTCTGGAAGGTGATAAATGGGGTCTCTGATGGTGTTCCCAGAGTTTGTTGTGCACCATCTGAAGATGGTACCCAAGGGTGAAGGAAGGCTCATGGTCTGCTGCCCAATCAGTCAGTGTCTGTTTCTGCTTTCCTTCCCTTCAGATCCCGACAGCTGTTTCAGGAGAGCAGACTCAGGATGGAAGGGCAGTGTTCAGGATGCCCAAGTGCCTGCTAAAGCTGACCAGGGTGCTGCTGAGCAACAAGCTCAGGGCTCTCTTTATCCTCATCTTCATGCTGGTGTCTTTTGGCTACCTCACGTACTGGAGAACTGCAGAGGACTCCAAGAGCAGTGCCCTCTACAGCTTGCCTGGGGAATCCAGCTGTGATCACTCCGTGCCTTTTTCCCTTCCCAAAGTCAGTGGGTCCACTCTTTCCAACAGGAACGTGTTTTTCGTGGAGACCTCGAAGCAGACTAACCCAGGGTACCTGTTCTCATGCTCTGTGGAGTCAGCGGCCAGGACACATCCTGAGAGAAGTGTGGTGGTGCTCCTGGGAGGCTTGGAAAATGGGAGCTCCTCGTTACCCAAGCACTGGGCTTTCTCCTTGCTGAGCTCCTTCCCCAACGTGCAAATCCGGCCCCTGGACTTGCTAGAGCTCTTTTCTGGAACGCCTCTGAAAAAGTGGTACTCGTGGCCTCTGCGGCACTTGGAGCCTTATTTGTTACCCGTCCTGTCTGACGCCTGCAGGCTTGTCCTCATGTGGAAATATGGTGGCATCTACCTCGACACAGACTTCATTGTGCTTAGGAACTTACAGAATCTCACCAATGCCCTCGGGATCCAGGATGATGAACTACTGAATGGGGCTTTTCTGTCCTTTAAGCCCAAAAATGAGTTCATGGAGCTTTGCATGAAAGACTTCGTGAAGAATTACAACGCCTCCATCTGGGGGTACCAGGGCCCACGCCTCCTAACGCGTGTCTTCAAGGAGTGGTGCTCCATCAGGACTGTCCAGAGCATGAGCTGCAAAGGTGTGAGGGCTCTTGCCCCAGAAGTAGTTTATCCTATTCCCTGGCAGAACTGGCAGAAGTTATTTGAGCCAATCAGTGCCTTGGACTTTCACAAACTCCTTAAGAACACTTATGCAGTGCACATCTGGAATAAACTGAGCCGTGGGACCAGGCTGGAGATCCCCTCCCAGGCTCTGCTGGCTCAGCTCTATTCTCAATTCTGCCCTGCTACCTATGCAAAGATGAAACAGGACTCTCAAGAGGGGTCAAGGCCAGGAATATGACCCCACCCTGAAGGAAACCTTCCAGAGCTGTTTCCTAGCCCAGGGAACAGATGTTCTGTGTGACAGCTCCCTGGTTTTGTATCGTTTCTGGTATCTGTCATAGATGTGTTTCAAATACTGACCAGAGCCTGAGTTCAGCCTCTCTTGTTGTCCTTCAGGACACTTGGTGCTGCAGGGAAGGTTGAACTCGTTCATCAGTGTCCATCAGTTGGTCCTCTATTGCTGTTCTCTTGAGCAGCCCCTCGTGCAGTTTCAACAGCTGTAAGAACCCTTGGCTTGCTCTGTGTGGCATTTACAGAATATCAGAGAAAATTTTGAGTTGGAAGAGACCCACCAGGATCATCGAGTCCAGCTCCTGACATTGCACAGGACCATCCACAAAGTCACTCCATGTGCCTGAGAGGATCATCCAAACAATCCCAGAGCTCTGTCAGACTTGGTGCTGTGCCCACTGCCCTGGGGAGCCTGTTCAGTGCCCAACAACCCTCTGGGGGAAGAACCTTTTCCCAGTATCCAACCTAAATCTCCACTGACACAACTTCAGGCCAGTGCCTCAGGTCCTGTCCCTGGTTCCCACAGAGCAGAGATCAGTGCCTGCCCTTCCCAAGGAAGCTGCAGATGCTGTGAGTCTGACCTCAGTCTCCTCCTCTCCAGGCTGAATAGCTGAACACACCCAGTGCCCTCAGCTGCTCCTCGTATGGCTCCCTCTCAGACCCTTCATCATCTTCGCAGCCTCCTTTGGACACTCTCTGAGAGCTTTTTATCTTTTTTATATTGTGGCACCCCAAACAGCCCCAAGTACTGCAGGTGAGGCTGCCCCAGTGCAGAGCAGAGCAGGACTCCCCTCACTCTCCTGGCTGGCAATGCTTTGCCTGATGCCCCCCCAGGACAGGGATGTCCCTCCTGGCTCCAGGGCACTGCTGACTCATGGCCAGCTGGCCACTGACCAGGACCCTCAGGGCCCTTTCCTGGCACTGCTTTCCGGCATCTCATTCCCAGTCTGTCTGTACATCCAGGTTTGCCCCATCCCAGGTGCAGAATCCGGCACTTGCCCTTGTTGAACTTCCCATGGCTGGTGATTTGAGCCCTCTGATCTGTCCAGGGCTCCCTGCAGGGCCTCCCTGCCTTCCAGGGGCTCAACAGCTGCTCCCCGTTTTGTGTCATCTGCAAACTTGCTCAGTGTCCCTTCCAGTGCTGCATCCAAGCCATTGGTGAAGATGTTGAAGAGCACAGGTTCCCTGTGGAACCCCACTAGTGACAGTCACCAGTCTGGTGTCACCCCAGTCACTGTCACCCTCTCTGCCTGACCCGTGATCCAATTGCTCACCCACCACAGGATGTGTTTATCCACCTGTGGGCTGGGCAGTTTGTCCAGAAGGACCCTGGGAGACACAGTATCCAAAAGCTTTACTGAAATCCCAAAAGGTCACATCAACCAACTGGCTTCCCTGGATCAGCCAGATGGGTCACCTTGTCACAGAAGAAAATCAAGTTTGATCAGCAGGACTTTCCCCTCCTGTAGCCATGCTGATTGTGACCAGTGACTGTGTTGTCCTTCAGGTGTTTTTCAGTCCCTCACAGAACAATCTCCATGATTTTACCAGGCACTGAAGTGAGATTCACAGGCCTGTAGTTTCCAGGGTCAACCTGTTACTTTAGGACTTCATATATTTGTAGGTTTTTATATGGTTATGTAGTTTGTTACATTTAAAATAGTAGCTGACACCTTTCGACCTCTGTGTCACATTCCTGAACCTTTGTCTAAAGGGGAAGAGAGCAGTTAAGAACATCTCGTATAGGATATATCTTGTACCCAGACAGCAAATAGAACATATTATAGTCAAAATATGATGCCGTTGAACCCATAGCGTAAGCAGGCCCAGAAATCTTGGAGAAACTCCAGAGAGAAGACAATGTGGAGACCTCTGACTCAATTCCAGAGAAGACATGTTATGGAATGGATCTGGGGAGTTTCTAGGGATGGACAATTACTAAATTGGATGTAACCCTTAGGATAATTAAGTAGTATTATATAATTTGTGAAATCCCTATTCTGACACATGCATCATTATATTTTTTTAGCCCAAAAGTTTTTAGTAAAGAGCTGTTTTCTACCTTTTACCCTGATAATATTGTCTCAGACAGTTCTTTCTCCCTGAATCCAAGCAACAGACCTCCTTGACCTTTTTGAAAATTGAAACAACATCAGTCAGTTTCCAGTCAACTGGCACCTCTCCAGATTCCCAGGACTCTTCAGAAATCATTAAGATGCCTCATGATGGCATCAGCAGCCTTTTAAGCATTCTCAGATGAATCCCAAGAGGCCCCATAGATTTCTAGGGGTCCAGCTGGAGCAGCAGAGGAGACTGATGTAAATTTGATGCAGCCTTTAATGTGAGCAGCAATATGTTTCATGGTTTGTCAGGCACTAAGTCACAGCACGCCACTGATTAAACGCTACACTGCAGACCAAAAGGGAGAGAGTCATCAATTTTTACTTGAAATGAGTTGTATAAAACAGCACATTAACTTACTCGGCTGTCTGGTCCACACCCCACTTCTGAAAAACAAGAAATGTTGCCTTCTCACTCTCACTAAGGGTCTTCACTGTTGGTGCTGAGCAGCACTGGATATGCTGTTCCAATGTGCTGCCCATGGCGCCAGACAATCACCTGCAGCTCATAGTCATCTATTTTCACTGTTTCTCGCGTGACTTTTTCTTCAGACAGCAGGAAAATGACGGTGTAAAGGGCAAATTCGAACTCGGGGCTGACACCTATAAAGGTGCTTCCAATCGGCTTGACTGAGCCCTTCCAGCTGAACTGGATGCTCAAAACTTGGTCATCTCTGTCAGGCTGAAAGCATAAACAGAACAACAGGCTCATCTCAAACACAGCTGTGGGAGGACAGACAGAATTTCTGACGGCAGCTTTTTGAGAGCTTTGCAAGATTCGGTCATCCTTGGTGTGCTGGGGTGCCACAGCTGGAGCACAGCCTTCTCCTTCACCTCTGGACCTTACATGATCATGTGCCTCAAGAGTGCTGCAATTCTGTAAGCACCAGCACTACTTTTTAAAATCCTTTTTGCAGAAAAGCTGGAAGGCAGGGTAGTATTTATTCTGTTTATCTACAGTTATGCACTGCACATACTTATTGCTGTTCAAAACAGTTGAGCCTATGATTGCATCACTGAGCCTTGTTTCATTTTACCACAGCTTTTACCTCTGCACCCATTTGTGTGGCTTGCAAAGGCACCCTGCTTGTTCTTACCCTGGTTTTGTTCCCCCGAGCGACGTATCCCTTGTAATCAATTTGGTTGCGCTTCTCCTGAAGGTAAAATTGCACCCAGTTGTGCAAACCTAAGATCTCTTTACCACGCCTTGTTTCTCCAACAAAAACATGCTCAAAACCGCAAGAATCGGGTCTGTAATAAACAAAAGAATCATCTGTAAGCCTTTTGTGTGTTTAAGTAGTTTGGATTGGCAGAGGTAAAAGGTGAGAAGATGCAGATTCTTGCTTAGGTTGATTTGTGAGTATTTTCTGTCTGATTTTGTTGGGTTTTCTTTCTTACTTTGCACAAAGCTTGCAATAAGCTCTGGCCATGAAGACTGAACTTGTATTTGATGATGAAGGTTGACAGTAAACGTCATGGATGCATCACTGGTGCTTACGCAGATTTTAGCAACATTTCTGTCACTGTCTCCCGTAACAAACTGATGAAGTACAGATGAGAAAAGTGGATGATGTGCTGGGCTGAAAAGTGGAGGAGTGTCTGTGGCTGAAGGCCTGTGATTGGGTTCACAAAGTGCAGCTGGAGGCAATTCACCAGTGAGGTACCCCCAGGGTCAACACTGTTCTTATCTGATTTCAACACCTAATTTAGGCAACATTGACAGAACCATGAAATGGCTTGGGTGGGAAGGGACCTGAAAGATCATCCGATGGGCAGGGACACCTCCCACTATCCCAGGATGCTCAGAGCCACATCCAACCTGGCCTTGGACACTCCCAGGGATGGGGCAGCCACAGCTTCTCTGGGCAACCTGTGCCAGGGACTCCCCACCCTCACAGGGAAGAATTTCTTCCTAATATCCAATCTAAGCCTGCTCTCTGTCAGCGTGAAGCCATTCTGAGGCTGTCAGCCAGTTCTGAGGCACTCAGACATTTACCTAAATCAGAATAGCATAGGGATGACTGGTGGCCACCTCCATCAAACATACCTGTCTTCTCCTTTCCTGGCATAGAGCTGGAACCAGATGTCATAGAGCTGATGTTTGAAATCGGCAAGGTTTGGCTTTGCTAGGTTTTTTTTAAGCAGATATTCATGAGCAAGCTGAAGGATAGAAAACCAAGATACAGACACGGTTTACTTCTTAATTCAGTGTTTTCAGTGATAAAAAGAAAGATCTGTTACTTACCCTCATGACTTCTGTCGCTAAGATAGCATCAAGAAAACAATTGTTTTCAGCTATTTCTTCTGGAGTCACTACTTCAGGTACACCAGTTGATGTCTCATAGTTGTCCAACAAGGAAATAAATGCTGCAGAAAAAGAAACTTTGAGCATGGTCATGGCCTGAGTGTGCTGTCATAGACAAGATGCCATAGAATATGCCTTGGTAGCCCTTAGAGAAAGCCACTCCTTTATACATCGAATTCTATTCTCAGGTACACGGTTGGACTGGAGATGACTCAAGGCCAGATCACTCCTGTTCTTTTGAAAAATCTTTTTAAAGGGCTTTTTAAAGATAAACAGCTACTGAGCTCCCTTACGGAGCCAAGTGCTGAATCAGTAATGACCTTCTACCAAAACAAATCATATCTGACCACAACAATCACAGACACAGGCTTACGAACCTGAGCTATGCTGGCACAAGGCTTTGTGGGCTTTATTCCAGTAGAATAATACAGCAGAAACCTACATAAGGCAGATTGGGCATGCTTGAAGTATAGCCCCTTACAGGAAGGAATAGCTGTGGATGTTGTGCTGTCTGCAAGGGCTTAGAAGCTGTGAGCAAGGAAGGAAAGATGAATTAGGTGTGTATTTTTTAATACACAGAAATATAGAATCATAGAATAGCCTGGATTGGAAGGGACCTTAAGGATCATCTCATTCCAACCCCCTGCCATGTGCAGGGACACCTCCCAATAGCCCAGGTTGCTCAGAGCCCCATCCAACCTGGCCTTGGACACTCCCAGGGATGGGGCAACCACAGCTTCTCTGCCCAACCTGTGCCAGGGCCTCCCCATCCTCACAGGGAAGAAAGTCTCCCTAATATCCAATCTAAGCCTGCTCTCTGTCAATTTGAAGCCATTCCCCCTTGTCCTGTCCCTCCAGGCCCTTGGAAATAGTCTCTCTCCATCATTCCCTGTGGGCTCCCTTCAGACACTGCAAGGCCACAATGAGTTTACCCCAAAGCCTTCTCTTCTCCAGGCTGAACAATCCCAACTCTCTCAGCCTCTCTGAGCCTCAAGAGTCTCATCCTTTTCACTTTGTAGTGGGAAGAACCACAGAGAAATTCAGATTTTGACTAAGGCACAGAAGGATGCTCTTCCTGAGGCTGAGGTTACAGGTGATCTCCATGTTGTGATAACCCCCTTCAAATAAGGTGTGGCCTGATGATCCTCACCACAATCCAAATAATAGATTGTGCTATATTTTAGGCAAACACAAAAAACCCAGCAGGGATTCTTCCTGTCATGTTCACCATTAACAAAAGAATGGGTCTCACTTGCAAAAGTTTTAATGCTCTTCAGGAGTTCTTCATTGACGTTGTGGAACAGATGTCTGGCTGCATTGTCCTGGACAACACTGTCACCTGGCTGTGCTGGACCTGCTCTGCCCTAGGAGAAACACCAGAGTAAAGCAGTGTGAGGAGTAAGATGTCCTTAGAGGAGACAGTGCTTGCCTTTGTAATAATCAAAACAAACCCCATAATGCCACCAGGAGTTTTTGTTAGGAATTGTCTTCCTATGAAACAAGAGGAGACACTGCAGAAGAACTGCTAGCACAAATAAGAAAAGACATAATCTCTGACACTGTAGGAGCCTGAAGTGTCTCTGTTGACTCAGGTGATTGTGATGACCCATGTGATTGCTCAGTCCTGATCAGCAACCAGCTGTGCTACTGTGCTATCATAAAAGATAAACAGATAAATGTAGAGCCAAGGGTCCCTCCCAACTCAAATAAATAAAAAGGACATTTGGGAACATTCCTTCTCTGTGCAGTTGTAAAGAGCCTTTGCTGACAATTTTCCAATTTCTATTTCATAAAGGGTATTCTCATGGAAAGAGGACAGAAGATGAGTAGCAGTTTGTTAACATGGGCAAGGGGCAACTAGAGCCTTGTTCTGGCAAATGGAGAAACCATATAGGAGAAGTTTTCCCCACACACATTTTGGCTTGAGGTAGGCACCCCTGTTGGAAGTTTGTCAGCAACAGAAAATTGTATGTTATAATATGAAGCAATATTGGAATAAAGTGTTTGAGTCACATCAGAATCAAATGAGTACCAAATTGGATTCTGGATATTCAGTGGCCTGGTGCAGATTGTGGCCAAAACACAGCGTTGTGTTTGCACCACACTGAGCTAGAAAGGAGTGAAATGGCTGCTCATCAAATCTGGTACCCACTCCTCCTTCACAGGTCCCTGGGACTGGAAGCAACACCCCTGCAATCCTCTTCACCCACACCTCTGGGCTATTCCCCACTCTCCAGGAAAAAGCCTGGTTCCTCAAATTCCCCCTTTATTCCAGTAAGAGTGACTTGGGAATGAGCTGTACACACAAACCATCATTCACACACTGAAACATCCAGGGCGGAGAGGACTCAGGACATCTCTAGTCCTGCTCAAGGTGTGGTCAACACCGAATTCAGACCATATTGCTCAGGATGTCATCTTGTTGGGTCTTGAAAATGGAAATGGCAAAGCACAGTCAGCTTTTTTAGGCAAGGCACTTTTCAGAGACTTTTTTCTACAGCACCACCCCACCCTTAATCCTCAGGTGACTTGACAGCTGGTTACCTGCACATCAATGGTGTAGTCTCTCCCAGGTGTGAGGCGGTGGACATCCATCTCCCACATCTCACTGAAAAGTTTAGAAAGTTCATGGTTTAAGGCCCTCCTGTCAAGAAATGCAGAGAGATACACATGTTGAAAAAGAGATGTGCTGTTATTTCTGTGGGTCGCTTGTAGAGTCTCTTAATGTCACTCCACGTTCTGGGTAACAACTTGTCATCAGGAGAGGTTTCCATTTCTCCCCACACCTTCCTGTCAGTGCTGTTTTAAAAACCACATCTTTAAAGAATGCAGGTAATCTGTAAGGCCCCTTGAGCCTTCCCTAAGGTTAGGTTAGAGTTCGCTTTAACAAAGTTCTTGCTGATAAGTCTTCCTGCAGTTTTCCGTGCTCTGAGACACCAGTGAAGACAGTGGTGTTTCATTCAGGAGGATTCTCTGTACAAACCAGAGCAGAGCAGGAGGCTGTGACTGGCTGCAGCAACACTATCAACAGAATAGCAAGCAAACAATTCTCTCTGTGACGCTTTTTGGCAGCAACCATACACACTCTTCCCACCCTTTCTTCCTGCAAGCAAGACTCCACGATGGAAATGTTTTCCTTCACTCACACATGTGACTATCCAAGCCTAAATGTCACATGATGAAGGGTCTGCATACAATAAATCTCTCTCATGCACTGATCTCTGATGCACATACAAACCTACCCAGGCTGCTCCTTTCCTTATTTGCAAGGGAGTTTTGTCCTGCATAATAGTGTACATCTTTCAGAAGTCTATCCATCCATCTATCAACAAGATTTAGGAAGGGTTGTTACTGTGATGAACCACCCAAAAGTAGCTCCAAGTGCAGCATGTCTACATTGATAGAACCAAGAAAAAGAACAAAGCGGAGAAGAAAGAGGATTGGGTTAATATTTAAATGACTGCCAGTGGAAGTAATCAGTTACAAACCAGCACATGCATCAAAACCCAGAGAAGAACCACTTGGTAATTTTGAATTCTCCTCCAAAGCAGATGCTCTCCAGAAAAGAAGTACTGATATCTGCCAACAGTGGGCATTTTTTTTCAAATAGCTATTTGGGCGATTTGCCATGATTTTAACAACTGGTTCTCCCAGACTGCACCAAGGCACCTTCAAGTCCAATTCTGCACCTCCTGATTCCTGTTAATTTCTTTTCCTTCTGTTCTGATTAGGATGGACATAACTCGCTGCCTCCTCCTGCCAGTGGCAAATTGCATGCTCTCTAGCAGGAAGAGCAAACAAATATTGTGGTGAAGTCATGGTCTTCTGACGTGGCAGCCTTCATGTGAGGCAGCTTGAGAGCCAGGAAGTGCAAAAAGTGAGCCAGCATTTTATGTGTCTCCTCTCTTGGACTGCACTTAAATTGATGGTTTAAGCTCCAAACTGGAAGAAACAGAAAGTAGCAAACTCCGCTTGGAGAGCTGAACTTTTCCCCCAGCTACTGAGCAATCCCTTTTGTCCAGAGTCATCCGTGTAACTTTGGGGTGGAACTCACACAGCCTACGATTAAAATCCTGAAAAGCACAAGCAATCTGCACTTAACTCCTTGAGAGCTTGGGGCCCAAAGGAATTCATGTCCCTGAGCTAAGAGCCAAAAGGGGGCAGTTTGCATTAAAGCCCTAGAGGACGTGCTGCAGCAGCTGAGGAGCAGGAAGAATACATATGATATTCAATAAGGCTGCCACACTTCAGTCTGCCCGGAGCTGTGAACCTCAGGAGTACTGACACATCTGCTTGAATTCTGGGCTGGGCTTGAGTAGGTGTCAATACCTGAAAGAAAGAAGACTTGGACTGACCTAATTTTATTGGATCACTTTTCCCCTGGGTTCTGGAGCCTCCTGCTGTCTGCTCCTTGCATCAGCTTATCCCCTCTGTTGGAGAGCCATCATATTATGTCTAATAGGGTTTTTACTTTGGAAGTAACTGCTAAAGGTGGATAGGAGTCTGGTGAGCATCCAAGGTGTGTGAAACACTAGGGAGGGTGTCAGTTGGGTTTTATTGCAATATTTTGTTCCCTAAATACAGTATTTGATATACGCATAGTTTAGTATGGAT
The DNA here is from genome assembly GCA_013400415.1 of Scytalopus superciliaris. Taxonomy (NCBI): domain Eukaryota; kingdom Metazoa; phylum Chordata; class Aves; order Passeriformes; family Rhinocryptidae; genus Scytalopus; species Scytalopus superciliaris. Next base: position 450,587 of record VXBX01006002.1, on the reverse strand, counting down.
GTATTTTGCTAAAAGTCACCTATGCAGGAGATCTGCCACCCCTTCAATACTGTTTGTTCTTGGCCTGCTCTTTGGCAGATTTGTCCTGTGTTTATAAAGCACTGTAGGGCTCTGTTGGATCTTCACTCCCCTAGAAATATAATGGAATATCTCACGAGCTCAGTGTGTCTGCTCAGGAGAGGGTTACTAACAGATTTCAATCCTCATGTTCATTTCATAAATATACTTCTTCTGAAGTCACTTAACTTTACAAAATAAAACCCTTTTCTGTCCTTTATCTCTGCGGGGTGCTACCACAACATCGTCATGGACTTTTCCACATTTCTCTGTTTCTGAACAGAGAGCACCTGTCCATATTGAAACTGAAGATTAAAGAAAAATATATCCTTGCCAAAGCAAGGAACTTGTTTAGCAACTTGCACAGTCACCTTGTAAAAACTCTTTCTGGACAGTATTCCTTTAAAAAAGGGCCATAAACTTTGCTTACACACACAAGGTGAGACAATTTCAGTGAGAAGATGCCTAACACCTTCATGCAAATCCATGACACACCAACTTTTAAGTAAGGTTGTCCTGGAAAAGGGTATTGCACATTTACTCTCTGGATTTCAATACAACTGCATGCATGACTCAACCCAGAGATTTGTATCATCAACTCTCAACCCCCTCCCTCTGGTGAAAGTTCTCAGGTGTTAGATTTGTGCTTTCACATAGACTAAATTATTTCTGTGCAACAAGGCAGGCCAGTTGGTTTTTCTCCAGCTGGAGCCTTGCTTGGCTGTGCTTTCATGAGCAGAGCACCACCCCAATAAGAAAAACAGCCTGCACTTGTAATAGGCGAGACAACTTTTGGGGGAGGCTCTTTGCAATAGTAACTCTGATGCACCAGCAGTGTGGCTAAAGCAAAAGAATCTGTCATTACAGCTTTCAAATGAGACATTCATGGTGTGCCTGATTTCTCCGACTGATTTTCATGTATGAAACCTTCACTCTACACAAAATAAAGATTTTATTGCTATAAATCAGAAATGATTCAAGACATGAAGAGAGTTAAAGGGCAGTGGCAAATGTGAGCAAGTCAGCAGTGTCAAAGCAAGAAAAACATGTATTGCAAATGGGTCACATGAAACTCTGCAAAGAAGGTTTGATCAGACACCTTCTCCAAAGTAAATTTACCTTCAGAGATCCTTTGAACAGCACCCAATTTTAAACAGCCTCTAATTTTCACATAAAGAACAAAAGCCTTTGGAACACATTTACAAGAAGTTTCCAATAATTTAAAAAAATTGATTCAATGCTGTGAAATACATGCATCAGTTTGTATGGTTAATAGAAGGTAGAAGCAATTCTCTCCATTTTCCTCTTATGCCAGTGTGTATGTCTTTTATTTGAGTCCAGTGATCTTATTTTTTAAATTTTTTTCATCTAAAGCTGCTATTTGAAATAGCAAAGTTGAAATAAGGCAGGTTGTGTAGGTGGAAGGGAAAAGGCATTGTGAAGGAACAAACATCAGAGTGGGCAGTTACTCAGCAAACAGTCTATCAGAGTCCTGAGCAGGAAGGTGGTATTTGAAGAAGCAACTCTGTTATCAACTATGTTTAAGCAAAATCTGATCTCAACATCACCTTTATCTTAAGCTAAACCAGCTTATGACTCAGAAGTCTCAACTGACTTTTCACACCGCAGTCAGTTAGTAAAACAATAAAAAGGGGAAGCAGAGTTATTGCTGTGTTGCATGTCATGCAGTTTCCCCCCTTTCAGATGAATATATCCCATCCCCACCACCCTTCATGTTAGAGAAGAATTAGTATGATTTTCTCTTACCCACTTTCCATGCCAGGAGGAAGTTTTTCTCTTAGCAAATACTCTGAGCAGGGGTAAGACAACCTCAGAAATCTTCCTGGTAGTCCAGGGCACGGAGTTGCCTTCCTCTTATACTCCGCTTGCCCGCTGAGGACCGTCACCCAATATGACAGGCAGCACAAGAGCACAAGAAGGGAAGGGAGAGGCAGGAGGTGCCGAACCCCACGACACACTGTGGAGTGTAAGGACAGCACCCCAAATCACGCCTCTCTTGGCACAGCAACACTCAGAGCAGGAAGTCAGAGCCACCTGCACCTGGTTCCTGCTTCTCCTGAGACAATCAGGAGGTGACAGCAGGGGGACGCGTGGCCACCACCGCCTTCTCCTGGCTGGAGTTTCAGGTGCAGTCCTGAGATCCATGCAGGAAACTCAGGCACAAGTCACAGCTTTGCATCTTAGAGCTATGCTGGATTATTTGCCAAGAAGAGTTTAAATCTCTGCATGAATTTTCGGGGCCCAGAAATAAGAATTGCCAGTCTGAAAGCCTTGAGACAGGCAGGACATTCCAGTCTTGCTATTCCGCATACAGTTGTTATTTGACAATAGAAGAGAACACGATAATAAATCTGAGGTAAAAAAAAAATGTAGGGAGGGAGAAAACCCAACACCTGCTTCTTTATTCTTCTCTGATCTTGGGAGTATTAGGAGGCATTATAACCAGGGAATGTTTTAGAAAGGCAGCACTTTGCATGCATCACTGGAAGTGAGTGGTGGCAGGTGCTGGCAAATACAGGTACCCACTCCAGTGCCTGTCCTGGGAAACTTGCATTCATTGTGTGGTTGAATGACTCTTCAGATGGTTTAAAGTTTCTTTTTGTTTGGCTGGTAATTTTAGCATTTTCTTCTTTGTAATAATTAACTGCTGATAAGCATACTTTTAGGTCTAAACTATGTATGTGTATATACAGGAGCCAAGAGGGCTTGGTGTTAGGCTTAGTTATACAAACGGTTCTGCACCTCTGATCCACGTACCCCTTCAAAGAATCATATTAGAGCCAAATAAAGCCCCTGGAAATGGAGGCTTTTTTTTTCTATGCCATAGGGAACAAGACTTAAAACACATCAAAGTGAAGCTTCCTTATGACATTGATATCTCAAGCCTGAATATGCTTAATTTTAACAGAAATTTTCCTTACCAGTTTTTGCTAGAATTTATTGCAGTCCTGGGTAAACAAGGTAAATGAGAAAAAATCCACTGTCCTGGACTTATCAGATGCCCCAGTCTAGCAAATGAATGCAGGAACTCTTTTTTTAGGTTTTCATTTAAAATACAAAAGCCAGTGGGCATATTCTGTCAGTAAGAAAATTGTCTTTACTCACATTAGCAGAAAGAGCCCAGGGAATTTTCATTTACAAGCAGTAGCATCACTGGAGTCAATGTTTAAGTAAATCTTTGGTAAAATTGCAGGTCAGATGAGCAGCATCACTGGCAATTTCACAACCAAATGTGTAGTACTTAAATCTGGTTTAAAGCTTCTGCCTTGTGATTGAGCTAAGAAAAAGTAAGGATCCCAAAGTAAAAAGGGAAATGAAGGACTGATCAAAGGCAAATTAGATCAGCAGAGAATTTCCCAGGTCTAACAAAGTAAGAAAACCCAAGTGTCCAGAGCGCAGCCTTGGTAACCACATGGGTTGCCTTTCTCTGCGGGAGAGACCAGCCAATGCTTTGCCAAACCCACTGCACAGGGCAGTGCACAGACTTTTTTGTGCAAGAGTTGAGGCCAGGCTGACCCTGCTCTCTGTTCCTCTTTTTCTGTCACAAGGGAATGGGGAGAGTATTTGGTGCTGTGTCACTCCCGTGTGAACAGCATTTCCAAAGGAAGGACGCAATAAACTTAGAGAGGATTGACAAAACTGCCACCTCAGGCAGATGCTGAGCTTTGCCAAGGGTGAGGATCAAGGAAATGTTGTGAATAGAACATGTTTCCAAAGCATGTGGGCATGTCTGCACATTTCTGGTCTGAGCAATTTGCTTTTCTAACCAAGGTGGCCAATAGATAAATGGTTTGTTGCCTCCAATCTGGTGCCTAAATGTCCCTGAAGGGAGAAAGGGCTCGTTCAGAGTTAATTTAAACCTCTGTAGTGGATCTAGAGAGGGTGAGTGAGAATGCTGTGTTTTACAGGTTTCCAGACCAAAGCAGCCAGGGCTCACACCTGCACAAAGGACACATTTGAGCCAGACAGACTCACCTGGGGAGCCTGAGTAAGAGCTGTCAGCGAGAAAAACCACTGTGCAGGTCTCTAACAGGGTCAGTCCTTTCCCCAGAGAAGCCAGAGCAGGCCTCTGGGTCACATTTTGTGCATGGATATAAGGAAGAGGAAAGTCTTATGAGACACTGAGTGTGCTGGACATTCACTGAAAGTGAAGACAGTTGAATTATAGAGCTTTGAAGCATTTCATGTTTAGCACAGACACGAAGATGCATTTGCTTATTAGTCACTGATTTGTACGCACTGGTGTAAACCAGATTTTTAGGCAGCCTGGCTGAAATGTCCTGCCTTTTTGCACAGCTCAGTCCTGGTGCTTTTTCCAAAAACATTGCCATTAATGAATCATTAAGGCTGGGAGAGTTGGGATTGTTCAGCCTGGAGAAGAGAAGGCTTTGGGGTGACCTCATTGTGGCCTTGCAGTGCCTGAAGGGAGCCCACAGGGAAGATGGAGAGAGACTATTTCCAAGGGCGTGGAGAGACAGGACAAGGGGGAATGGCTTCAAAGTGACAGAGAGCAGGGTTAGATTGGATATTAGGAAGAAATTCTTTCATTTGAGGGAGGTGAGGCCCTGGCACAGGTTGTTGTGACCAGCAATGTCCTGACGCCCCTCAAATACACCTCCATGGATACCCAGACCTGTATAAAGGTGGCACTGTTGTCCAGCTGTTAGGAAGAGGAATTACTAGTCTGCAGAGTTGCCTTGCCAAAATTAAGAGCTCGACATGCTTCAGCGATCTCAGACCTAGGGGGAGCTTAACAAAGCTTGGGAAGAAAGATGTGCCACTGACACTGGGCACTGAGAATGCAGAATTCATGGGTCACAAGGACATCTGGCAGAACTCCCAAAACAAGGAAGAAACTGCTAAAGCCAACTGTGCTGAAACGAGCTCCGACTGAGCAAGAGGTAATTCCAGGAGGGGCCGATCACAACCACCGGCCCGAAAGGAAAGACTGATTAGCATAGGAAATGAGGGAATCATTTAACCAACAGAAGACAGAATGCTAATTAATAAGAGAACTATGTCACTTGTGGCCAATGAGCATCAATTCCTTTGTTTGCTAAGATGTGGAAGTGATGGAAAGTTTTGAACAAGCCCGGCACCCACCAGGGAGAAGCCCCGGGTGAGGAAGGACCAGAGGGACACAGCTGGATCCAGGGGCGGTGACGAGTTCAATAAAATCCGTGCTACGGACTCCGGCGCGCGGTCCGCTCTGCGCCTTAATTAGGGCAGGGGCGCCTCTCGCTAATTGGACCGTAATAACACCACTCGGGGGTTCTTTAGGCGGCTGACAGAGGGCAAAAGGGCGCTGTGGGCAAAAAGGGGTGTGATAACAGCAGGGCCAGGCTCGGAGAGTCCCCGAACACACACTGGCGATCCCCAAGAGCGCCCGCCCGGTGTGACGTCATGGGGCGGAGCGCTTATCCTAGTGCTGTGTGACGTCACGGGGCGGAATGGGAGGCGCATCCCAGCGCTGTGTGACATCACGGGGGCGGAGCGGGCCGGGGCGGTGTCCGTCGGGGCAGCGATGGGGGCGCCGCTCAGCACGGTGAGTGGGGCCGGGAGCGGGGCGGGGATGGCGGCGGGCCGGGGTTGTCCCTGCTGTCCCGCAGCGGTCCCTGCTGTCCCGCAGCCCCTGCTCCTCCCGCAGGGACGGCCGAGGCCTGGCGGTGCCCCCGGGGTGTGCCCCCTGCATCCCGTGGGGCGGGAGGGGATGCGCGGGGAGCGCTGCGGGTACCCGGCGCTGCCGGGGGGGCTCCCGTGTTCGTGGGGCTGCCCGTGCTGGCGGTGATGCCCGTGCTGGGGATGGGGGTACCCGTGCTGGGGGTGATGCCCGTGGGGGTGATGCCCGTGCTGGTGCCGTGTGCGTGTCCCGCTCTCAGCTCCCCGGGCAGCCCCCGGTCCCTGCTGCTGTTCAGTGCAAGCCCACCCCGGGCAGCTGCGCCTGTGCCGTTTCCCTCCGTCGGGATCAGCTGAAAGAGAGAAGGTTTAGATGGGATATTAGGCAGAAATTCTTGGCTATGAGAGTGGGGAGGCCCTGGCATTCCATGGCTGCCCCATCCCTGGGAGTGCCCGAGGCCAGGTTGGACGGGGCTCTGAGCAGCCTGGGATAGTGGGAGGTGTCCCTGCCCATGGCAGGGGGTTGGAACTGGATGGGATCTTTAATGTCCCTTCCAGCCCGAGCCATTCCGGGATTCTGTGGTCGTTCCTGCTGAGTGGCGGGTCTGCAGCGCTGCCATCTCTCGCACGCAGCATCACCTGCTTTCCCCAGACCTGCATCCCTGTTCCTTTTGTCTTCTGCACTCGCTCAGACACTTCTGGGCGTGGGAGAGGGGCAGGACGGATGCAACATGTGCTGCTTTGGGTACGGCTCCTCGTTAGGGACACCGAACAAGAGGGGGCGAGGCAGATGCTTAAAGCTGCAGGAGGAACGAAATCCCTTTATCTTCTCTCAGAGGAGAAGAATGTTTAGCTGAGATCACCGCAAACCCAGGGCTTGGATGAGGAAGTGTGGGAAGGGGGGTTGGAGCTGAGGATGCAAGGGGGTTTTGTGCCAAAGCAGGGCTTGGTTTTGGTGTTTGTGGGGCAGAGTTTCCAGCCTTATAGCTTGTGTGTTTGTGCCCTGCTCACCACGCCCCAGCGGCTGGCACTCTCCGCGCTGTGGCTTTTGTCTTTTGTTATCACGCAGGGGTCTGTTTCCATTAATAAAAATTCCTGCTCAGTTACTAATTCCGTGCTCTCTGCTGGCAAAGATTTGTGCAGCTGGAAATGATGAGTCACCAGCTCCTCGTTTAGTGATTCCCAGGCCTTTTTGATCAAGCCAGTTGCTCCCTCAGCTGCTGTGCCACGGATGGGGTGCAGTTATCTCCATTAATACTTTGGTCTGCCCCGTGCTCCGAAGTATATGGATCGTTTTTAACCCAGAGAATGCTTTTCTTAGCAAGCATAACCTTTTATACATTCAGTCTTCCTTTCTTCCCCTTTTTCCTGCCCACCTGCTGATAGCCCCTGAGTAAGGAACTGAAATGATCTGAATTAGTGGGTGGGCTGTTTCTTTTCAGGCCAAATCCTGTGAGGCTTTTGCACTAATTGACCGTGAATAACAAATTGCCTTCCACGAGCCTAACGCTGTGTTAAAATTATTTGTCAAAACCAAACTGCGTTCTGTTCCAGTACACTCCCTGCCCCACAGAGTGATGATGATGCACATTTGGGGAAGGAGTGTGTTAATCTCATTTATTGAACAGCTGTGGGAGTTTTCACTTGACAACTGATGACCCAAAAATTATCAGCAAAGGTGAAAGAATACATTTATCTCTGCACGCAGGTGGAGAAACCGACTTGCAGAGATGATAACTTGGACTCCACCCTTCTCCTGCCTGCCCAGTAGTGTTACTCACATTAATGTTGGAGTTGGGAGGTTTTGAATTCCCATTTTCAGCTGCAGTTTTCCCAGACAACAGCAGCGTTGTTTGGGGTTTTTTGTTCCGTCTTAGATAGGCACATTTGTAAATGAAACTATTTGGACATATTACTATCTCATTTGGAACACCATCTGCTCCAGAGTCAGCTTGCAGTTACCAACAGGTCTCACTCCCCTATTAAATTCTGTTTAGGGCGTTTATTTGCTGCTTTGTCACTTTCTTAAACAACTCCCCTCCCTTCCCCTTTTTTGTCGTTGAGTAACAAAAGTGTTTCCCAGAGCTGCAGTAATTCTGGTGGGACTGTGAGAGTTAAGGAATAGCATTCCTGTAAACTTCATCTCCTTCACAAACAGCCTGTGTGGAGCTGCTTCAGCTTGTTTCAAATGAAAGCAAAAATGCAGTGTGCGTGTGTGTGTGTGTGTGTGTGTATGTTGTGCCCTGAAACTGTCCAGTGTTGATACATTTTAAGACTGTATGGCAGCGTTTTAAGAAGAGAGAAATTATGCTGTCCCTTTCTTACCGCAGTTTTAGTAATAATGATATAGGAGTTTTCTTGTTTTTTCTTTATTTGATAGCCTCTTGACTGCTGTCACACTTGCAGAAATGGCATTCTAAAGTACTGGTCAGGTCCCTTTAAACTAAAATGAAAGCTAACCAGGCAGGACTTGAGCTCATCTTTCCCCATCTCCTCTCTTAAAGCCTTGAATAACAATTACAGAGTCAGAGAGGACTTTTGCAAGCAGTTGCTCTGTTTATTCTCCTGCCCTCAGTTAGGACTGAGTCTCCCCACCCAGGTGATCTTGTAGGCTGTTGCAATGCTTATCTAACCTTGCAAGGACAAGACTGTCCCTGGGAACAGGCACTGCAGACCAAGGCAGGGGCTTCTGGCTGAGCACAGTCCTGGCAGGCTCTGCTCTTGTAGCCTGTGGGTTTCCCGTCCTCAGCCCCTGGACCCGTCAAGTGTCTGAGCATCCTGGAAGTGCATCAAGTGAGAGCATCCTGAAAGTACCCTGATGGCTGTCCGGGAATAGGATCAACAGCTTCTGGGACAAAAGTACTCACTCTTTTGCAGCTCGTGTTCTGGAGAGTCCTCAGGGATCACCACAAGCACAGAGGCACAACAGTGGGTGGGGAATGTGGGTGATGCCCCGACCCAGCTATTCCCAGTCCCATCACAGGAGAACAGCCAAGTGATGAAGGCTCATCTCTGTGGCTGGAGGAGCACAGAGACACTGGCAGGCCAGGGAGCCCAAATACTCCACTTAGAGACAGGAGCCCTGGCCTTGCCCAGAGCTTTTGGGGGACCCATTGCCCCATGGGCCCTGGGGGATGCCCAGCTGGAGAGATGCTGGAGGGACTGGAGCATCACTCAGGAGGGAAGGCTGAGGGAGCTGGGGCTGTTCAGCCTCCAGAAGAGACACTGAGAGGGGACCTCCCCCATGTGTGTCAGTGTGTGCAGGGAGGGGGCAGAGCACGGACCAGGCTCTGCTTGGGGGTGCCCAGCAATGGGACAAGAGGAACGGGCAGGAACTCATGCCCAGGGAGTTCCACCTGGACAGGAGGAAGAACTTCTTTGCTGTGCAGTGACCGAGCACTGAACAGATTGCCCAGAGAGGGTGTGGAGTCTCCCTCACTGGGGATATTCCAGAGCTGTCTGGACACAATCCTGTGCCATGTGCTCTGGGATGGCCCTGCTGGAGCAGGGAGGTGGGACCAGATGCCCCCCTGTGGTCCTTTCCAATCTGACCCATCCTGTGATCTGCATGTAAATTTGTGTTACACTTGCTGATTTGTTTGTTTTTGTTTTTAAATATACCTCCTCTTCCTGCTCATATTAGTACAAAACCCCACTTTTTTTCTGGTGGTTAGCTGGTTGTGTCATGCTCCCCTGTACCTTGTCACCAGAATAACTTTCTCTCATTGTGTACACGTGTCTAACACTCCCTTGTGCTGCTGCAGTTGCGTCAGGTTGTGACATACCCAATATGGCTCATCTATACCACCATCATGAGGATTTTCAGGAATCCCCATCCTGCCATCACCCTGAAGGATCCTGAAGTGAAGTATGCGTTGAGGCTGATTGATAAGGAGGTGAGTGCATGTGGAGTGCTGAGCACAACCTCCCTGGACACTGTGAAATGCTCAGAGCTTCTGAAACCCTGGGCAATGTCACAACGGGGTGAATACAACTAGGTTGATACTGATTCCTCTCACTGGATTGATGTATTTTAATGTGTTACAGAAGAAAGACTTAAATAATGTAGTCCTGAAAGCACCTGAGCAGTCTCAGCTTCTTTTTGTTCAAAGTAAAGCCATTCTGTACCTTCTGGGACAGAATGAAATCCCTGCTCCACCAGGATTGCAGAGGGAAGTCATGGCCCTTCCAGGGCTGGATTTTGCCATCAGAAGGTGGTAGCTCAGTTTGTGGGAAGGGGGCCAAAGGTGAAAAGTCCAGGTTCCCCTTGGATAAACCCACCTTCAGAAGCAGGAGAGAGAAATCCTGGGGTTTTGGGTGTGAAGTCACACCTGAGGATCTTTTTACTGTTGACTTTTTAAGTCAATGAACTAGTCAGAAATTTATCAGAAGACTTTTGATAAAAGGAACTTTGGACTGGAGCAGAGCTTTGTCTGAGGTATAGGCAGTGCACTGATAGCTTGGCCTGCACTTGTTCTGTCTGTCAAAAAAAACCAATCACTGTCATTCTGAATCCTGGTTTCGTGGGAACTGAAAGCTTCCCTGTGGCTTGGGCTGGGCTGTGTTGCTGAATGTATTTCCCATGTGTACTTACGGAATTTATTTCCCATGTGCTGCAGCCACTCTATTATTACAGACTCCCCACTTTCTCAGGAGATGGGAGCACGTGGCTGCAGGTATAGCCTGACCTGCAGGAGGGGAAGAAAGCTGAGCCACTGCACAGGCTTCTGACAATCCAGCTACCTGCATTTCTGCTGGACCAGTTTGGAACAGTAGACAATCATTGTAATTACTTTGCTAATTACTTTTTTTTTTCTCCTCACTCTGTTGTTATTTTTGTATACTTTTATTCATATTGGGTTGGAGGAACAGCTCATATATAACCTGGTTGAAGGACACTGACCTGTTGGAACGAGTCCAGAGCAGGGACACCAAGGGGATCAGAGGGATGGAGCAGCTCTGCTGGGAGGAAAGGCTGGCAGAGCTGGGATTGTTCAGCCTGGAGAAGAGAAGGCTTTGGGGTGACCTCATTGTGGCCTTGCAGTGCCTGAAGGGAGCCCACAGGGAAGATGGAGGGAGACTATTTCCAAGGGCCTGGAGTGACAGTACGAGGGGGAATGGCTTCAAAGTGACAGAGAGCAGGTTTAGATTGGATATTAGGAAGAAGTTTTTCCTTGTGAGGGTGGTGAGGCCCTGGCACAGGTTGGGCAGAGAAGCTGTGGCTGCCCCATCCATGGAAGTGTCCAAGGCTGGGTTGGATGGGGCTCTGAGCAACCTGGGCTAGTGGGAGGTGTCAAGGTGTCCCTGCCCATGGCAGCGGGTTGGGATGGGATGATCCTTAAGGTCCCTTCCAACCCAAACCAGTCTGGGATTCTATGAATGTGCCCAAATTGAGTATTCCATACCTCCCATCAATGGAGAAATAGGGGTCCCAAGGCTGCTTCCTGTTATACAGCATGGGAAAAACACGTCATAATATAGTTAGGTGGGCTAATTTAGCTCATGACTTAAAAATCCCCAACAAGTTCAGTTTGCTTGGGTGCTTTTATAATGGTGAGCATAACTCCTTTGTTGCCTGTCAGTGCCTTCAGCAGTGCCCCAGCCTGCCCTCCAGCTTTGCATTTGCAAGTGTGGAAAACTCCTCAGCTCCTGCAACCTGAGACAGGAATGCCAGGCGTTCAGGGCAGTGCCAAAGGATGGCATTGGGATCCCAGCCAAGGTGATCCCATGCTGGAAATGGCTCCTGCATCCTCATTCAAGGCTTTCTGTAATCCAGCCTTGACTCCCAGCTTGCAGAATGGCAGGCTCAGTGTCTTGTCTGTGGGACAGGGAAGGGGCACAGCCTTGCTGGTATTGGGAATTTCTGGAGCCTCTTGGTGTTTCTCACAGCGGCTTCTTGTGATGCACCAAAATACTTGTGTTCAGCCACTTTCAGCTGAGCCAGCTTGACTTTAGTTAATGAGATGATTAAATGGGAATTCAGAACTTGGTGCTTTCTGGGTGCTGTTAAAAATACAGGGGTTTTTGGCAAAATCCAGCCTCGAAGTGGTGAAGCTGGTGCTGCAATTTCCCTGTAGGAACAGCAGCAGTGTTAACTCCACATTAGGTGTCTTTCTAGAGGAATTTTTAATGGCAGTGACTGCTCCTGAAGAGACATAAGGACAGAGAAGCCCTTTTTTGGCTGCCAATCAGTTCCCTTTTCTGTCAGAATTTACCTTAAAATGAGTTATTGTGAAGAGAATTTCATCAGTGTGAGCAGAGGAAGGGAAGATGAGATAAACTATGATGATGAGGAAATCTATCTCCAATGGTTACTTGAAAAACAAATAAACAAAATAAGGGTTACAATATTTTATGGAATATTCATCGTATTTCCTCTAGAAAGGGTTTTATGTCCCATAGGGCTTTAAAAGAGGAAGTCACTGGATGAGGCATTAATCTGTGTGCTGTTTCTTTCTGTCTTTTTTGTTGCTCTGTCTTCCCATGGGTATGACCTGATTTTTAAAATATAAAACTTATATAGCATAAGAAATAACATTTTATTTACTTATTGCTAAAATTTTATTCAAGGTATGACTTTCCTAGTAAAAGATTAGAATAATTATCCCAGCTGGACTGCCATGTATTGTCATACTTTTCTAATGTTTGTATCTAAATAGAGTGCTCTTTTCCATTTTGTTTACAGATTGATTCAGTTTTTACAGGTAAATATTTTAAGGCTCTTAGCATAGGAAAAGGAACCAGGTTGCTGCTTCCTGCTCTTGACAGCTACTGTTTGTCTTCTGCATTGAAATTGACAGATCAAAATCAAAATATTTTGGCCTTGAACTCCTGCATATTTAAACTAAATAAGAATTGAAGAACTAATTAATTTCTTTCTTGTGGCCTTCTCACAGAGGACAGTGTAAATGTTCATAATGCTCTGAAAGTTGTCATTTAGTCTTAATCTGCATATGAGTATCAATAAATATTGGTATTCACGTTTTAAATATACAGCAGAACACTATTTGCATTTGTCTGCTTTATTTCTATTTTTAATTCTGTATTACTTCTGAAATATTTTAAGATAAGTTTTCAGGGAGCTGAATGGAAAGTTCTGCCCCCAAATACTTAATCCTGCAGGAGGCCAGACCGCTGTGTTGGTTTTACCAGTGAAATCAGAGACATTAAATCCCAACAGCACAGCTGATTGTTCTTTCAATTTTCCTCTTTCAGGAGGTTAGTCATGACACAAGAAGATTCCGATTTGCTCTCCCTTCCATGGAGCACGTCCTGGGTCTCCCTCTAGGTACGTTCCTTATGAAGGATTCAAGTGTTGTTAATTGCACTACAGGGCATTTTATGGGGATTTTTTTTCCCCCCCCAGTGTTTTGAACTGCTGAATTTGGAATCCTGCCCCTGTGGCTTGAGCTGCTATTTAGGGCTTTGCACGATGATCCTCATGCTGTGTGTAACCTGCAGGGACTGAATCTGCTGTGCTTACACAAGGGGTACATCCAGCTTGTTTCCCTGCAGAGGACAGGATCAAACACTGGTCTTGGCTTCCATTTTGTGTATTCCTGTGCTGCTCGATCCCTTTCCATGCCCCGGGGCACCACTTTCACCTGCTTCTCCTCTAAACACACCAGATGATCTACTCACTTCTGAATTTGCAGCCAGTAAAGGAACTTCTTAGTGCCATTGTTTCACGATGCTTGTATAAGGACCGTTTAATTGTGACTTGTGTTTAATAGTGACTTTTGCCTTAACAAGCTGTTGCAATGATCTTTGTGGTTGCTGTCAGCATCTCTCCAGCATTGCAGCCCATGGGGTGTTGTTAATCTCTTGATCCCATAAAGCAGCCAGGAAGGCAAAGCTGGTTTCCCTCCCTTGCCTGTAAAGAGCATTGAGGAGTGGCTTGCTGGGTGACACTTGGGAAGCAGGGGGAGCTGAAAGCTGGTGAGGCTGGGAAAGCAGCTGGGAGCAGCAGGGCTGTGGGGCGGACACCAGTGTGCTCTGCATGGTCATCCATTCATCCCAAGGGAGAGAGGGACTGTGTGTGATGCCACGAGGAGGCTGCCAGTTTGTGTCCTGTTGGGGTGGGGGAAAGCTCTAACCAGTAAGAGCCTCTGGGTTGGCCCCAGGAGCGGTCCAGGCTGCCAGCCTGCCGTGGTCACAGTGGCTCTGTTCCTGGAGGAGGGGACACTGGGGACACTCCTTGCCTGGAGGAGGAACAGAAGGCTCCCTTCAGGTCTTCCCTGTGCTGCCAGGTGTGTGTGAGCTTTGCTGAGGAGTGACCCTGCCACTGTGTGTGCAGCTTCAACTGAGTTAGGGTGGCTCCTTCCTCCAGTCACCAGGTGGCACATCCTCATCCACCTGCTGCTTTGCCTGCACTTTTTAATCCTTCTGAAGTAAAGAATTAACCTTGCCAGAATGGTCAGCTGCTTCTGAAGCCAATGCAGTATGGCCATTGTGATCATTTGCAAATCAGCTCCTGGTAAAATCCTCTTTGTGTTCCCATAACAGGCAGGGGAGCTGGTTTGTTCTGTTGACTTAGTAGTGATAAAATAACAAAAAACAAATTCCCCCCCCCTTCCCCTCAGTTATTCTTCACTTGAGTTTCTTCAGAATGTTGGAATTTTATAGGAAAACCTTTCATAGGAGTTAATTCTATTTTTTTATTTCTCCAGAGAAAAGCAACTAGTGTAGAGAGCTCAGAGAATGTGTGACAGGTGGGGATGTGATCACCACATCCACACATTAAGCTGGAGGAGTAGCAGGGGTAGAAAGGGGCTTTTTGTCTGGGCAGCCTTGGCAAAGGCAGCTCAGAGACCTCCTGCAAGACATGAGGGATCTGGGGTCAAAGTAAGAACAGTTATAAACTCAGTTTTAACTAAACTGTGACAGTTTATGACTAACATGTTAAAAATATGTGTGAACAGCACTGGGCAGTTTTCCCTCCTGTGGCCTTTAGACTTGTCTGTACAGGAGGGACAAATCACATCTCTTGCAGGATCTCCTGTACCTTTAGGGCTTTTGAAGGTGCATGAAGGTGTCAGAAAAGATGTGAGTGACACATAAAATGAGCAGCAGAGTTGTCTGCCCTCCCAGGGAAGTCAGCGCATGGTAAACAACCCTGGCAAGGTGTTACAGCATCAGGAAAAGGAGAGGAGACGGTGATGCCCCAAAGTGAGGTGATTAGGAGAACGCCGAGGCTGCATTTGCAGTCCGTGCCAGCTCAGTACCTCCACAGAAAAACAACCTTTTAAAGGAAAATGGCTTTTTGTTTTTCCCATTTCCCTGCATGCAGGACAGCACATTTACCTGTCAGCAAGGATTGATGGAGCTCTGGTTGTCAGGCCTTACACTCCAGTTTCCAGTGATGATGACAAGGGCTTTGTGGATCTTGTTGTGAAGGTGAGAACCTCCTGCTCTGTCACCCACAATCCACATGGCATTTTGTGAGTGTGTCTCCTGACATCCTGCATCTTCTCCTGCAATTTTCCAAAATCTGTGTGGACCTGAAGATGTTCATACACTTTTTAATCCTTTCTGAAAGAAGGAACTGACCTTGCCTGAATGGTCAGCTGCTTCTGAAGCCAATGTGATACGGTCATTGTGATCACTGAGAGTGGTGATCATTATTGTTGCTGTGTGAATGGACTGATGTAACTGGTAAAAATGTGATTTTAAGTCTTAGGATAATGTCCATCTCTGTTGTCTCCTGGTAGCTAGACTGCCTAGCTAGGCCTGTCACTTAAAGCTGACAGAAATTTAAAATATGAATATCTGCACTGGATTTCCTCTCAGAATTTTAGTTTCTAACATCAAGTGGTTTGGGTCTTTTCTTTACTTTTTCCTACCCCCTTTTTGAGCTTGGGTGTAAATTATGTTGATTATTGCCAGTACTTCCTGTGTTACAGAAATACAATGGAGAAATTGCCAGTCTGTGTCCAAAAACTGGGGCAAGAGTGGCATTTTAATCTTTTTTTTTGTCAGTCAGATCTGCCCTGATCATATTTCCCTATGGAGTAATTGTGTTCTCTGCATGAGGAGTATGTGTACCTAAATACTTGGAGGGCAAATGCTCCTCTTTGAGCTGTGAGATTAATTCTTTGGTTGTTGTTTTTCCCAGGTCTACTTCAGAGGTGTCCACCCAAAGTTTCCTGATGGGGGGAAGATGTCTCAATACTTGGACAGCCTGAAAATAGGGGATACCATTGACTTCAGAGGACCAAGTGGCCTGCTTGTCTACAAAGGAAAAGGCAAGGCTGGGTTGAAAGGTGTAACCTATCCAGAGTAAACACTACAGGAAAAATCACTTATTGCTGTGAAACTTATCGATGCTGTGCTCAAACAAGGAAATTTTCTCCCTGCTGTTATGGCCATAGCTTAGACACTGATAAAAACACTTGGCATTTGCACTGTCCAGTGCTAATTTCCCAAGTGAAAATGAACTTTAGGAGCAGGCAGGACTTTTATGTCAATATATCTCACTTTGGCACAGTGCAGCCACCGATGTGTCACAAAAACCTTCTGGCAGCTTGGTGAGCAGCACAACTCCCAACACATGGTTTTCCAGAGCTTTGTGTGTAGTATTCATGTTGTCCTGGATGAAGGGAGGTGTGAATACAACAAATACAACGTTTTGGGGAGTTTCAAACTCTCTGTCAGATTTGGCTGAAACTGGAAAATCCGCTCAGAAAGAAAAATACACAAAAAAATACACCCTGCATGTTTCAGGTTACCCCTTAAAATAACCTGCACAGGGTAAATAAACTGACCAGATTAGTTCCTTTGTGTAGAACTGTTTCTAGAATCTGGGCTTCTGAATATCACTGGGGTGTGGGATGTGAGCAAATAGAAATACAGGGAGTGATGTCTTGGTGTCATGGTGTGTCTAATGGGTCTTACAATCTCTCATCATCTTCCAGGATTTTTAATTCGTGGCATTCTCAGCTTTTCTGTTTCCTGGGAGGGGAAGGTGGCAGGGCTGAACCAAAGTCAGTTAGGTGGAAGGGGATAACAGGTGGTGTTTCCTGCTTTCCTCAGTGTTTTCAATCTCTGTCTCTCTTCAGGCAAGTTCGATATTCGGCCGGAAAAGAAAGCTGACCCGGTTACTAAGACAGTGAAATACGTGGGGATGATTGCAGGTGGGACTGGTATGTACAGACAGGGATTCATCCCTGCTTTATGACAGCTGGGACGTGCATTTGTTCACATTCTTTGTCCCTTCTCCCTTCTTTTCCTTCCCATTCTCACATCACTGACCTGCCTCTCTGTCCCAGGGATAACACCGATGCTGCAGATCATTCGAGCAATCATAAAAGACAAGGATGACCCCACCATTTGTCAGCTGCTCTTTGCTAATCAGGTAATTCTGTCCTTTTTTTCTTTTGGCTGTAAAGATTTACTTAATTAGCAGAATTCCACTCAGCAAATGAAATCCTTTCTGAGGAAGCCTGGTACAGAAATACAAACCCCGAGGGGAGAAATGAACTGAAATGTTGAAAACTTGCCATATAAAATCCCAAAACAATTGGGATTTTAGCATTACTGCAGAAATGCTGCTTTCCTCCCAGCTAATGCTTGTTTTCCTGTGAGTCATTGCTCTGCTTCTAATCCAGTTTATGAGTGTCTTAAAACTCTGCATTCCTTTGGGCAAGTTGTTAATGTTTTGGGCAACCTTTCTGAGCTGTCTTTCTTAGTGGGAATGTGAAAGAGGTGGACGTTTGTCTCCTTCAGCAACTGTAACTCCCCAGCTTTGCATCAGGATTTCTATGGGGGAGGGGGAGGCCTTCTGTTTGAGGACAGCTTTGATGTCCTTTAATAGCTCCATCTTTAAACATCTCCATCTAATAAGTATTTGTTTCTGGATTATGAGTCATTATTTGTGGTTGCCTTCACTTTGTGCCTGTTTTTTTAGCATCTTTAGGCTCTTTTCTGTCATTCCTCTCTCCTCTCATATTCAGTGTGCTCTCATTTCATTTGTACCATATCTAAGCCTACAGACAGATGGAGGAAGACTATATCCAAGGGCCTGGAGTGACAGGAAAAGGTGGAATGGCTTCAAATTGACAGAGAGTAGGTTTAGATGGGATATTAGGGAGAAATTGTTCCCTGTGAGGGTGGGCAGGCCCTGGCACAGGTTGGGCAGAGAAGCTGTGGCTGCCCCATCCCTGGAAGTGTCCAAGGCCAGGTTGGATGGGGCTCTGAGCAACCTGGGCTAGTGGAAGATGTCCCTGCCCATGGCAGGGGGTTGGAATGAGATCCAACCCAGGCCATTCTAAGATTCTCTGACTCTGATATCTGAGTTACAACCTGAAATTTTTCCTGCCCAGGAGCTATGATCCAAGTGCCAAAATTCCATTTTCTCAGGAGCCCTGCCAGTGCTCTCTGCTGCTGGCTGGAGCAGCTGTCTCTGCCAGGCCTCAGCAGTTGGCATAAAGTGCAGTGGTATCAGGTCAGGAGGGCCAGGATTTGCTGTGAGTAATTCAGGGTGACTAACACAGGGCTGGAGCTGCTTTAGCAACTCAAAAAACCCACTGCTGCTTGCAGGGAGGGCCCAGGGAACAGTTCCTGTGTGTGTTAGCAATAGCCTGGGTAAACATCAGTCCATGGCTTTACAGTCCTTGCACCCAGAAACTGCACAAACAGAGGGCAGCTTTTAAAAATATTTAAATATTTCAAGTATTTAAAACTATGTGCGTGGGCTCCTACTGTGCTGGTTGGCACTCTTTGAATTGGCCAGACCCAGTAACAGCTTTTCTGGATCTGCAGTTGTGGGTGCTCCAGGAATAGGCAGCTTCTTGGGAGTAGCACATTCCTTCTTCCCCTCCAGTTACAGACATAGCAGTGACCTCAGTGCCAGATTACTCAGGCTGCAGGGGATGGCACCACTTTTAGTCTCTACCCTTTCCCTTCCTGCCCAGACTGCAGCTGTTCTTACAAAAACAAGGCTTTCTTCTGCCCTTCAATGATGTTG
This sequence comes from Scytalopus superciliaris, assembly GCA_013400415.1. NCBI lineage: Eukaryota > Metazoa > Chordata > Aves > Passeriformes > Rhinocryptidae > Scytalopus > Scytalopus superciliaris. Next base: position 431,929 of record VXBX01006002.1, on the reverse strand, counting down.
CATCAGGGAGGAGCAGAACTTGTTAATCTGGGCAACATTTGTGGTTCCATCCACTAATAATGTTCCCTTATTTGTTCCACATCCAGCAGTCTCCATATGGCAGTGCTGAGAGCACTCAAAGTGAAGTGGCAAAGGTGAAAGGGAGACATTTCTCTGCATTCGTGATTGGGTTTTTGATGAAAGTTGCTTTTGTAATAGTGCTAGAAAGGGCTTTACTCTTCTGATCACTGATTCCCTGATCAAGTGGCAGTTCAGTGTTTTGATACAGGTTCTGCTTTGGTTTATTTTTAGAGGGAAGGCATGGCATGGTCAGGATTCGGAAAAGTTATTATCAACCTTTCTATTAGCTCTGCCACAAGGATAGGCATGGAAATAACTTGTGTTTGCTCTCTCCAGCCTGTAAAACAGAGCTGAGTAATCTGCTCCATCTCTCAGGGCTGTAGAGTAGCTGCTGCTTTGTGGTCATGTGAGGGCTGCACTCAAGTGCAGAGTGTAATCATTGTTTTCCTTATCCTGCAGACTGAGAAAGACATCTTGCTTCGTTCCGAGCTGGAGGAGATCCAGGCTCAGAATCCCAGTCGCTTTAAGTGTTGGTACACGCTGGACAAAGCACCTGAAAGTAAGAGCTAAAATGCCACTTCATGTGAAACTTCTGAGTATTAATATTTTCCAGGAGATATGCCATGCCATGTGTGTATTTCTTGCTTAATGGATGTCTGAATGCATCCAGCAGCACCATTCTCCCCGCAGGGATGCACTGAGGTGGAATCAGCCAGCACTTCCAAAACTCACCTCGGGTGAATGGAGCCTTTCCTCCCGTGACCACACCCAAGCACTGACCTGGAAGGCACCCTTCCCTTCTTCCCCACAGCCATAAATGGGGCATGTTTTCCTCCTGCCTTGTGTTCAGAGCCTGCACTGAGGCAGCTGCAATGTCAGAGACACCGTGTAGCTCACAGAGGTGCAGCCAAGAGCAGATCCCTACCTGTGGGTGCATCCCTGTCAGTGTATGCTGGTTCATGGCAGCACATCTTCTTCTAGGCAGTGGAATCACCTCTGGATTAACAGTGTTTCTCAGTGAAAATACTGTTCCAGCTTGGTGCAGGTCCAGTTTTAGAGATGACATGGTACAGTTGACTGGTCTAGGCAAGAGGATTAGCTGTGCAAGCTTGAGTAAGGAAAGGCTAAATAGTGTCATTCCTGTTGTTCTCCTTTCTTCCCATTCCTCATCATGCCCACCCACATCAGAATAGATTCACACTCCTATTCAGTGGGAGTTTGGGGCAGAGAAGGAAAAGCCTCCTTGTGACCAAGAATAGGGTGAGAAGGGTCTTGGTGTCCCCACAGTGTTTTGTCACCTTTTGTAGTTAGTGCCCTCCTGGAATTTCTGATCACTGTTCCTTTTCTTTTTTTTAACTGATCTTAGCTGTTAAAAGTTCCTCCTTAGACCCCCTCAAGACTGTTCTGCACTTTCACTATCCTGTGTGAAAAAGAGGAGAAAAAAATGTCAGTCTTACTGTGCCCAAAGGTTTGGGGTGACAGCTTTTTGCATCCACGGCTGGGAACATGATGGTTAAACCTGAACACCGGTCTAATTGATCATCACTGTGAGCGTTCCAACCAGGAACAACTTCATCAGCTGGATTGCTCCTTTCCAAAGTGACCTGTATCTTTTTCCTCCTTTTTCCCCTTTCCCCACTTCCATTCTTTTTTAACAGGCTGGGATTACAGTGAAGGATTTGTGAACCAAGAGATGATCCGAGACCACCTGCCCCCACCTCAAAACGATGTTCTGATCCTCATGTGTGGACCTCCTCCAATGATCCAGTATGCCTGCATTCCCAACCTGGACAAACTGGGCTATGCCAAGGACATGAGGTTCTCCTTCTAAAGACAACTGATCATTCAGGGATCTTGTGTGGAAGGCAAGGAAAAAAAAAAAACATTTAACAGGGAACAGGACAAGGTTACAGGGGGGCTGGTGCACAGTGCTGGAAGCTACTTTTGCATTAAAAATGCTTCATATTTTCTGGCTCTCTGGCAAGTAAGACACGCAAGCTCAGCTGTCCTAAAGCTGTGCCTGGCCAGGTAGTGGTGCCTAGTGCTGTGTGTCATGTGCTCCATCTCCAGGGAGGACAGTGCAGCTGCTTAGGGCAGCACACACTCATTTATGCTTTATCTTAGCTCTGTAATCAGGCAGCAGTAATATCCTACTTCCTAACACTGTGCACACGCAGGATTTTATTTGGGATGAACTATGAAAGTAATAGGATATGTGGGATTGTGCATCTTGCTTAAAGCCAAATTGTAATCCACGAGGAGCTTGTACAGCAGGAGGGTCAGGATGCCTTGTATCCATAATCTTTGCAACATCAGTTTAAAGCTGCTTGTTGAGCTGAAGGATGTCAATTAACCATTAATGACCGAAGCTGTTCAAGCTACCTTGGTAATGAAGACCCAGAGGTGGGCACTGATACAAAATGGGTTTCCTTTGTGTTTTGGAACAGCCTCTCTGAAATGCAAACTCTTTTGCAGTTCTCATCCCCAGGCCATGAAAGAAACTACAGAAGGCAGGTGGCTTTTGGCACTGTTCCACAAATCCCTGGAATTTGTTTGCTTCTAAGTGTGTGGAATACTGAAAAAAAGACTAACTTTTTGTATTCACTTTTAAAGAGCGGGCAATGCTGTTAGGGGTACAGAAGCAGGTGTTCTGCATGTCCTGTGCAGTGAAGAAACTGCTGAGTGAAAACTGGATGGTATTTTTTTGTTTAATTGTTTCCCAGAGGTGGATTTGGAGTAAAGGGAGCTCGGGTTTCACTGCCAGGGTCGGTTTTGGCAGGTAGCCCAGCTTTGGGTGTGGATTGTATCCCGTCTCCTGCCTGTCTTGCTCAGGCAAAGCTCCCGAGGGTTTTGCTTGGTAAGGATACACAGGAACAGCCTTAAGTCACCAAACTGACAGCATAGTCAAATGTCTCACTGAATCTAAAACTGTTTCTTGGGAGCTGTTTGCTATAGCTCCAATTTTTATTTTTTAATACACCTTTTTTACAGGAAAAAAAGGAAAATTTAAGGCACCTTGTGTGCTGGACCTTCTGCTCCTTAAACAGCAGAGATGCTGCTGAGGTTAGAGCTGTCCTGCAGGCAGTGTAGGAAACTAAAAATCTTGTTTCTGGTGGTGACATCAGAGTGACTAAAAGGAGGTTTAGTCATGTCTGAAGTACTGTGGGTGCTAGGTAGCTACAAGTGTCAATTTTTAAAGATTCAGTAGGAATTCGAGGTTAGAGCTTACTGTGTTTTCTTTTGTGCCTGTACAGTAGAGGGGTACTGTGTATTTAAAAGGTTCCTTTTTCAGCAAGAATTAAAAGAGGATACAGTTAATTCAAGGAACCTCAACTAGACAATGCTGTTACCAATTTTCTTAATTTGACATTTGCCTTGAGTCTTCGGTTTTTGATGTGTGCTTCTGAAACTTGTTCTTCAGTACAATGCTCCAAAGTTGAAATACTACTCGTGTTTTAAGTTTCAGTCCATTTTTTTGGAAGGCAAATAGCAGAAATAGGAGAGAAGTGATCTGGCTGCTGGTTTGGATCACATTATGTGGGATACACATAATGTTTTCTTATTAAAAGAACCAAACCAGAACCCTCTAGCTCATGATGCATCAACTGTTTTGTATTTCTTACTGTGTTCCTTCAATTACTGGCTTTTTTCATGTCTGTGTAAGAAATAAAGTAACTTGCAGGTGAATCACCTGTGTGTGAGCACATCATCTTCAACCTTGCAAGAGGCAAACTGTAAAACACTATAAAATGAAGGGTCAAAAGGAAAAAAAAAAAAAGAATGCTAGATTTGTTTACTCAAGTGCTTCTTCTCTCGTTTGAGTTTGGTGAAAAACTGCTGTATTTGGATACTGAGGCAAGGAGTGAACTGACTCCCTTTTTCTCCCTGTCACTCCAACCTCCTCTTTTTACCTTTATTTTGTACATCTTCCTTGTCAACATGAGGCTCTTGTAATAAATAAAAAGAGGGATTTTATATAACCTACTGAACCAAAACTGTGTCACAGTCCCTGTTGCTTTAGGTTCCTGGACTAAAGCATTTAAACAAGTCAGGGATAAACACTGGGTTTGCATATTTATTTTTTTTTTCTCCCCCTTTGAGCAAATTCAGAAAATATGAGTATTCCTTCAATTTTCTGACAGGGGCTGCAGCAAACTCCTGCAAGGGTATTTAACTTCCGCCCTGTGGCTTCTGCTGGAGGCTCTGAAGCTGAGCCAACCACAGAAACAAAAGTCCTTGCAGCAGGGGAAAGGAAGTGTGTGCACAGCAGGGAGTGGGAGATCTTACCATGCTTCTTAAATTCAGATTTCTTTTAAAAGGGAGGGCTGAGATGTTTTTCTTGTTCTGAAAACCCCACCTGGCTAAGCCAAGCTCTTCTCATCACTGTGCTAAGCTCTCAAACTCAACTACAGTCTAAGCTACACAAACCATGCATTAGCAAATTATGTCTAAAGGGAAAAAAAACCCAAACCCCTTGACTTTGCTTCTGCTGATGTTACTACACAAATTCCCATGGGATCACACTGAGATTACTTTACCTGGTCCAGCAGCTGTGCAGTTGCAGAAGGCTGGGGTTGGCTCTGAGTCACCTGAGCTAAGGTTCCAGCTTGGATGAAGGGTCCAGTTTACAGGGTTAAATTCCTGGTGGTGCATCTCCATCCTCCTTCGATGGAGTGCAGAGCCATAGCCAACTCCCACCATCGCTCAGGGCCCTGGTGCCTGAGTTTAACCCTCCAAGGCAAACAGGCAGGGTGTGGCACAGCCATCCCAGCTGCCAAAATAAAACACCGAGCCCGAGGGACATCTCTGAGGTACCAGAGCCCCCTTGGAGGACATGAATCAACTCAGCAGCTGCCCCAGTGTGTCACTCTCATAGTTCAAACTCTACACAGTCAAGACATTTGGATTTTCCCCTTCCCTCTCCAGTGCTTCAAAAGCACACAAAACCTCCAAAAGCCCAACCAGTTTTCAGAGAGACAGTGTTCCTACAGAACTGAATAGCTGAAGTCACACTAACATACCAATTTAACACAAAATTAAAGCTTTTCTGCAGGTTTTTGTCACAAGCCAATCAATCCTGCTGCAGTACTGATGGTGCTAGTAGTTTAGAAAGGAAAACACCAACCCCACTGAATGGGCATAGGGCTCTCCCTGCACGTGTCCCCATAGCTGTGCAGGTTCTCTGTGTCACACACCAGAACTGTCCCCTCTGTCCCACTGAACCAGCTACACACACAAAATACAATGACAGCAGCTCTTTAAAAACAACTGTATCTCAATGAGTTATTCCTTCTCCATGCCCAGCTACTTTTGTGACTCATCAAAAATTCCACAGTCCTCAGTTTTCATTTCAGTTCCCTTTTCAGCTCCCTGCCTGTGCCATGGAAAGCTGCAAACACTTGGGGCACTGATGCCTCACCCTCTTTCGGGCTCTTTTTTAATGGCTGTGCAATAACAGCCTCTGTTTCTCAGCCCTTGCAGCTGCCCCATCTTAAAACTCAAGTAAGAGAGGAATGAGCTTCCAAAATTACTTTTATTCCGTTAAATAAAATTACCAAAATGACATGGAACCTGCAAGCAGAGGAGTTGTGCACTGACCAAACCGTTCAGACAGCTATTAACAAAGTAAGTTTACCAGTTTGAAAATGGATCAGATCCTTCTTCACTGGCTTAAACAGGGCTTAAAGAAAATAATAACAATTGTATAATCCAGGAGTCTCAGTCCACTAAAAGCTGAAGGAAGTGGAATAAATCAAGTCCATAAATGCAATCAGCTCCTAAGCATCTGAAAACAAATTTCTAGTGAAATAATCTTGCCTCCTTCAGATTTTTGCTCCCTGCTGTGAGTGGTCAGAAGCTGCCTCTGAAAAGCAAAAACTCCCACCCACATCAGGCCTGGGTTTTGTCCCCATTCCTTGCTTTTCCCCAAGTTTTAAGACCTGTCCCCGCCTTTTGCCACACCTTGCCCTGTCCCAGCCACTCAGTGAGAAAAGGCTTTGGAGCCAAGCCCAGACCTGCTTGTTGGTCACAGCTCCAAGGCCCTCCAGAGCCTGGCACCGATTAGGAGGCAGGCAATTAACAGGTTTCTCACAGAGCCCATTTCTAGTGCTGGAAAGGGCCTTTCCTCTTAGTTGGGAACCAGCTCACCCCTCCTCCCCAGTGTTTTTGAGCCCTTCCCACTCCATGAAACCCTACAGCACTGGTACATTTATTATTACAGACTCACCCTCCTGGAACAGAAAAAAATCTGCCACACAGCAAACAAAGGCTGTGAGTCAAATCTACCAGGACCTCCCCAAGGATCTGGCTGACAAACCTTGCACCAACTCCAGCCAAAACTTGATGTCTGGCGAACAAAATGTTCTGGAAAAACGATGTGCCTTCTATAAACACATTTTTCTGGCAGGTCCATCCCGTTGTTTTAAAACCTGGAGAGGCTGACTCAGTCTGGCTTCTGCAGGAGCTCAGGGAATGTGACAGGGAGAGGGGAAGGTGGGCAAGAAGGAGGTAGAGGGAATGGCGTGTGAGAAGGAAAGAGAGAGGCAGAGCTGAGCCCCAGCAGCTGTCACTGCTCTTGCCCAGCTGTTCACACAAAGTTTATGTACGCATTGCCCACCTCCCTGAGGCCGTTCTTTGTGCCCAGGCAATTTTCCAGCATGTCCTTTGTGGGCAGGGAGCTCTCAGTGCTGGTGACAAATCTCCGCAGCGCGTTCCTGCCCGACAGGCGGCATTTTCGCTCCTCCTTGGCGATGCTGTCCAGCAGGACTCCTCGGATGTCCTTGGGCTTCCCTGGCACGCCAAACACCACGAACAAGCCCAGGCAGTCCTGTCCCACCAGGCGGCAGAACTCCGCCAGCTTCCCAAACCTGCTCATGTTTTGGAAGCACTCGTCAGCCAGCGCGGCTTCCCGGCAGCAATCATCCTCCTCCTCCTCCCTGGGGCTGCCTTCTCCATGGAAAAGCTCGGCCAGCTGTAAAGCCTGCACAGCAATCTGCAGCTTGATCTGCTTGTCAGCTCCAGCCAGAGTCCAGATCCAGTCCACCCCAAAGAGGCAGGACTGCTGCCTGGTCATTTTGCTGGTCACGACGCGCTCCTCTGCTCCCTTCTGCACGCAGAAGCTGATGAAATTGACCAAAAAGATCTCGCTCAGCGTGTTTGTGGCTGGCTGGAATTTGCTCTGAGGATCCACAAACCCAAGGTAGTCCCTCAGCCTCTGGGATGCGTGGAGCACGCCCTGGCTGAAGACTTCACAGATAAGGAGAGTTTCAGCCTTGTTCTCCTTGTTGTTCTCTTGGTTGTCCTCCTGGGAGACCTTCTGGCCCATTTTCTGTGCTGGAGGAGGTTTCCACATGCAGACAGCCTTGGGGAAGTCCCTTCCTTTCCCAAGGAGGGCTCTGTGCTCAGCCAGCCCTGTTTAGCATGCACATGGGTACCTGCTGCCTGGCAGGTGGAGGTGGTGGCAGCCGCAGGGCTGAGCTCAGGGAGCCCAGACAGGGCTTTCTCCTGGGCGTGTTTCTCCACAGCTGACTGAGCAGCAACCAGCCCAACAGGCCCGGGAACTTTCGCACCTCCTGAATTCACCTGTGCTTGTTTTCCTTGTTGTTAACTCCAGCACCATTTCTTTAGCTGATGTTATCTCTCTCCGGGCTGATCTTATCTCCTTTGATCTCCTTTCTAGGATGATTACAGAGAGACAATTTCACTGGCACTGGGTGTTTCCTGGAGATGAAACAACCTTTTTCCCATAAGCACATGGAGAAGGGGGATGCATCCAAACCTGAAGACTCCTACAGGGTGCTAAAAACAACGTGAGGATCATTTTTGATAGGATGTTGCCTGTATCCCAGTATTACCTGCTGCTCCTGTCAGCAGTCCCATGGCAATGCACACAGACTTGGCTGGACCTTGGGCCCAACTGAGAAGCTCCTGCTGTTGTTCCCTGTCTCTGGATTATCCCAAGGAAGCTCGGACAGTCATTGCACTCCCATGCACAACTATCAAATAAAAAAGCTCTTGCTGCAAATGAAAGCCCTGAAATACTGAGGTGAAGCATAAAGGCTGCACTAAAGAGTCATAACAAAGCAGTGCAAGGTGTAAAAAGCATCCAGGTAGGGCAAGTGCAACTTCTCCCCTGAAGCCAGGATGGCCCCATACCTAGTGAATGGGAATCAGAGAGTCATTCCAGGGGTTATTCTGGATTACTTCTCCATTCCTAAGCATATATATATACTTTAAGCAAACAGAATAAAGCTGAGTTTAATCTCCATAGGCTCTTGACTGAAAAGTATGTATCGTTCCCTGCACACTGCAAACAAATAGATAAAGTTTAGTGTACTGTACATTTCAAAGTGCTTATCCCGTGTTCCCACTGAACGCTGAGCTGATGAACAAAAGCACACAAGTGAAGGTCACAGGATGGGGGTTGTACGATTTCCAGCCCCTTATCCAGGCTACACTGAGCAAAGCAACTGATCAGCACTCGTACCTGCCCCACAGCAACAACAGGGAGTTTGGGGAAGCTCGGCTCCCACTGGCACAGCCACCTGAGCTCCTGACTGCTGAGGGATGAGAGGAACAACACCTCGCACCAGAGAGACAGTCGGGTTTACAACAAGGGCCAGAGCACCCTGCGAGGACACCAGGCAATGGTCAAACCCCTTCTCAAAGAACCCAAGATAGTTCCAATCCACCCAGAAATAACTAGAAGGTCTGGGGATAATTAGCTGTTGGTTGAACCCTTCTGCAGGCACCACGGACAAAGAACGGCTCCAGCTTCCAGAAACACTTGGCATTTTCCACAGACTTTATTGGATTTCACATGGCAATACACAGCAGTCACGTTGCCCCCTTCAAACACGCACAAATTCAAACGCCCCGACGGTATCCGCACAAAGACTTCCTGACTTCATCACTTGCCCCTGTATTCCCACTCCATAAAGCAACCAAGGTTCAGGTGACAGGCAGCTCCAAGGGGATGACCTGGCTGACAGCTGGCAAGTGCAAGGAAGGCTTGGTTTGGAGCAGAGTTCTGCTTACACCGGACTTAAATAAACCATCACTGCTGTCACTGATAATACTGGGCTGGAGAGACTGGAGAGTGTCTTTGTGCCCATTTCCACACCCGGTGTTGTGTCCCCAGCCCCCTTTTCCCCCCTATGAATATCCAGTCCAGTTCACTAGCCAGCAACTAGGGAGAGAAATCTGGAAGGATTTTGCTTGGAAGCCTGCACCACATTTTCCCAGTGCTTCCGCAGGGGTTTACGCTCAACTTCCATGTAAATAATAACAATATTGCAGAGCATTCACAGGAAGCGAGGCCTGAATCCTCACCCCAAACACCTGCACCACAATGTGGTAATTCTGTCCAAAGAAAACAGCTCAAACACCCCCAAGATTCAGAGGAAGAAACAACAGACAGCACATTATCTGCACGCAGGAATCAGTCAGGAATACTGAACAAAGCATGAGTTGTGATCTCTTTGCAGACAGGTGGTGTGCAGCAAAAAGTACTTTATGCAGACTCTATGGATTGTTTGCCTGGCTCCAGGTACTGAAGAGAAAATGGCACCATTTGATATTAAGTACAACACAACCTGTCCACATCAAATCTTTCACCTCAGTACATCACTAATCACCTACACTGCACATCCTTCCAGATCCAGGTCATCAGGTCCCAAGAAGATAATGCCAGAATACATCTCTGATCCATCCCAGCATCTGATGGGAGCTCCCTGGAAGCCCCAGGAAGAACCTTTCCTCCTTTCCCAGCTTCATTAATAGTGTTTTGGAAACATCACAAACCTAAAATCCCAGGAAAGGTCTCCCTTCCAGCAAGGAGAGCGACAAACCGCGTCACAAACTCTTGGTAAAGCAACACACCACCGCAAGGAACAATTCCAGCTGGACTTGGGGGGTTTTTTTTTTGGCCTTTACAAAGCAAAGCAGCTTCATGCCATTGTGCTACAATACATGCAACGTTCAACACCACACAAACAACCACTGTAATAAAAATTAACTTGTTTTTTTTTGTTTGCTCTCGATACCCAAAGACTAGTTCAGCATTTTAAACCCTGATTAGCCTCAAAAGCAGAGGAGCTGTGCTTTAAGAAGGTAAAATGATGAGCAACATGTTTGACATTTGAATTTTGGAGGAAAAGTCCCACCTTAGGTTTAATAATATGAAATAATATATTTCCTATACATTTCTATATATATTTTTTTTATTTCTTTTTTTGCAACTACACCATCCTCACGTTAGTCACAGCACAGAAACATCCCTGCCATGAGCAGGGATTACTCTCAACTTTAAGGAAATTCTTCAAATCACAGAATTGTTTAAGTCACAGCCTTGTTGAATGCTCTAACTACTGCTGCTGGGACCAAGAGAGGAGACATTTTAAAATGTGCAGTTTCCATAGGGGTCACTGCTCCAAGAAACACGCTTTAGAATTGTTTCATCCCAAATGGAAGATCATTAAGCTGTGCACTTGGTAAAAAGCAACAAAAGCAAACAGTTCCAAAGGTCAGCCTGCCTTTTCCAGTAACCAGCTGGTCTGCAAACTGGCATCATTGTTTTTTACAACCTCCTCCCCTTCCCCCACACACCTTCAACTTTCCATCACTCTATCTCACAACAAAAGTTAAATTTTTGCTTTTATATGTACTTCATATACTTCTTTTTTTCTTGTCTTTTTTTTTCTTTTTTCTTTTTTATAAAACAGTATAAAAATAAGAGCAACAGTCAAGAGCTACAGGGGATCTTATGCAGGGCACAGATGACTAAAATCCTACATTGGACACTGTAGGAAGGGCAGAACTGGTATTTGTGCCAAACAAAAGCACTTGAAAAGGAGCAGTAACTTCTATTTTCCAGCTGAGAGCCTGGAGAAAGCTGATGCACGATATCTACAGATGCAACACCCTTACCAAACATCTTCTGTTCTTTTCAAACAGTAGAAAGGATTATCTGAGGCCATGAATAAGCAAAAAGAGCACTATCATACCACATAAATTTAAATGCAACACTCTGAAACATATCACCAGTTTGTACATTAAATATAGTTAAAATGATTACCATTCACCAGCGTCTGGGTGGTTTTTATGGCAACTTTAGAGTAGGCACCTTTTTTTTTTTCCCCTCCTTTTCTCCTTAAAATTCTCAACCCCTCAACATTACTTTGAAGAAACAGAAGCAAAAGCAATATAATGTACATTATCTGCTGCCCATCACATCACATGATGACCTTGTTGCACAGAGGAAAGGGAGCCTTTGCCAGTGCCTGGTGGTTTCCATCAAACATTGGAGTCCTCATCTGTTATACTGGTGCTGGGAGAGCGAGTTGCAAAGTCTTTGAACATTTCATCTTCTTTCAACATGTGCTAGAAAGGAAATGAGGGAAGAGTCAAGACTGACCCTATTTAATCCCAGAGACTGCCACAGAAACAGAGATCTTATTTTACACACCCACAGACCCCACTTTTAAGCCTTACTGTCAAGTTGTTGATGCCTTCAGAAAATGCTCCTATTTGCCTCACCGTCCCTTCTGAATCTTCCATCTATAAAAAACAGGGAATGAATAATGAATCAATAATAAATTATTTGTGTCACAGGATAGAGTCATAGAATGGCTGGCATTGGAAGGGACCTTAAAGATCATGTTATTCCAACACCCTGCCATGGGCAGGGACATCTTCCACTATCCCAGGTTGCTCAGAGCCCCATCCAACCTGGCCTTGGTCACTTCCAGGGATGGGGCAGCCACAGCTTCTCTGCCCAACCTGTGCCAGGGCCTCTCCACCCTCACAGGGAACAATTTCTCCCTAATGTCCCATCTAAACCCATCTGCCAGGACAGAGTGGCAATTAAGTGCAGCACACAATTTATTGATTACACCTGCTCTGGTCAGATAGGGTCCTGTCAGGAGAGGACAGTTATTCCAGAGTAGGTCCCAAAGGCACCACATTCACAGCATCGACCTCCTTGGGCTGAGACAATTTTGTCAGGAATGCTGTGTGACAGCAAGAAGTCAGGACCTTCATAGCCCAAAGCAAAAGGATGGCTTTTCCACCAAACCTGACAGCACAGTAACAGAATCACAGGATATGCTGAGTTGGAAGGGATCCACAAGGATCACTGAGTCCAACCCTCAGCCCTGCACAGGACCATCCCCAAGAGTCACACCACATGCCTGAGAGGATCATCCAAACACTCCTTGAGCTCTGGCCAAAGACTCCAAATTGCTAGAACTGGCCTACCTGCTCCAGCCTGTCCAAATCATCATCGTCATATACTCGGATATCCAGGCCAGGCTTAAAGCCCTTCTTTGATCCACTTCCAGGCGCCCGCCCCAGCTCCATAGGACACACATACTCTTCCCCATCATCTTGCTTCTTCTTCCTCAGGTTCCCAAAATTGCTGAAGGTAAGTTTCTTTGGCTTAAAAGCGATGAGAAGGTTGACAAGAAATTAGACAATCAGCAAATGATTAACAGATCTCTTGCTCTTGCACTTATGGAGGGTCAAAAGCCCACTTGTCTCCTAAACAGGTTTTCTGAACAGCTGTAATTCATGCCAGTTGCATCTGAAAGGATGTTAACACAGCTCCATTTAAAGGATCCCAAATGAGATCAAAATTCCACAGCATTAAACCATGAGCCTGTAAGCAACAGGAGACAGTCTCTATCCCAAACATCTTACAGGACAGACAGAAGGACAACATGAGTGCTACCTCTTGTCTGTGCACAGAGAGGCTGAGGAGTGGTGTGCTCATGGCAGACACAAGTGCCAGACCCAGATCTCATCCCTCTTTAACTAGGAACCAGCCCCTTTTCTCCAGACACGGATAAAACCGGCACACCAGAGCTCCTGGAACCCAACACACAGCCCAGGACAAGTGACCAACCTTCACTTTGGCAGTTGCTGTCAAGAGGACATAGTCTGGGGACTCCATGGCCTCACGCTTCTGCTGCTGGGCCTCCTGCCCAATGAGGAGGTTGAAATGAGTCGCCAAGTGCCGCCTCAGCAGCGTCTTGTTTGGGGGGATGTTCAGCAACTGTGCCATGGTCTCCACGTTGAAACGAGGCTCCAAAACCTGTGAATGAAACGACAGAATCCAGCTTACAGGACATCAGCTTGGTCACTCCCTGCTTTGGGAGTTTCTGTTTGTATTTTAGAGGAAATGTACAACAAAGAGGGAGAGAAGAGAGTTAACTAGTGAAAGGATTCCTAAAATGCTGCCTCTTGGCATTCCTTTGTTAATAGAAGCAAATTGGCAGAAAAGAACAGATAAATTCACTTTTAACTGAAGTAATGTGTGAAGCTGCCAAAAACTGTTTACCCACCCTCCTCTTGAATTCTGGAAAAGGGAGCCAGAGGAAACATGGAAAATAAACAGATAAAATGTTTGCAGCAGGGATGTAACTCTTAATCATCACAACAAACTTCTACAAGTATAAATGTCTTGTCTGGAGTATCAGATGCTGGAGCAATTACAAACAATCCCGGTTTGACACCAAAATCTCAAATTTTACAGAAGTAACAAGCTTCCCTCCCAAAAGAAAACCATACCCGGTCTGGGAAGGCAGACAGTGGCTCTTTAACACCAGTGTGCAGGATCATAAACCAGGAGGTGGAGAATTCCATACCAGGATTAAGTTGTGAGTGGAATATAGATCACCAAAGCACACTAATTCTGCCAGAGACATCCACATTCTTTAACCCACAGAATAACACATTTTGACTGCAATTTCTTGAAAAGGAGAGCAAAAAGATAAGGGGCAGGCAGCGAAGATAAGCATCAGAACTTTGCTCCAGTGATTCTCAGCCATGTTTTATTTTTAATAAAAAAGGAATACGCCACGCCAAATGCTTACCATGAGCCCCCCGTGCACCCCACTGCCCCGCAGGTTCGGGGCGTACTCTGCCAGATCCACGGAGCGCAGCCACTCCATCACACGGTGGTTGGTCCACTGGGTGACCTCGGAAGGTGTGACGTTATTCTGTGAACAGGAGGAAGGGGCAGGTAAGGAGATGTCCCCACTCAGCTGTCCCAGCCCCAAATCTCCACTGAAATATTTCCCTGAGGGAATGCGACCCCACTTGGCACTTATGGGAAAAAAAAAAAATCCTCTTTTTGGGATTGCTACCTTGCAGCAGTACCAAGGTGGGTGTGGGCAGTGGGCAGGTGTGTGCTGTGCTTCAGGTCATGTGGTTATCCTGCTCTGCACTGGGATACTGATTTCTACCAGCAGAACTGAAAATTCAGCTGGTTCCATGAGCTGCTGTGCTGTTCTTGGAAATCTAAATCCAAGAGTCTGGCTTGTTTCATCATCTGTTGCGCCCCATCCAGCATTTTCTGCTTCCAAACCAAACTGATATCAGTCTCTCATCTGGTAACAGGGCCAAGCTCCTCTTACACAGAAAAATTTGACACAGCCATCAATTTCCCAGAGAGTTACACAAGACTCATGACAACAGTGCACTGAGTTCAAGATGATTTATGTTCCAGACAGCAGCCAGCTGTTGTCTTGGAAGAGAAGCAGCAGACTTGGCATGGGGACATGAGTTTGGGGTCAGGGCAGGTGGAGGAAAGAAAGTGATGTCAAAGCATGAGGCTGGAGAGACAACATGAGAAAAAGGAAACTGAAAATGAAACAGAATGAAACAGGAAGGAGAGAGGAGGAGAAAGCAGAGAAGGGATAACCAGAAACAGGGAGAACATCCCAGAGAATTCCCCTTCACAGCATCATTGTAAAGCAGTACCTCATCTGACGGCCTCCTGCGCAGGCAGTTGGGCTCAAAGTTGTTTATCCTCAGCACCTGGATGGCTCTTTTGATGCTGAGGTGGTGGAGGACACTGACAACCTTCAGGGACAGCAGGTCATCCTGTCAAAGAGGAAGGGGGAGTTAATAAACATAAACGTGCTCATTCACGGAACCAGCATCCGACTGGAGGAGAATGCTTTTGGACCTGGCTGAAAACGGCACATCTGGGGTAAAATTTTCATATGTGGGACAGGTGATTAACAGCAAACCACCTGTCCCAAAATGAAAGCTCCCTGTGTGGCACTGTATGAGCTCCCAGGTGATGTTCTTCACACAGGGTACAGAGCTTAGCACAAGAAACCTGGGGCAAATGGGGGGAAAGGGTGAGGTGACACGTCCTCAGGGACTGGATTAGAGCCAGGCCAGCTTTCCAGTTAATTTTGAGGCAGGGTAATGTGACAAGATTTGAACAAGTCTTAGTTTCATACTTTGCATATTTAGTTGGTTGTTTACAGTGACTCTGTTGTCATAATTTGATGGTTAAATTCCATCTAAAAATATCCCCAGTTATCTACAATTAAAAGGCAGTGACAGGAAGAATATCTTTTTTTAAAAAAATACCCCTCCTCTGTCCACTTTTTCTTCTTTTTTAATACAAAAAATGATACAAATTCCCTTACATTACAGCCCATGCTGTGTCTTAGCTGCAGTCAATCCTCACCCAGTTAACACTGTGGTAGTAAAGTCTTCCAACACAAGATCAAGCCCAATGCAGCCTGCTGGAATCACATCTCCAGCAGTCAAGAAGCAGAAGAAAAAACCCACCTCCTACTTTTACATTGATGTCCGAACATAAAAGGAAACAAGCACCAAACCCCGCTATTAAAGCGGTGAGTATTTAACATTTGACCGAAATGGACTGAGTGGGGAGCTGAATCTGACTTTGAAATGCAAAAGCCATTAAGTGTAGCCTGTTTTCAAACAAGTTGGCTCTTCAAACTGCAATTTTCTTCAAAGGAAATTGCTGGGGTTTTCTTCACCTAAGCATCCACATGAATAAGTAAGCAGATCAAATGCTTGCTCACTGAAGAAATTCCACCTACTTCTATTAATTAATAACAAAGGCATGAACAGTAACCACAGCATATGCACGCTTTTGTGTACAAACCCTGCCTGGGCACAACTGTTAAGAGCAAAACTGCACATTTTTCATGCATACATCTGAGTTCTTGCTTATTCTCTTTGCTCTTCCACCTGAAGATAGTATCTCTAAAGCTGGAAAGAAGATAGAAAATACTTCCAGGTGAGTAGCAGTATCTGTTTTCTATACAGCTATTAGCATTAGCTTAACACAGGACTCCCACTACAGTTTCAAGAGATCCTTTAAACACTGAAGTGGAGCACGTGGACAAACAGGGCATTCTGACACATCCTCTGACACACTGACCTCCCTCAGCCTTCTCCCAGCCATCATCCAGAAAGCTGGAAGACCTGATTTAAGAACCCTTCAGCTGGTCTTCAGCAGGGAGAAACTAAGACTGTGGAAACGATGGCAGGAAAAAACAAAGAAGCCATTTACTCACCACACTCATGTAATGGAGCATCCTGCCATCCACCTTCCCTTCATCAAACTGGGTCTTGTACTGGGGGAGGCCGATGTCATCGAGCCACCCTGAGGCAGAGACAGACACTCCTGTCAGGGTGGAGCCAAGTTACCCAGCACCACTTGGTGTTCTCACCCTCTGAGCCCCAAATTAGCCACGATTAGCAACCCCTGTCTAAAGACAATGCTCCAGCACGTAATAAAATCTTACTGGTAACCCAGTGGTAATCCAGTTTTCCATGGTTGTTCTCCTCCTCGGATCCCAGTGCCTGCAGAGCAAGCTGAAGCTTCTTCCGATGCAATGGGTGCTTTATCCCGAGCTCCTGTGAAAGGACGAAAAGCAGTAAATCCAGAGACAAAACTGTTGTTTCCCCCTCTGCTGAATTACAGAGGGTTTCAAAGAGTCACTGCTGGTGACCTGGCAGGTGTGTTTTCCATTTGCTGAATATCAGCATCATTTTAGCAGGAAAGGCCTGTTTGCTGTGGTGGGTTAATTCATTACAGATTAAATTCAAGAAGTGGGGGATTCCAAACTGTATGAAAACGTCAGCCACAACATCCTGCTGCCAGGTTCAAAAGAATTCCACATTATAACTCATGCTAGCATTCAGGAAAACACTTGCTGGGATTACTTTCTCCTCTCCCATTTAGGCAGATAGTTACAAGAGTTATTTAAATAGGAGCATATGAAGACCCCAGGCACTACTGAAATTCATTAATGCTTCCAAAGGCATAACACCTTCTCCAGTTTAGCTGCAAGTGCAGACATACTAGGATCCCTTTAATCCCATACACCCTTTCACCAGAGTGTTTGCTGGTTGATAACACTATTACAAGTCATTATGTTCATATAATTTTCTTATTTTAGTTGTAGTGTAACTACCTCATTGAGAAAACATGTTTACTATTTGGTGAGGAGAGTGATTTTTAAGAGCTGAAAATTCAAACTTTAGTGAACACTATGGTTTAGAAGTATAAACTGAATCAACCTTTTTTTGTGGTTCTCATTTAAAAAAAAAAAAAAAAAAGACAAATAATTCTGTAACAATTAAACACAGAGACTGACCAAGGTGTGTTTATCAAGTCCTCATTCCTCTCTGTGTATGGGGCAGGAAATACAATCAGGCCAAAACAGAAGCTTTTTCCACCCTTGTCACACAGGCATAGAACAGCTGTGCCACAAACCAGGGCTACAAACCCACAGGATAATGAGGCACTCTCACATGCCTTTTTGTAGAAGGTGGCATGGTCAGTTGATACATCCATGCCTAATGAAGTTAAACTGCATATTTGTCATTATTAGCTTCACTACAGAGCATTAAATTTCTACAAAACTTCAGCTAAGCTAAAAAGAAATAATTCACCATCGCTGCAGGTGACAGCATTTTGAAAACTCATCTTGTTTACACTTTTTTACCTTACAGACCAGATTTACATGCAGAGAATCAGCAATTTTTTTGTCCCTTCAAGTTAAAGGAGTATTTTCAGTATTTCTCACCTTTTCCAGATCCTGCTGAGAAGCCTGCAGGAGTGTTTGCCCAGACAGTATCCACTGCCTGCCATTATTTATGTAGGAGCCAAGCCCTTGGTCCTGCAGCCAGTTGCAAACCTGCTCCTTTGTCCACTTTGCGAATGGCATGTCCAGCTCACTGTGGAAGATTTACCAGAAAACAGAGACTGATAAATCCTGTGCCTCAAATCTCCAAAAAAGCCAGAATCTAAGCCTAATTCAGATTTTGTTGAGCTGGGACAATCTCTAGGGGGGGACATGCATCGTGGTGGGCTGCTGTGAGGAAGAAGGTGCATCTCCTTCAGATTCAGTGCTGGTTGCTGCTGATCTGCTTATTTATCACAATAAATACTACCAAATCCAACCACCTCTGCTGCCCAGCATGGCTAAAACTCCAAAGTGAGACCATAATGCTTCACTTTAGCCTTTAATCCCTGGAAATGCAGCAGGAAAGGTACCGGAGGAGTATCTGTCACTGCCACATGAGGGCTCACGTCCCGCTCCAGTGAAAACAGACAAACAATTCTGTAACAATTAAAGACAAAGAGGCTGATCAACCTGTGTGTAACAAATCCTCCTTCCTCTCCGTGTCAAGTGGAAAACACACTCAGAACAAAACAGCTGCACTCCTGCAGCTCAGCAGCACGGCCCCACCACCCAACCAACCTCAACCCTGCAAAGACCATCTCTCAAAGGAGAGCCAGGAGAGAGAATGTTTCCCTTTGGCACTGTGCTTCTCCTTTGGGCTGGGAAGTCAAGCCCCAGCACTGCTGGCACCACTTCTTACTTGTGGGACTGCCCCAGGTCTCGGGACCAGCCCAGCCGTGGCCCCGCCGTCGCTCTCGTCCCTCCTCGTTTGAACTCGGTCTCGGACATGTCGTCGGGGTTGAAGGTGGTAGACTGACTTCTCTTAAGTCTGGTTTAAAGGAAGAAAGCACAGTCACATCTGGCTAAGGACAAGGCAACTGCAATCAATGTAGGTAAGAGCTCCTACAGGGCTTGGAGCTCTTCTCCTACCTGCCCCCGACCTACTGCCTCTCAAATGCCACACAGGCTCTACTACCTTGGAACAGTAAATCACAGAGCCACATGTTGGAGGGGGAGGAAGGGCAAATGTGTTCCCAGCGAGCCCCAGCTCTGCAGAATGGTCATTTCTCATCTTTTACTTACTTTCCAAATAACTTCTTGATCCCTCTGGCCTTTTTCCTGGAATCTGGAGAAGGTGGTGTCATCTGTAGACCATCTGCTTCCTTTGGGCGAGGGGGCAAGCCAGCCAGATCCAAGTGATCTGCAGATCCCTTCTCTGTTTCAGCTGTTAGAAACCAAAATCTCTGTCAAGACCCATTTGTGCAGGACTGTACAGACACACTCCTGAACCTGGGAACAACTTCTGCTAAAATTATTGAGAGCCACTGTGTTAAGAAAATGGGGCAAAGAGGGATGGGAGAATCCAGGAGGAACAACACACGTTCCTCCTTCATGGGCAATGGTCTGTACGAGGGAAGTGCAAAAAAAACACCTCCTTAATCAATCAGTCAATTAAATCCCAAGTTTACCCTTCCTCAGGGAGTGCTCCTGCAGTCCCTTCACAGACAGAGCCAAAGCGTGAGGATGCTCTGAAACAATTCATGCTATGGAGACAATCAGGACTCCCCAAAGCATAGAAAACCAAACCATTTCCCTGCAGACATCTTTCCCAACAACCTGCAGTATTTAATTCCCTGGCTGGAAATCCCAGCATCAAAACTCCCGCTCTGTGAGGGGGGGCCCTTTTCCCCTCACTTCTGCGAAGTGGAATATTTTGTTCCTCTGCAGAGGAACACCAGGGAGTTTAGGCTCTGTCTGAATCAGATCTGAGTGATGCACAAAGCATCTCTGACCAGAGACCCTCCACATTACCACCCATTACAAAACCATTAAATCTTAGATCTGTAGCTGTTTTCTATGACAACAAACCTGCAGGCTCCTGTCCCCAAAGGGGAAGTTGGCACAAAAGCTAAACTAACAAAGAAAAAAACAGTTTTAAGAGCATTTAAAAAGAAAACTGAAAGAATTGCAGTATCTACTAGGCTACATAAGCAGAGGTGTGCCAGCAAGTGCCAGACAGCTGAATAAAACTACCACGTGGAGTTCATGGCAGTGACTTGCTGGGGAACAGTGTCAGCATGAGCTTGTTCAGAGGAAGCAACCGTGGCATGGCAGTCTGCAGCAGGCAGACACTCAGGCCTCTAATCATTTTTACCATCTCTTAACGTGGCTGTGGAATTAGATGGCCATCCCTTGTTTTTGAAAAGGACCCTCAGACTTCCAGGAGAGAAGTAAGCAATAAATCAAGGCAGAACATTTACTGCTGAGACACGTGGTCTCAAGCCACAGAATATGGTCACAACGTGCCGTGACCAGCAAAAAAATTCAGGGTTTGCCAGTGTATCCTCCTGCTGGGCAAAGTTTAGATGATTCAGCCAGAATACATCTGAACATGTCCCATTTTCCATCAATGCTTTACATGTCAAACCTTGCAGTGAAGCAACAGGGTCACATAAAGAATTTTTCCCGGGCACTTCTGCTTGACCACTGTGGAACACGGGGATCCTGCCAGTGGGAGACAGTACTAACGTGGAACCATAGCTTTGCTTTACTTGTATAAAATAAAGTGCTAGCTTAGAAAAAAAAAACAACCACATTTAAACAAGCATCCTAGAGAGACAGTGCCAGGACAAGGCTGGGTGCATTAGTAGCAGAGATTTGCGGGTGTTGCAAAGTTTGCTCCTCATAGCTGGCTCCCTTTGGTGCACTGACACACCCCATGGGACAGCTGGCACTTCAGGGGCCGTGTGGGAAATTGAGTGGGCTCAGATCACTTGGTGTCTTGGCCAGCAAGGGACACCTCGGGGGGCTGCACCACCACCCTGACTGACACAGCTCTGCTTGCCAAGGCAGGACCCTGCATGTCTCACCACCCAGAGCACACTCACATCACCAGACTGGGTTTTATTTACTATGTGAATGGCTCCTTCACCGTCTGACCCAAATATCCCTCATTTTTTTATTATATAAAAAACATAACTACATCTTAGAAGAGGAATTATGCACCCTTCCTGCCAGAACTCCCCTAAGTGAATACCTGGGAAATAGCATAGAACATGCTGAGTTGGAAGGGATCCACAAGGGCCACCAAGTGCAACTCTTAGCCCTGCAAAGATCAGCCCCAAGAATCCCACCAGGTGCCTGAGGGTGTTGTCCAAATGCTCCTTGAGCTCTGCCAGCCTTGATGCTCTGCCCATTGCTGGGGGGAGCCTGTTCAGTGCCTGACCACCCTCTGGGGGCAGAACCTTTTTCTAATATCCAACCCAAACCTGCTCTGACACAGCTTCAGGACATTCCCACATTCCCCACTTTGTCACCCATTAAACTCTTCCAGTGGATCCAGGAGAGACAGGAGTACAAAAGTGCCTCTGGCATTTAAACACCACCAATTCTCACCCGCTCCCTGGGTCTGTGGGTAACTTTGGGGCTCAAAGTTGCAGCAAATGAACCCGCAAT
This sequence comes from Scytalopus superciliaris, assembly GCA_013400415.1. Lineage (NCBI taxonomy): Eukaryota > Metazoa > Chordata > Aves > Passeriformes > Rhinocryptidae > Scytalopus > Scytalopus superciliaris. Next base: position 410,450 of record VXBX01006002.1, on the reverse strand, counting down.
CTCTCTCATTAGTAGCAGCCACTGAGAAATGGCACGGCTGACTTTTAGCAGAGGGCAGCAGTTCTGGAGCAGAGCTCTGGTGTGCAGCTGTGCTTTGAGGGCTGTGTGGCCATAACCAGCTGTTAGCAGCAGCCACAGCACAGTGCTGGTGCAGGCAGGGCATGCAGGATTACTGTACCTAAGGTAGGTGCACTTGCACTTCGACTGCGATCTTCAGAGATCCACACAACGCACACACAACGGGAGGGAACACGCAGAGGGACAAGGGAAAACACAGTTGAGAACAAGTCAACAAAATACGAGACAAAAGGAGGGAGGTACATGAGGCACATGCGCCACACGAATGCTGAATTCACACCAATGCACTGTGAACCCCCTGTCACAAAAAAGAAATGAGAGCAGAACTCTGTGCAGTCACCTCAGTGTAGGGAGGTCACCTGCTCCAGGACATCAGGGGTGAGTACAACTCCTGTGGGGTAGCAAATACCTGGACAGCAGCTTTACAGCACTGAAATCCAGATAACTTATATAACTTACTCAAAGTCACAGGGCCCTGAGTTAGATGGCCCATCTTCCAATCCTTTACGGCAGCCACGAGTGCTCCACTTTGTCAGACACATTGATTTCAGGATGAAACAGGTGATCACACAAAGGCACGCATTAAATAAACCAAAACAATGAGTCTAACCCTCAGAACAGAGAAGTTCCCAGGCCATGGGTCACAGGAAAATATGATCAATGCACAGGCATGGTACTTGTTCTGAACAAAAGTCTAGAATTGTCTTGGAGTAAGTAAGAACAGGAGACACTTGTGCTCAATAATCCCCCTTCAGGCTTCTGAAAGAGAGAGCTACATTCCTAAATCTGGTGCAAGAGAAAATCCAAAACTTTAGATGACTGGCAGTAGATCTGATGCAAAGACTGACGGACGCTTTAATTGCAACAGTGGAAGGACAACTACAGCAGAGCACTGAGTAGGATTTCAGTGGCAACAGTGACTTCTGCATTAAGCAGAACATTTTGTTTATTTCTCTGTCATATGCAAATGTCAGCAAATGACAATATCAAAACAACCCCCTCCTCCATTACAGCTCAAAAACCAACCTGAGCTGGAATGACTTGCCAATCCTGTTCCTGTTGTCACCACCTCTTTTGCAGGGCTGCTTAAATACAGAAAAAATACAGGGGAAGACTGAGTGCTGCTGCTCCATTTCTGCCCACCTGAAATATCTCATGAAAGAGAAACTGACGATGGAGCCAGGGGAGAAAAAAGCCCACAAATCCCGTGTGCGAACTACTGCCAGCCAGCCAGCATTTCAAAACAGCAGCAACCCCCTACAAGGTCCCAGAGGAGACATCCCAACAGAGGTTGAAGCAGATCAAACACTTCATTACACCAGTGCCTCATTTTCTTCTTGCTGTTTGATACTTTCCAAACATTCTCCTGAGCAAAGTGCCACCAAGTCAGAGGTAGACTGAGGCTGGCCTTCCTGCTTCTTTAGACAGCTACAGGTGTTGTTAAGACCCTTCAAAAGGCACAGGATCTGCATGCAGATGCAAAAAACCTACCCAGATTGGGGGCACTTGCAGTCCTCTTGTTGTTCTTTATCTTGAAAAAGCCTCGGCCGAAGGATGATCTGGCTTTGCGGGTACCAAAACTGTCCTCGTCGGCCGGGCCACCATGAGAGGGACACTTTGGGGGCAGGGTTGAGAAATTATGGCCTTCCACAGGAGGTTTAACCTGCTTAAATCAGGGAAATAAAGATTCAGTGTAAGGGAATTGCAAAAGGCCTTTTGAGAGAGACTGTGCAGTGACTGCTGACAGATAACCTGGGAGTCCCTCTCATTTGTTACTACTAACAATGCAAAAACCACAAAGAAAAACATAAGCAAGATGTTAATTTCAATATTTTGTCCTGGTTTCAGCTGGGATGGAGTTCATTTTTCCTTCATAGGTGTGTTTTGGATTTAGGATGAGAATAGTGTTAACAACACATGGATATTTTGTTTGTTGCTGAGCAGGGCTTACCCTGAGTCAAGGAATTTTCAGCTTCCCAGGCTCTACCAGTGAGGAAGTGAACAGGAAACTGTGAGGGAACATGGCTAGCACAGCTGACCCAAGGTGGCCAAAGGGATATTCCATACCATGGGAGTCACTTGGAAGGGGAGCTCCGGAGATGAAGAACAGTATTGTGCACCACTTGGCATTTTAGGGTTTTCTTTCTCTTCTCCTCCCTTTTATTATTATTATATTATTTTATTGTTCTTACCTCAACCCTTGAATTTTAATTTTGTTTCCCTGATTCTCCTCCCCATCACATCAGGGCAGAGAGGGGGAAGTGAGGAGCAGGTGCCTGGAGCTTTGCTGTCACTTGGGGTTTAACCATGACATGTGTTCAGGGCCCAGCATCACTATCACTACCTGCTAAGAGCAACCTGTCTGCTTTAAGATGCTCCTCAGATCCTGCAAGGCTGGCTCAAAGGTATGGAAAAGGTAAAAATACACTCTTGGAAGGCTTTGAACTTTTCCGGGATTTCTGTCTCCCCACTGGTAGGGGCAGTGGGAAGCAGAGAGGCAACACCCCCCTCTGCCAAGTGTCAGAGCTCTTTCTGTCTATCACTGCTCTGAAATTGCTGAATTAATGGATTAGTTGATGGTGTTACCTGCCAAAATTGAGAGGAAATTACATATCAAGCACGGAGAATAAATGCCAGGAGAGACATGAGACACTCCAGTTAAGTAGTTTAAAGCAGTAGTTTAACTTGGCTGCCTGTTTCACTGTCTTTTCAAAAGCAGAAGGAAGCAAAACCATCCACAATCCAAAAAGAATCCTTTGGCTTTTGCTGGAAAAATGCAGCATTCACCCTACAAGTGGTATCTGAGGTTTGTCCCCTCTGCTCAGGTCCTCCTACAGGCACAGACTGCCAGCTATGGCCATAAGGTACCCCGAGGTAGCTGCTCCTCAATGACACTCCTTGCAGAAACACAGCTGCTGCTCTCAGGAACAGTGGGGAAAGCCAAAGGGTTGTAAAGACACACCGATCAAAGGGAATTACAGAGGCAGTAAAATACTTAATGGTTAGCTTTATAATTATCTGCTGGTAGAGTACGTGGGGGAAACATTAGCCTAGAGGGCAACCTTATGCTCAAGCAGACTGGAAGATAATCCATGTGTGAGGAGACGGGGACGTGCGAGACACTGAGGTGATGATGACACCCAGCAGAGGCTCCACACTGTCCTGTCCACAGGATATTCCCCCTCTGGAGTTGCATGTGGCCATTTCACACCACCCAGCCTTTCACCACCCCCTCACTGCCCCTGTTCCTTCACATAGACACACACACGTTACCTCTGTTGGCTTCTGTGCAGGGTCTCTGTCCTGTTTGGGAAAGATTAAGACAGGCATTTAAAAAGTCACGTTTATAGCCAGTGTTCAATTTTTTGTGAGTCAAATTCTGAACTGAAATACCCCGCCCTGCATTGTTTTCTCCCCCAAAATGAATCTCTTCAGAGCTGTATTTCACACGGATTAATCCTTGCTTTCTTTGAGGTCAGTGAGCTGACATGGAGGCTGCTTTGGTTTACTTTGTGAAGGATTAGCTGTGCACATGATTAGTGACAGGCAGAACGTTAAGGCACTAATGGGCAGAGCTGGCTGAGAGGACCCCAGGCAGGAATCAGACAGGGTAGAAGTCAAGTAGGTAAAACATCCACAGCCTCTACTCCCTGGCTGTCCAAACAACCAACCAAAAACCCCTAACCCATAAACTCCAGCTCCCATCATCAAATTCTGGTTACATTTTCAGTCCTGTCAATACCCTCTGTAAGGCACAGGAGGCATCAGGGAATTCAGGAGCTTCTGGGAGTTCAGGCTGTCCCAAAAGAGCACATGGATCACCCTGATTTGATGACACTGCTGGAAGTTTGCTGGTTTTGGTCACTTCCAGAAGATACTAACCTGAAGCCATCACTATACATGCAATGGCTCATTATTTTTGTTCCTGACCACCTAAAACATGTAGTCAGCCCAGACTGGATTTTAGAATGCATTAGTTACATGGTCTTCCTAAATGATTCACCTTAATCACAGGCAGGAAGTGGCAGTGGGACTTATTTTCTTCTGGAAGGTGTCACACGTATGTGACCATTGCTAGCACATGGCACAGGGAGCTCTGACTCAGGGTTTCCCAGAAGGTGGCAACAGGACACCCATGGGGTCACTGCCACGACAGATATGCCACCCCTATTCCTAAGGGGATAGGAGGAAGTAGGAGACCAAACCTACCACTTCTGATGCCTCTTTCCTCAAACTACTCAGACTGCTGGACTTCTGCAGCGAGGAAGTTCTGGAACAACAAATGAAAACCAAGCTAAGTTACTGGAAATAAACCTGCTAAGATAGAGACACTCACAGGAGCCAGCTTTAAGGAAAGCATTATAACACGTGCTGAGACACACTAAAAGCAATGGTATTTTGAAATAAGATAATCAACACAGTAATCAGAGCCCAGAAAACTTAATGAGATACTGTAAGAGCCTCCACATCATCATTACTGCTGTTGATGCTTCAGTGACATGATGCCTGCCTTTGGATATTGTTGGCTGCTTCTCGAACATCTTATTTTCAGAAGCCCAAGCAAAAGTTGCACAGGCAAAGGAATTGATACAAACAGAAGCTATGAAAAACTATTTTTAGCAACAGGCTTTTGACTAATTTAATCCTTAAAGAAGCCAAGCATATTAATTCAAGCATGAGTGTTTTAGCATTTTAGCTTTGGTTCTATTTTCCATTTTGGACCAGATATCCCCCAATTCACAGTCTAGAACACTTAAGTCTTGTTGAAAAGAAAGCTACCTCATAACCATGTATAAATTTAGAGTAACTCACGGAATTTTACAAAGTTACCTATCTTTACAGCAGTATGAGGGGAGTAGAATTTGGCTTTGGGAATATTCTTGTGGCACTAAGTAATTTGAAACACAAACAGCTGCTGTATGCCAGAAAAACAGTATTGACTTAGGATCCTTACTAACAGTTCACTTTGACTCAGCTTTGAGTTTATAAATAGTCCTACTGATTTCCCTAAGAAATTTCCCTGTGCTGCAGAAAATAAAACTATTTTCTCATTGTAGTCCACTCATCACCTTTCCCCCACTATCAAAAGCAAAAGGCAAATTGTGTGTGTGCTGTGGAAAACTATAAATTTCAGAATATATTGACAGTCTACATCTGATGTAACAGAGAGTAACTGTGCACAAAAAGAGCACTGGAAAACAATGACCATGAGAGCACAGGACACAAGCAAAACTTGCCATCACTAAATACCATCTTTGCTGGAAACATGTAAAATATGGGGGGAGAGTTGGGGTTTTCAAGTTGACAATCCCATATAAATACATGTCTCCTAAGCAGTTTTGATTATGGCACTTACACTGGACTATCACACAGATGAGTTTCTGGGGAGGAACCTGTTGATCTTCCTTCACTGTAAAAACAAAAAATACATTAAGTAAGGTATTTGGGGATCCCATCCATATATTTTGCTGGACAGAAATCCCATCATCTCAGCCTGCTTGGATTCTGCTTTCACTTCAGCTCTTATGGTTTCCTTTGACTGCAGCTGGAGAAATCCCACATCAGCTTGGGCTTGCACTGATTTTTCACACTGAGATTGATGATTGTTCTAAATCAGTAAGATTTTCATGCCTCTGGGTTCTTAGCATTTGATACTGCTTTAGATAAAGCCAGGGATTTGAATCCGGTAGAAAAACCCAATCTGGGGTGCTTTTCCCAAGTCCCTGCAGTGCCAGTGTAGATCTCCAGGGCCCCCATTTCCTTCCAGGGCAAGGAGGGTGCAGGATTAGGAACTCCTTGCTGAGAAGGATTTAATCGCTGCACTTTATGAACATTAGCTTAGTTTGCTACACCTACTCGAGTGAACCCCAGCCTTGTTTAACTGACTTAATGACTTGACAATTCAGTAATTCACAGGTTATTAATCTCATTAAACATCCCAGAATATTGGATTTACAATTGAAAAATACATGGAAACCATAATACCTCATTTCACTTGCAGGATCTGGCCTAGGGTGTGTTTTTGCTCTCTCTGCAGCAGTTTCTGAGCTCTTGGATGTTGATGAAAAAGAAGGGATTGAAATCTGTAAGATACTGGTGTGGATCTGTAAGGAATTCTGCAAAGGATGAAAACTATGTGTTACACTCTTTTGGGCGAAATTAAGCAGTCATGAAAGAAAAAGGAGTAACAGAAAACTACGAAAAAGAGGATCTGAAAGAAGGTTTCAAAAGTGATTTTTTTTTTCTCTGTATTGTAATACAGTGATTTACTACTTGAAAGATGGCATTGAAGATGAAACACAAATCATTGCACAGATAAGCTACAGCAGAGACAAAAATCTCCCAAGTCTCCCAAGCTTCCTGTTAAATGTCTCCATCAGAGATACTGTGAAAGGGTTCACTTCTCAAGTTTGCACCTGCCCTCAGTCACTCAGAGAATACTAAAAAACCAGCTAAACATTGAATTTAATTTAATTTAATTTTATTCACAGTGCATTCATGTAAGTCAAAGCCCTGCTTTGACTTAGAGTCCTAAAAGAAGAGATGTATAGTTCTTTTACTGAAAAATCTGACTGTAAAAGTCAAGACATTGGACCACAACCTACTTATCATTTAACTGAATGAATGTAAGGATGATTGAATCCTCTTAAACATGACAGGATACATTAAATAAGTCCCAACATGTTTACTTGAAGTTCCTGCCAAATTAAATACAACTCCTAAAATAGCTATGTTTGATATGAAAACTAATTTTTATATGTTTGAGGAAAAGTAGTTTAGACCTGTTCTCATGACAAACACAGCTATGTCCTGTCTCCCGACTCCATTTGATGATTAAGCAAAATAAATTTCATTGACCCCAAATGAAATTCCTCAGCAGCTTTCACAAGAAAACCTACATTCTCCAAAAGGATATGGGACGTTACCACAAACTCTGCACCCCAGAAAAAAGTCTTTTCAGACACTTGAGTTTTGGCATCTGCGAAGTGAAACCAGCACAAGCAATGTCTTCAAGGAGCAGTGGCATTAAATGAGAAAGGAAAAGAGATACCTCTTCGTGAATATTCACGTTAAACTCATCGTGGATGGGAGATGCTGTTACTGGGGTTGGGGATGGGCTTTTCTCTGTGTCAGTCAGGTTTGGTGTGTCCAATAAAACTGTGGAAACAGACCCTGAATTCAAGTCTTCACCATCACTTTCCTTGCCTGAAGGGAGAGAACATGGAAACTTGTTGGCTTTATTCCTTGATATATGATGACCCCCCTGCAAGGTGCAGTCATTGATGGGCCAAAATTGAAAGGATTTGATTACTGGGGTTTTTTTAGGACAGACCACAACAGGAGAAGGGGAGTCATTGCCAGTGTTGCTTTCCAAGTCAAGCACAACACAGTAGATCTGGTACAGAGGGAGGACACGCACCACCAGCAAAACCCCCTGCAAATGCCTTCAGGGCATTTAGTGGGATTGGTTCCAACAAGCTGAATAAACTGGAGCAGTCATTCCTGTCCATGTTCTGGAATTTCATACTAAATACTTCTTTTCCCTTATTCATTAGGAAAAGACCAGGAGCTCAGCTCTGCCTGAAACTTCAGCTGTCTCTGTGGTATCTTTAAGTTACCCATAGAAAAAATGAAGTCTTTAAGTGACCACATCATGTTTGCAGTCTGTTCTAACATCCTCCTGTGGCTGAAGGTGTGAAAAGGCAATACCTGTTCAAAAATTGCTACCCCTCCAACACTCATCACCACAAAAATAAGTATTTTGCTTCCTCACTCTTCAGCTATTGACAATCTTCAGTCTTAGAAAGGACCCCTGGGGGCTCCTGAGTCCCTCTCCTAGGAAGGTCATCCACCTCCAACATTTGCATGGCCAACAAAAGCCACAAGCCTGTGTCTTGTCCTAAGCAAACTCAGGCAAACTTGAACTTTTGACCAGCTCAGAATTTAGCACCTTACAGGATGAGAAGATGCTGGATGTGGAAACCTCCAGCAGCCTTGGAATACATGGAATGGACCATGTTATAGTATAGATTTGAGTCACCCAGTTAAGCTCAGTACCACAATGCACCTGGAGTTTAAATGAGAGCAGAGTTTAGTTTTGTTTGGGTTGTACAATACCTTTTTTACCTTGAGCCAGTATCACCATGTCTTGAACCTTCTTGTACCTATTCAGAGATTGCCGGAGCTCTTCTATCTTCCGATCCTAAAATAAAGGGAAGTTGTGACTGTGCTCCCTCCCCAAGAAATACAGATGCTACATTCTTCAGTTTAGCTGGTTGTGGGATCAAAAGAAAGGGAAGTGTGGATGGGACAGGACTCAGGATGCTGAGAGGCTTTGAAAGATCAAAGCTTGTATTTAGCAAAAACTATCATCTGATTAACCACCAGAATCATCCCAGCCTTGAAACTGGATTTCAGCTCCCTTGTGAAGTCAAAGGTATAGTATAATAAATTTGCCATGTACAAAGGATTTAGGGCTTTGGTGATCAAAAGAAAACATCCTACAAAACGCATATGCACATGAAAGCACAAAGCCATTCATGAAAACAATCTCCACTTCCCAGAAAGCCCTTTTGGAAGCACTTTCATGGAGCTCTTTACATCTCCAGAACACTGTAAGTTGTAGTCACACTGAATTCACTGACACAAGAGTGCAAGGACTCTGTAAGCACACTGTGTACATGCCCAGAGCCCATAAATGCTCTATTACAGTCCCTTAAAGGCTCTGCTGTGCTTCAGACTACAAAAAAATCACCAATTCTCAGAAGCTTGGCTTTTAACTGAATTGTGACAGGTTCCTACGTGAGAGATTTAAATCAATCTGATGAGTGATTACTGAAAAAAAAAAAAAAAAGACTTTGCTACCTTCTCTTCGTTTGCTGCCATTAGAGATTCTACAGCCTTCTTCATTTTCTGTACCTCTATATCTAAAAACACAACACAGTTCTCCAAGTCAGTTTAAACAAGACAGGGTGAACAAATGAGAAAAACAAAACACCTCAGCAACTCAGTAATATCTGAAAGTAAACTTAAAAATTAACAGAAAACACAAGCCATTTAAATGCTGGTTTAGATGGAAATATAGAGCAGAAAGCCCTTTTCTTCTTGACATCTTATCAAGGAACTTATGAAATTCAGGAAATTTCCTTACTCCCTCCCCCTAGGACTTAAGAGAATGGAAAACTCCAGAGTAGAACTACTGCTTGGCTTTCACTATCTCCATCTTTCAACTAATTACAAACCAAAAGGTTCAAACTAAAACAAAACAACCTCCATTTGGAGTGCAATAAAACACATCCTCATTACAACAGCCAACAAACACCCCAAATGGCATCTCAAAACCCCACTATCCAAAGCAATGGGATTAATGGCTATGATGAAGGAAGCGCTGGGCAGTGATGCTTAGCCTTATTTCAGTACGGATGTAGAAATTAGGAGGGCACAATGGAATGAAATGGTATTTGCTGTGGTGAGAAGCCATGCTGGAATACATACTGTAGTTCAGACTGGGAAAAGGTCCCTAATACAGGTGACAGCACTTCATCTATAAGCCTTATTTACTAAGAAGTATAAATACATAAAATATATGTGTTCTGGGGGTGTTTTGGACTAAAAATCCAAGGGGAATAGAAATAATCTCCATTTTCTCCTAAAAATCCACGTTGTGTAAATGAAGCAGGTTTTACATTTTGCTACAAATTTAGGCCAACTTCTTGCCAGGCTCACAGGCAAGAAAGCCTTTTACCTTGTTTTAACTCCCTAAAAATTCTTGGAAAGCAAACAGAGCAGGAAGAACATTTTCCTCCTTAATGAAATGCAAGAAGAAAATAAGCTGCCTGGCTGGCTTTCCACATGAAAGACATTTAGACACTAAACCAGCAACTGGTCCAGTTCCAATGATTTTCCCTCAGTTCTGCTGGCTGGAAATCTGGTTTATTGGATTGCAGCTGCATTTCACTGGGAGGCAACTGCTTTGTGGGTCCTCTATTTCAAGTGTGGTATCCCCAGCCTTATCCTCCAATTTTACTGTAACTAAGGGTTATAGATGATGCAACCTAACCATGGTCATTAAAGCAGGTTTGCAAACACATGCAGGAAGCTATTCTGGAATGCAAATGCTTGTGGAAAGACACCAGAAACCTTACTTTTATCTTTGAGCTTCTTTTTACAATTTTCATCTGTGCAGGAAGATCCATTGGATTTGAAATTAGCACAAAGGTTATGACATTAAAGAACTTTTAAGACAACACTGATCCTAAAGGAGTAAACTATTCCTCACTTCATTCAGCTAATGAGGCAGATAATTTGTGTTATCTGCAAACAGCATTTCTTAACATTGGTCCAAGGCAGCAAAAACATGTTTCATCATAAAAAAAGATCTTCTGCTGAGCTATACTGAAAACTAAACTAAAGCTGAGAACCAAAGGGTAGTGGGAGTTCAAGCAGTTCCCGAGGAAAAAAACAGCCCTGTATAAGTAGTCATGAATGCAATAAGATCAGACCTTGTTCACATTTAAATGTCCTTTAAAAAAATGGAATCATGGCTCATGGTGGTCACTTTTAGTGATCTTAAGCAGTGGTTTTGAAAATAGATAATTTTCTTAAACAAAATGTGACATTCTACACATGGTATTTTCCTCCTCAGGTCAGGGGAGGAGACTGATCTCTCGGGGCTTTCTTTTTCTAAAAAACATCCTTTGAAAGCATAACCTTAAAAGCAGCAGCAAGCAGCAGCAAGATGTATTCAGAATTTAAATTGCAGCAGGTCAAAGAAGTCTGTGGAAAATTTCTGTGAGGCTTGAACAAAAAATTTCTAGTTTAAAATAACATAAATCCTGACTCCAAGCTTCCCTCAAATAACTACTAATTTAGTTTATTCACAAGCAAGCAAATAAAAGAATGATCTAGCAAATAAAACTTTTGTGCTAATTCAAGCCTAATTAAGATTTAGACTTAACCAGTGCACAAATCCAGAATCAATCCTCAATTTCACCTCCTTACAGGTAGGTCCACACCATCCTTTGGTCTGTAGCATGGCTTTTCCATAGACAAAAAAATATAGCATAAAAGTCCATAAATATCCACACAGAAAGTTTCCTTTCCAACAAATCTTTTTTGGGGACTTGTCGAAATTATTTTAAGTCTTCCTGGCCAATACAAACTGCATCCTTTGAGGCCCCAAGCAAGCCACATGAAGAGCTAACTAGGGATCTCTTGACCTGTTTAAATTTGATCAAGCACTTGCTTTGACAGCAATTTCAGCAGCTGCATCATCAACACCCACTAAATACATTACAAGAGGTAAACACAAAGTTTACGAAAATGGAGGCTTTTATCAGTTATTTCCTGTATAACCTCTCGTGGCAACACGACCTCAGGTGAGGTGACAGAGGAGGACATGGTGACAGAGCCTCCTGTTTTCTCACCTCTGTCCAGTATTTCGATTCCTTCTCCTTTCAGTTTGCAAACCAGCTTTTCGTGCAGCCTTTTTACCTCAGCTTCCTTCTGCTCCAGTTTGTCTTTCAAAGCTGAGAGTTCATCCTGTAAGAGACAGAGAGCCCCTCAGTGACAGGTCCCACAGACACCTGAGATGGCTCCAAAATTCCCTCCTAGGAAGCGCATTGGGCAGGTCCTCAGTCAGGGGAAACCACCCAGGGCCCCCTGACATTCGAACCCACCAAACTGACCCTGAACATCACAACAGACCTCTGGGGGCAACATCAGTGGTCTGAAATTGTCAGTCTCGTGTATAACTGTAAAGAGATTTTTTTCATCTAAATTTAAAGAGGAAAGAGTAAAGATTTAAAAAAAGAAAAAATGAGTTTTCTTATTTATTTAACCCTGCAGAGACAGAAATAGTGCAGGTGATAAGGTTGAAGGCTAAAATCTCCAGATATTTATTTTGCTATTTATAGGGCATTTTGCATGTCCAAAGCCAAACAACTACAACTGCTCACACCAGGCTGGGGACAGTTTCAGAAATAACCACTGCTTCTGTGGAATTAAAAATCAGCCACGACAGCACCAAGTACACGGACACACACACACTGGAAAGCAGTTCAGACACAAACGTGGGGACTCTGCCACAGTTTGCGTTTGCTGATCAAGCACTAGGGAAGGGAGCTTAGAGCTCTGAGATTCCTGGGAATAAGACAGATGGTGTTTGGGGGAGTTGGGGTGTATTAGAAAAATGCTGTCAAATTTTAACTTAGATCTAACCATCTGCACTAGCAAGTAACTGGCACAGATCCATGCATTTAACTTTTTAAAATTTGAGTCGAATCCTACCCAGTTTAGCAACATGTTTCTTTGATGTCCGAGGAAATCTTGTGCAACAGCATCATCAAGACAGGACCCCCTCAGTGCAAATGCACCCAACACTGAAAATTTAATTTGTTCAGCTTGTAAACAAAACAAAACAAGGCAAGACTCATCATTTTGGCATCAACAGCTTGTAACTGACATCTTAAATCCTTAAAGGGATAAACCAAACTAGAATACTGTGGCTTAGGTGTTTTCCTGAGCTACCCGCAAAAGATCTGTTGCAAATACATGGTGATGTCTGCAACCCAAACTGTGGAATTTCCCGAAATGGATTCCTGTTTGCTCTAAAGCATCATTAAAAAACTAGATCAAACTTAAAACTGTCAAGAAATCAAAGCTTCTTCCACAGCAATGGCTGGGCAATAAATACAACCCTCCAGTGCTCTGGTGTGGCACTGGTTTTGATGGGATTTCTGCCAGTGTGGGATCTGTGCTCCTCCAAAACAAGGCCATTTCTTGGTCACTTGAGAAGCTGCTGTTGTACCCACAGGCAACCAGAGCTGCATATGGTTGTCAATGTGTATTTCTTCCCCTGAATTAGAAACACGATATGCAAATTTCCATGTGGGAGAGAGGGGAGTATAAAAGAATCACTATTTCCCAGCTAGTTTTCATGAATAAATTTGCTCTACAAGGGTGATAAGAAGTCCTGCTTGAATAATGGATGCGAAGCTACAGACGAGGCAACCTCCCCTTGGAAGGGCAATGGTTTTAACCCAAGCCTAATTCCATTCTGCGTAACCCATGCAAAGTTCACCACACTAAAATCCTCTCCCATGCAACACAAAAGCTGTTTACAAGGAGCATCCACATCCAGCGAGGAAGGGCACACTGCACATCAGCACACAGCCATCAATGAAGAGCAGAGCACGACAGCACGAAGCAAGACACACCACAAGAGGGGGGGACATGAAGGATTCAAAAGAGGCCCAGTGTTACCCAGGAACTACCACACCTTTAGCATCTGGCTTTTTTGCTCCATCCGCTGCTTCTCATACTGCATCTGACCCACTTTGATTTTCATACTAGAAAGTTTGGCCATTAAAGACTGGTAACAGAGACAGAGGAGTGAGAGAAAACTAAAGACAGAAAAGAGACAAGGCTGAATGGCAAAGAGAAGTTAGGCACTTAAGAGAAACAGGCTGCTGGAAATACTTTCTCTTCAGTAGTGGCTTATTTTTTGGCCCATTTAGGAGGAAGTAAATGCTCAGTTTGGTCTCAACTTTGCATACACCTTTATGTGTTTCTTGACACACATGTGAAACGAGGGTCTGAACAGGTAATAAATTGACTGTTAACAGCATGGGAAGTTATCCTAATTGAAAACACTGCTCAAGGTGAAAACCACAGCATGAAATTTGGAAATAGCCCCTGTTGCTGAGTGAGAACCACAGAACCCCAGGGCCTGAGAGTGCCAAGGATTTTGTAGGGTGCAGGCAGGGATGAGGGAGAAGAGTGAACTCCTAAAGCCTGACCTCTGCCTCTTCCCCTCAGCCTCACTTACTTTGGTTGTTTTCAGCTTTTTCTCATACTGGAGTCTTTCATTGTCCATTTCTCCCACCCTCAACCGCAATTCATTTATTTCCTGGATCAAATCCTGAGCGAAAGGGGAAGAGAAAATGAGAAACAAAGATGAAATTCAGTAAACAAAACAGAACAATAGCTACCCACCGGTAGGAAAGCAGCAACTAAAAGGCACTTTGTACACAAAATCACACCACCTAAGACAGGCAGCTCAGACCTTCCCAGATATCCAGGGACTGTATTCTTCAGTTTCTGTTCCCAGGTCTGATGGTCAGCTTTGACACTATGACAATGGCTTTGGGGATGGATTTTCTCTCCTGCAGCATGACCCAATGCCAAAAATTGCTGTGTGGCACTCACTGCTAAGTGAATTCAACCAGACTGTAAGATCCTGGAGCAGAAACTGAATTATTCTGATTAATCTCTTATGGACTTTATGGGTAATGAGACCCTTTACCACTAGAAACTGGTGACCAAAAAATACTGTAACAATTTCTCAAGTGCAAAACAGAAGTTCAAGACAAGTCCTAACAGCATGCTTTGCCCCAAAAATATTTTCAATTTCTCTCTTGCAAGTACATTATCTCACTTCTTAAGTTATCCACAACACAGCAACTGTAAATGACATTAACAGTGATTTTCTGAGACAGTTACATTAAAGATTCACCAGGCTTCATATATAGACACTCATTAATACAAAAGATATATTCAAGCCTTGCATAAATGGGCAGAGGAAAAAGAAGAGGCCAAAAAAAAAAACAACAAAGGGACTTTCTCCCCTGGTACTGAAAAACAAGCTATGAAATGCTCCTCTTGTGACCCAGAGTCAGGTCCCTCCGTGCAAACACCCAACAGCTGCTCCTTGCACAGATCCATGAATGGAGCTGGGGGAGGACTTCCCAAAACCTTTTCCTTCCTGGCTCATGGTACTTCCACAGAGGTTTCCTGACTGGCACTGGGAACACAAACCACTCCCCTCACAAGGGGCTCTGGTGGTGGGGAAACCACGAAGATGTCGCCGTGACTGAGCCAGTTTTACCCTCTGGCTGGTGCTTCAAAGGCCGTGCCTGGTTATGGGCTCCTCCCTAAATAAACTCCCTTGGATGGTATTTTCTTCCATAAACTCAGCCCAGCTCAGACCACCCGTGTTCCCTAAGGAAAATAACGCTGGTGTCTGCTGGGAAAGCAGAAAGACTGGAATGATTTGAAGAACAGAACAATTGCAAATCTCTGTTAAAGTATACAATTAGCTTTGGGGGAAAAGCTGCGTATTTGTGAACATCTAGACAGTAAATCCTAGAGCAGGAAGACACAGTGAAGCATCTGTTTAGAGAAAGCATGGAGAATATGAGTAACCAACCAAGCTGGAATGGGAAGCTGCAACAGCAGACAGAAGGAACAACTGGATGATATGAGGGATTTAATCTGAATGGTAATTCTGCAGGAGACAGTAGCTCCACAAAAGTTGTCAGATGTCAATGTTGTTTTTTTTCTCTCTTCCCTAAATAAAATCAGAAGCAATAGTCATAGTTTTTCTTTCCAAGTTTGGGTAAGAATATTTTTCCATTTTGAACGCTCCACATAAATGCCATAATGTGTTTTATGGTCAAATATTTTAAATATTCATTTAAATACTCAGCTCTGCTAAAATAATTGATAATTTAAACAAGACTATAATTAGATCAACAATGAATAAAATACTGTGTAATTCTGATTAAGTACTACCTCCAAAACACCTTAGAAATTTTATAAGGGCTAAGACCCCTAAAACTAACTAGCCATTCCTTTTTCCACTCAATCAAATGGAAATCAAGACATATGACCCCTTTCAGTGTTTAAGCCTAAGCCTTTTTACAGCTATAAAGTGTTGAAGGAAAGAAGAAAAAAATATAACTTCTATCACACTAAACTACATCATTCTGATTTTCAAAGGGAGGAAGGAACATTTTAGGGTTAATTCTTTTGTTCTGGCATAAATACCCAGAAAATAAATCTATACAGCCCTTAATTGCAGTAACTACCTTTTAAATATAATTTAGGTTATTTTATTTTTATCAAAGGCATTTCAAGGTATTTCAGAGAAAGGTCTTCATAGCAGGCAAGTCTCTTGCATAGAGTTCACAGGGTTGCAGTTCTTGATGTGCTCCTCACACCAGAACCACTTTTCTGGGATCCAGTAGCTCCATGTCCACCTTCTTGGCGTGCTGAGGTGTGCTATTAAATTATGGAGAGACTGCAGTTCAGGGTGGGAAACAAAGAAAGGGGGAGTAAAGGAGAGCCCCACAATTAATTGTATTCAATAAAAATACGGATGGAAATAGAAGAAGCAAATCACTCAAGGCCCAAAGACTTTTGTTTGGAAAACAGGAGAAACCACAGGCTGTTTGCAAACAAGGACGCAGTAGAATCCAGTTTGGAAAGCACGTGCTCCCTGGAGTCATTTGGAACAAGCCTTGCCTCCCTACAGCCATTTACTGCTGGTGTCAACTCCTTTATCCATCACCTGGGCTGCTTAATGTGAGTACACAGAGTTCTTTGTTGTGTGCTGTCATTCATGCAGGGGCAGAGACCTCACGGGAGCTGTGAAAGCAGCCAGCTCTTAAACACACCTCATACAGAGACAGAAAACCTCCAGGGATCCCCTCCACCTTTTCCTTTGCCACTTTTTCCAGGGTTGCCACGCACAGTACTTGCCTGGGCTGCAAAATCAGCTGCTTTTAAGGCAATGCTGTGATCCTTCACGTGATGCCTGCTGTTGAACTAGAGGGCAAGGTGGCAGGAGGCACACGAATCCATCCCAAGTGTGCCACACCAGGAATGAACACTGCTGTCACTACATACAGGGTCACTTACTGTCAGACCTGAGAGGGATTCCAGCCATTAGTTTTCAACCTGTGGGCTCCAGGTGCAAAGAAAGCAATGGAAAAGCAAGCCTAATGTTTTTCCTTATGCTTGCAAATACAGATGAGGAATGATGCTTCACTGAAACTAAGGAGTTGGGAAACCACTGAGTGAAGTGGAAAGGGTGATTTTGTCTCCTCTGATGGCTTCTTTCCTTCTAGAAATGAAGGACATCTGGAACATCCACAATACAAACACCTGACATTTCATCTCATTTACGAATCCAGAACTGGAAATTTGTTCTGCTCCGTAGGCAGACTCCAAGGTATTTCTGGTAGGGGGTATGTCATCCTGTCAGCAAAGCTCGGCCTGACAGCTGGAGTTTCCTGGGAAAACTGGGTTTGCCCACCTGTTTTGAAGCTTTCTGGCTTCAAAAATGAACAAGGTTCAGCTACACAGACCTGCAGTGCACAGAGGGCATTGCCAGGGGTGGCAGCTCTGATGGCAAGAATCCAAAACTGGCTCTGGAAATCTTTCTTTGTAAAACCAGAATTTAACAAAAAAGACATTTCTTATTC
The DNA here is from genome assembly GCA_013400415.1 of Scytalopus superciliaris. Taxonomy (NCBI): domain Eukaryota; kingdom Metazoa; phylum Chordata; class Aves; order Passeriformes; family Rhinocryptidae; genus Scytalopus; species Scytalopus superciliaris. The sequence goes on along the minus strand of VXBX01006002.1, from coordinate 393,105 downwards.
TAAGAGATACATGTTTTGACTTTAAAGATGAATTCCTTCCTTGCCTGGCAAAAAGAAAAAAAAAATTCCCCAGAAAATTTTCAGGGAATGTGAAGATACACACAGCTTTCACAATTTATTCCACTGCGTTTACTCACCTCTGTGTCTCTGAATCTGTCCTCATAGTCCAATCTATCCTTCTCTACAGATGTAAGCTTTAATTTCAGAGTGGAAATCTCTGCCATAAGATCCAGCTTCTGAGTTTCAAGGGTTGTTCTGCTTAAAAGCTCCTGATTCAAGATAAAGAGGAAGAGAACAGAATTATTCATCCAAGGGGAAGAAATCAGTAATTTATTTTGACAGCTAAAGGTCTCCTTCATGGGGAAAAGCATCACCCTCTTCCTTGCACTATCTGAAGCCTTGGGACACAGCTATTATCCATGTGACAGACTCCAGGCACCTAGGATGCATCTGGGATCACGGGGGCACTATCATGGGCTGGCTGCCAGGATGAGGAAAAAAGCCTGTCTGTCATCACAGTTGCTGTGGGCAGCAAGGAGCTGTGAGGGGAATCCACCCATCCTGCCAGAGGGTTTTAATCTGAGGTTCTTTGAAGTTCAGTGGGGATGACTCAAAGAAGAGTAGAACTGGATTCCTACAGTCTAAGGCAGCACTGGCATTACTAAGCACAAAGACTTGAAAGCAAATAAGGCAGAAAATTACCCCTTAGCTAGGAGATACCAAGGGGTGCAACACCTTGGAGTGCACTGCTCTCACCAAAGCAAAACGCAGTTTGTTAAGACAGAAGGAAGACGAGACAGCAAGACAGAGCTGTGAAATACCTGCTGCAGCATCTCCTCTGTGGCATTCAGCTTCTCCCTGTGCTCCTCCAGGCAGAACTCCAGATCCCGAATCTTTTCTCCTTGGGCCTCCACCTGGTCTGTCAGCACACTTACCTGGACAGCAGGGAGACAGGGATGCACATTTAGCATCTTGTATCTGTGCCAGCTGAAGAACTGCATGTGGGTAACTGTGCTGGCTGGGCCAAAGATTAAATGGGGCCACGCAGGGAGCAGGAGGAGCAGCAGAGCTCTGCAGTGGGCACAGCACTTGGCAAAGGCAACGGGAGAGGAGGGAAAACCTCCCCCCTCATTCTACAATTTCAGCCCAGGTTCTGGCAGATGCATTGCAATTCTGCAGCTCCCCTCCTGATTTGCCCTGGAAGTTTTCATGAGCAGTGGCTTCTGCATTTGACTACCCCCAGTTATGTCTTTGCTGTGACAATCCATTAGCTAAACTCATTAGTTCCTGCCTTAACAACCAAATAGCTAAATCTCACTGCTTGCAATCTGTTCTCCTTCCCAAGGGATCACACACAGTGTGATAGCAAGCAGCTTCTCCTCTTCAGAACAATAAAAGCAAAGGAAGTTAAAACATACAGCCCAAGGCTGGGCAAGATCCACACCTTAGACAGGTTCCCATTTTGCCTTTTCTGAATGGAGTTTTTGTTTTAAACAGGCTCTTCCTGCAGCACTGTTGGGAACAAGGGTAAAGAGCTGGCACAGCCCTTAGACCAGGTCCACATCAGGGAATGGCAGGACACTGTGCAGTCCAAGGGGTGCCAGGTATTCCCAACTCCAACAGCAAGGGTAAGGGAGATGCAAGAGCACCCAGGGCTGGCCCAGCAGCAGGTGAGCTGCTTGTCTTCTTCTGCCCACTGGCCAGTCCTGCAGCTTCTGTCACCTTTCCTAAGGACACATCTGCCTCCTGATGCAGCCATCACGGGAATGAGCATGGAAAGCTGTGAGCTTAAGGATATACATGAATGTAAGTAGGTGGCTGCTCTGCAGACCTGCTGAGCTAACAAGATTTGAAGAGAGATCAGACACACAGACAGAAAGGCTTTTAGATTTCTCTTGCAATCTAAACTCACACCTATCCTTAATCTGGGTTAACTCTCAGGTACCAGCAAGCCTTATGAAAACGGTTCAAGGCATCACAACTTCAAATAATTTCTGAGAGGTTTTTATCACACACTATCAAAAAGTCTCATGAATGCAAGAGCAGAAAAAAATAATTTGGGTGATAACTCACTTGCAGAACAAGAGATTCCTTATCATTTTCCAGACGAGCCAGCCTTTCTTGATAAACATCTCCATTCCCAGATATGTGTCCATTAGTCTGAAAAAGACAGCAAATATTACACAGTCAGCAATTGTATCGCAGTGTCATCCAATGTTACCAACACACTTCAGGAGTACTTTTAGTCTGCACAGATTAAGAACAGATTTGCAGTATTTTCCAGCTCTCTAAGGGTTACATATCAAATATACTGTCAACAAAGGACACACAATTCAGGCAAGGGTTTAAAGATGAGAAAGGAAGAACCTTCTGGTGACCCAATTTTGCAAAATTCACTTACTGTGCATTCAGCATTTCACTAACAAAATTTGGACTCAACCACATACAATGCTAAGCCAGACTTGCAAAGAGACAAATACCCTGAGACATTCAGCAAGTGAAAAAAAATAAATGTACAATCTACAAGATGTGTGTTATGCTTCCTGCAAGTCATGCACACAGTAAGAGACATCCTTTTACATCAGGCACATTTTACTGGGTGCGGGTGAACGTCTGCACTCTAAACACATCTCTTTGCAAAGCTGCCTGGGGCTAAAGAGAAACAAGAATACATGTTAATGCTATCAGAGAGTTCAGAGGAATCAGCAACTTTCTTCATAATAACTTCAATGCTCTCAAGCAGCGAGAAGGGTTTTATTCTATCCATATTCAAAGCTGTCTCAAAGCACTTCGTGATCCACGCCACAATCAGATCTCAGCTCAGAAAGAAATTCTTGTTGCCATCATTGCATAAATTGCTTAGAGGAGTCTGAGAAGCTGTTCTGAAATCCAGCAGAGACTCCCCCCACCACTGAAGGGCCTTGACTGCCTTCTGAGTATGTGATGGAAAGACACAGGGCGGCTGATCCTCGTGCCCCAGTGAGCCTGCGGCACAGCCCTGCCTGGAGAGGCCACCACTGGCTCTGGCTCCTGCTTTGAATCTCCCCTTGGAGCAGCTCACCTGCCCCAATTGCCAAGGATGCCCAAGGAAACCTCCTTGCTAAAGCTCCTTTTCTAAGGTACACGGCTGAGCTGGGGTGGTGGGAGAAACTGCCTCGTTTGAAGGTGAAAGAATAAAACTCCCACCAGCACCGCTCAGAGATCAGCCATAAAGCAACTAGGAGGAGGTAAAAGTGTTTCACCTCACCTTAATGCTCAGGCTGTGTCCTGGTAGCTCTTAAATCAGTGAGCAGTGGTAAATGTGTCTTCTACATGGTGACCATAATATCTTCCCTGAAATCCCAGGAGCTACAGCAGACTAAAAAAAGATGCTCTCTTGCAATTTGTACCAATACCCTGGATCATAATGACCTGAATTATGACCCTGTCACGATTTAGCAGCACATTACTAGGCCACCTGACCATCCAGACACTAAGCACCAGGGCAAAAATTGCTCCAGACTTCTGAGTTTGCCATATTTTCCACCTGACCTCTACCAGAATGTAGCTCGTGCCATTCAAGATCAGTGAGATCTTCAGCTTTGTAACACTTTAACTTAGATGAAAGAAGTTGAAGAGCTTCCAAAATGAACCTGTTAGCTGCTCATGCTTTAGATTTGGTAACTTGACTTGTACGTGAAATACAAAACTGAGGATTTCGTCTAATTTTGCTACTCTGTAGGTCTTTTAAGTCCTCCAGTACATCTCAGGTACTGACTTTAGAATATACAACATATTTACCAACCCAGTGTGTGTGTCTGATGTAGGAGAGTGGCATTCAGCCCTCACTGCAGGTAGCAGAGGCGCAAAGACAGCCCTCCACCCTGGCTAACATCAAAGTCCTTGCCAAAACACACTCGACTCCCTGTCTCCCAACACCCGAACCACTGACCCTCCCGAAACCTCCAGTCATCATAACCAGACACAAACGAACTAAAACCAAAGGCTGCGTGAAGAAAACATGGGGAGGGAAGTCTTGCTTTCACACTATGATGAAAATGTCTACAGTGCTGTGAAAACCAACGAGGTGTGAAAGCAGAATGTTAGTCATTGTGCTCAGCATCTTGCCAAGACACCTTTGTTGTTAAACTCCCTTCGCATTTCTGACAAAAAAATCCGCTTTGCTCAGCATGTCGTACTTGGCTTTAAAATAGGAGTGTTTGGAGAGGCCAGAGCTGTGCATTGCCATGAGAAAGAGGGAGAAGGGAACCCAAACAGCACAGGAACAAAGGCTGTTCTTGCTCAAAGCCAAATATAAGGACTTACAGAATCACAGACTCCTTAAGGTCAGAAAATACCTACAAGACCATCCAATTCAAACATCAACCCAGCACCACGCTCACCACTAAGCCATGTCCTCAAGAGCCATATCCACATGGATTTTACATCCCCCCAGGGACGGTGGCTCCACCACTTCCCTGGGCAGCCTGTTGCAATGCTTGATAACCCTTTCAGTGAAGAAATTTTTCATATCTGACCTAAACCTCCCCTGGCACAACTCCAGGCCATTTGCTCTCATCCTGTCAAACACTGAGGGCGGTTCATCTTTTCTCCGGGAGAAACCTTGCAGAGATGTCTTAGTTCTTCAAACTGTATGCACTGGGGGCAAAGACCTCTTTTATGGTTATTGCCAGAAATATTTTCTAAAGCCTGCATAAAAGCAGACCTTCTGTAATACACCAAACCCTGAAAATCTGGTGTACAACCCAAGAGTAGTTTGCTGTTGGTCTGAACTTCTGCACGATACCTGGGACTGACTCTTCATTTCAGGTTTAAAATGGCAGGAAAGTCACTGACTTTGCTTTCAGTGGAGAAAAAGATGACACAGAAAACCATGGCAGGTATTTCCAAGAGCAGCAGCCCCAGCACCTCCCAGGGTGGTGCAGAGATCAGGGACCTGCAGGCAATGGAGAGGTGCCTTCCCAGATCTTTGCTCTGCACTGTCTAAGGTACAAAGTTGATTCCTGGTGTGATACTCTTCCCGGAGAGATGAGGAAGGAAGAGGGCAGATGAAACATATGAAAAGAAGAACAGAGTAATGATGGCAGGGGGTGGGACTGAAGAGAGAAATGCCCAAACCCTGGATAAGGGAAAGCAGTGCATGAGGAGGTGGAGTGGAAGGAGCCTTAATGGCAAGGAATGGGCTGCAGGGAGGTCTGAAAGATGCCAGGAGACCTGGTGTATGCAAAACCTGGGTGAGCAACATTCAGTGTGTCCTTCAGGAGTGTCTCTCCACCTGGGAACCTGCACCCTCCCCTGGGACTGAGCCTGGCAACTACTCACCCTGCAGAGCAATGGCTCCGCTTTGAGGGGGTGGAAGGGAAAAATAAAAGAAGCAAAAAAGAAAAGTAAATACTTGATTCAACAGCAATTTCAAGCATATTTGGGGCACTTGGTAGTTCTGGATCAAATCTGTATCATTTAAGTCAATGCAGGATTAACAGTTTATGAGCTGTATAAGAAAAGCTTTGCATTTTCCAAAGAAGGCTCTTTTCATCAGCAACTCCAAATCTATCTTCAATTAAGCAGTTACACTTTGCATGTGCTTTCAATTTAGGGATTAATTGCAAAACACTGTATGGGAAGAGAAAGCAGACTTTCCAATACAGATTTTAATCCTAAAAACAAAAGAGCAGTTGTCACAATGCCACTACAGAAGTTTGAGGTTAAGCATTTACTTAAAATACCTTATAAGATCAGACCCAGTGCACTTAAAAACTCTGCAAGATCAATCCCTGGCTAATCTGTTAAACACGTGTGGAAGCTTTGTCTGTAATCATCTAAGTGTAAAAATCCACGCTGCTCTGGAGGGAATTATTCCTGGAGTAAGTAGATGCATCACCAAACTTTCACAGCTTGCCTGCCTTCATTCTTTAATCCCTTTTCCCTGGAAGTGAGTTAGCTTTCCAAACCGCAGGGAAGTTTCTAGTAGCTGCTGGTTTAAACCTCCTAATAATAAATAACCAGATAGATAGATAGATCCATTTCCTCCCAGTTGCTGAATTCTCCTTTCAAAAATAAACCTCGTTTGCAGCCTACCACAGCTGACACCCTCATTTCCCTTCATTTTCTCTTCGCTTTGGAGATGAAATAAGCAGCACAAATGATACTGCTCTTGCTGTATGTGCAATTTGATCTGCATAGAAGGAGCTGCCACTCCACAGCATCATTTCCTTGTGCAGCAGATTGCACTGACTGTTTCGACCACCACAGGCAAGGCAACAGTTGGGCAAGTGAGCTGTCCCTGACACCTCTTTCCTGGCCATCTGGAGTTAAATTAGAGCTCATCAACATGCTTACACTGTTCAGATCATTGTAATACACATTACCTATGCTTAGTTAAACAAAGCTGCCTCTGTTCTGCTTGTTCCCTCGGCTTTAGGGAGTCTGGCACGGGGGTTCCTCCAGCCTCAGCTACCTCAACACCACTTTGTGTGCCACGGGCAGAGCCTCCAGGCTTTCCAAGCAAAGTGTTCACCACAGAGCTGTGCCAGCTTCACCCTCTGTAAGCATCGGTTCTGTCCCAGATTCACACTGGTCTGAGCACAGTTCATACGGTGTTGAACCAGTTTGTGCGGGACCCCAGCCCTGCCCTCCCAAACCGGCATCTCCTGCTTCCCTACTCATCCCTCTAAATATTTGCACATGCTCTGGGAGCAAGGCAGACCTGCTGCCAAGCTTTTCCTAAAGTTTACAGTTTAGTTCCTCCTTACAGAATGAGAAAGGGGAAAAAAAAACCCTCACAAACCCTCTCAAGCCCCCCACTTCCCCCCCCCGCTATATTTTAAAAGCTTCACTACAACAAAAGCAAATTCAGAAAGCAAAACAGCCCTTCACTCTGAGACATTTACCTGAAACATTCTGCAAACACAAACACTGAACAGGGAAGATGCAAGCGTGTCACAACAGTCCAGTTTCCCAAGAGCAGCACAGCTGGTGCGTGATCCAAGAGGAGGATGAAATGCCCATTCCCGCGCGGGAAGAAATGTCACCAGGAGAAACGCAGGAGCCAGAGCGAACCCAGAGCTCCTTACCTTATTTAGCCACACGCAGTGTCCGTGAATGTCCCAGCTGTACTCCATGCTGGTCATGACTATTTTCACGCATCCAAGCAGGAGGATGAGACCCACAGCCCCGGCAGGGCTCCCCTGAGCCGAGGGACAGGGGAAGGGACGGCAGATTCCCTCGTGTAACCCGGGCTGGAGGCGAGCGGCGGAGTGGGAGATGTGGGAAGCTGGGAAGCGGAGCCCGTGAAGCAGCAGCGCTCCTCAGGCGGAGCGAGAAGCTCTGGGGGATTAACACATCAAAGCCCGGGAAGCAACTCTTCCAAGCTGCATCCCAACACGGCAAGGCAGGGAGGGCAGAGCAGCGTAAACCTGACCAGGTGGCACCTGGCCGTCTCCACCCTCGCTCCTTGTGAGCATCACAACCCCCTGCCCTGCGCCCTGTGGGAATCTTCCAACCCCAAAAGAGCGATTCCCATCCCTCCACCTGGCCACGAAGTAAATAGAAGGGAGTTTTCTGTTCTGGATGGGCTATTAATTGTCAAAATCTGGAAGAGCACGTGTAATTAATTCACTTGTAGACGCCAAGAGAAAATGGAAGGAAAAGGTTGACTCAGCCGTCCCAGGTCTCACAAGTGGCTTCTCTCAAGTTTGTGTCATACTTAAGGATGATGTAAAATACAACAATAACAACCAAGGTTCAAGTTTCAACTGAACCAGCAGCAGCATGAAAAATCCTTAATATTTTTTACCACAGAGCCTAACTCTGGGAGTCCTGTGATTATCTCAAAAAACACAGCTTTTATAGTTGCAATGCAATATTCAGAACTACCAAGGAGAGATAAAAATCTCAAACCCATGAAGACTGCAGCAACCCAGAACAAATCAGCAGAGTGGGAGAGGAGCAGAAGCTGTGCTTTTGAAGCCAGACTGATGCATTTTGGATTGGGAATGGTGATTTTTGATGGCTCTGCTATCAGAGCTGCACGGGTTGTTTGTGGTGCTGATGAACTCATCCATGATGCATGAAGATGCCACACCAAGACATGCTGTAAATGAGCCTGTGTTATCTTCCAGCATTAAAAACACACCAGGCTGGAAGAAGAACAAGAAGCAGGCTCCTGTGCTTCAAGAACTTTGAGAGGTGGATCTCTCACAGACAGAAAGTATTGCTGGCAGGGCATTTATGATGACAGGCTGAGACAGTATCACAAGACTCCTTTCATACTGCAGCTTGAGGAGGGATCTCAAGTATCTAGTGGTAAACACCCATGTGCCACACATTATCATGGGACCTTGTGATAGCTAAACCCAACATAAGCAGCAGCTGAACCAAATGACTGCGCTGTACGCCCACACTAAGACAATCAAACATCAAACTTTGGTTTGAAGACAAGATTTTTCCATGAATAAGAAATAAGAGATGATTTCTGGCTAACCAAACCGCTCCGTCCACTCAGGAACCACCCTGCTGCCCAAACAGGTCAACATATCTCTGCAAGATTACAAGCTATGTTTATCCAGTAAGGAAAATTTCTGAGAGCCGACATCCCCTCGTATTAACTCTCATTACTCCCAGTCACTATTTGGAAGAACCAACTTGTTGACAAAACGTTAAACTCTGAAGCTGGTCTGTGAGACAGCAGCAACACTCGGGATTGCACAAGCCACTGTGGATTCCACAGCTCAAATTAACTACCATCTTCTGATGAGCTCAGTATGTTCCTTGGTTGGACTTGGCAATGATCTTGGAGGTCTTTTCCAATCTTAATGGTTCCGTGAGTCTACACAATTCAATAAACCTTTGGAGGCCATAAAGTTTGTTTTGCTTGATCTTACAGTCAACTTCGTAAAGTCACTCCCAGAGTGAAAAGTATTAATAAAATACGTATTATAATACATATATATATTCAAATTCAGACATCACTTCCAAAGTTAAAACCACAGTTGCACTTGCTGTGGGTTTTAAAGAAGTAGTGTTATCCTGGCTCTTTCATTCCAGAGGCACATCCTTTAAAGGGGGAAAGGCACAAACAGGACCCATATACACAAGTTCAGACCAGGAACTTGGGGAATATGGCACCGAGGTGTGGGAAGGGATTGTCCACCCACTCCTACCCTTCAAACTTCTTTTTAACAAGACACAGTTGGTTTCTTCTTTCTGGGAAGGTTGTTGCATAAGATGTATTTTTAAAAAAATGCAAAAAAAACCTCCTAAAAAATCACTTTCAAGAAAAGTAATAACCAGAAAGAAAACTGCCTCTTGTTTCAACTTTAGAAAAACTGGAGCAACAATCACGACTGGGAGCAAGGTTTCCGAGAATTCTCTTCAAGAGGCAGAGCTATCAACTTCCAGCTGGACACGCCATGGAGTCTCATTTAAAATGGTCCTGCTAGTGGTGCTGATGTTACAGATCACACTGGCCGTGTGCAAGCCAGAAGCTCCATTTGCACAGAGTACAGCAGATGCTTTACCAAAGCACGCATCAGAATACACTGGACACTTCTGCTGAACAAAAGCATTCTGAAAAAAATCCAGAACTTTGCAGCAGTTATGACTTGGCTATGGATTACAGGTCTGGCTCCCACTGAAAGCGCAGAGTGCCAGTGTGTTTGAGCTTAGAAAAGGCCTCAGCTCCTTTCCAGACTTTGAACAAATGGCCTTGTTTGTAACTTTATCCGTGACACTCACCTGCCCTCCATTTGCACACGGAAATGTGGGCAGGGTTCCAGCAGCACAGGGGTCAGCTTTGAGCTGGGATGGCAGGTTATAGTTAAAATGCCTCCCTCGAGCAGCAGAGAGCTGCGTGCACAACTTTTGTGAACTCCCTGTGGGCACCAGCCCATGGATCCTCTTGGAAGAGCTCTGCCAGATGCCCAGGCACTGTATGTGGGCTCTGGTATCACGTGGCCATCTGGCATCCACCAGTTTAACAAAAAAATAAATGAGCATGAGGCATTTTAACTTGCTGACCCTTTTTGAAGGGGGATGGACTTCTCTGACACAGAGAGAAGCAGAAAGGAAGCGGTTCAGGGACACAGGGCAGCCCATCCTGGCATGGCAGAACTGAGTGCCCTGCCCCATTTTACAGAAATGACCAACTGGGGGAGACTGTTGTCATCTCCTTTGCCCAACTCAGGCATCAGCAGGGGCCAGGAGAGGATTTTTCTCTTGTGACACACTGTTTGGCAGCAGCAAACACTATTTTTGTTTTCCCCTGAGACACAAGAGGCTTGCTTACAGCTTTGGATGGGATGGCACACCAGTTCCAGCAGCTTGGAATAACACACTGGATGCAGCTTCATGCATAGAGGATTAAACCACTTTCAAACAAAGGAGGTGTTTTCACTTCCTCTGTAAGGATGGGCACAGTTGCAAAAAACCTTCCTGGCAAATCATTCACAGAATCACAGAATCTGCTGAGCTGGGAGGGACCCACAAGTATCATCGAGTTCAACTCCTGGCCCTGCACAGGCCCATCCCCAGGAGTCACACCATGTGCCTGAGGGCATTGTCCAAACACTCCGTGAGCTCTGCCAGCCTTCGTGCTGTGCCCACTGCCCTGGGGAGCCTGGTCAGTGCCCACCACCCTCTAGGGGAAAAACCTTTTTCTAATATCCAACCTAAACACCTTCCTGCTCAGACAGGGACTGGTGACACCTGTAAATCCCACGGCTGTAGCACACTACAAGTGCAATATTCAGTGTTTCCTACCAGGGTCTTTAAGGATGCCAGAGAATACAGGGGAATAATTTGAGGCAGACTGAGGAATAATTGAGGCATTGATGGAATGGCTGTTTTCTGCAGTCTCTGGTACTCACAATCCCTGCACATCTCCTCCAGTGGTCAGGAGGCACTAAACTGAATGGCACAACAGAGTCCTTCTTCTCCCACTCACAGCCTATGGATGCAATAAAGACAACATTACTGCCTCCTTACCATGTGCTGATTCCACATCACATGAGTCTGAAGGACCTCGCTCCAGATCCCAACAGCCAGGCAGCCCTAAATCACACATTTGCCATGAAGAGGCAATGACTGGTCACAGCTCATTAATCTCAGCAGGCACCGCAGCCTCCAGCCACGCTGCTGAGCCCCTTTGCTCCACATAACACACTGTGGATCAGCATCACTGGATGACTCTGAACACCATGGGAAAGAGTTCATCTTCCAAGCCATTTATTTGGCACCTTTTTTATTTATAAAGGCCATGTTTGCATGAAACCTGTTATGTCCCTCAGTTTGTGCTCCACACAGAGGAGCAACTAGTTACAGCAATGTTCAGTGCTGTATGTTAGGCAGGAAGGAAATGCTGACGTTGGCAGGAACTCTGTGTGTTTTAAAGATCTGACTTGAATGTCACTCCCGTCTCCTCCTCCTGATCTCAGCGTTGGCTGCCACACTTTGACAGTCGGGGGCGAGATCCAAATCCCACTGGAGGCAGTGGGAAAGCTCCCACGTGCTTCATTAAGTTTCAGGCATTTTCAAATGAGTAGTTCAAAGCAAAGGAGTAAAAAAAAAAAAAAAAACCACACAAAACCCAACCCACAGAAAAAGAAGGCTCTCCTCTCCAACCTTTCTGCAAGAAGCAAGTCCCAGGTCCCCATCTGTCCCCACACTGCTGTGCTCAGCCCCTGTGACAGCAGATGACACAAAAGGCTATCCAGCACCAACAGCAGCAAGCACAGTCCTGCACCCTGCAGTCCTCTGAGCACAGAAATAAACCCATTTCTGGAGACAAAAACACATTCTGCAAGGTCAGCTGTGGCTTCAGGGTGATCAAATCCCTTCTAGGGAGTGTGATTCCCATCTTGGGAAGGGACCAGGCAATGGTGGCCATCCATTCCCCCAACAGTGCACACAGCGGAAGCCACCATGGTCCTGCATCACACCCAGACCTGGCACTCCAACTTCTTGACTTCCAGTGCTGGAGCTTCCCCAAAACTTGTACACACCCAGACCACCACAACATAACCCCTGCCTTGGACCACGAACACAAGGACTCCTCCTTAGCCCTGCTCAGAAGACACCAGTCCCAGGGCACCTGGAGGCAAAACCAGCATCTCTTTCAAAAATGATGCTGTTTAACTCACCTTTTGATAAGTACAATATTTGATTTCCCAGGGTAACTTGCACTCAAATGATCTTTGATTTTTTGGGAAAACCAGGTCTTGGGGAAAGAACTGCCTTGTTCTGTGCATTTTCAAAGTAAGGTGACAGAAACTGGCCAATTCACAAACACAGAAAATAAAAACATGGTTTGGTATCCAGATTAAAGGGGTGCTGACCTTATACCTCTCATTTCTGTTATAAATCAGGTAGGGAAGCTCAGTAATAACACCAGTCCCTGGAGAAAGCATGTTGCCAAAAATGCTTTTTAGTGAAAAGCATTCACAGAATATACCGAGTTGGAAGGGACCCACAAGGATCATCAAAGTCCAACTCCTGGCCCTGCACAGGACCATCCCCAAGAGTCACGCTCTGTGCCTGAGGGCATCATCCAAATGCTCCCTGAGCTGTTCCAGCCTTGGTGCTGTGCCCACTGCCCTGGGGAGCCTGTTCAGTGCCCCACCACCTTCTGGGGGAAGAACCTTTTCCTGATGTCCAACCTCAACCTCCCCTGACACAGCTCCAGGCCATTCCCTGGGTCCTGTCCCTGGTCACCACAAAGCAGAGATCAGTGCCTGCCCCTCCTCTGCCTCTCCCGAGGAAGCTGTACCTGCAATGAGGTCTCCCCTCAGTCTCCTGTTCTCCAGCTGAACACACCAAGTGCCCTCAGATGCTTCTCACAGACTTCCCCTCAAAGCGTTCCCCCATCTTCATTGCTCTCCTCTGAAAACAACTTTTTACCCCACCTCAGCACCTGATTGTTATAAAAACATCTCTCCCCAGCCACCTGAGATGAAACTGCAGTGACCAAACACTTTCTGCTCCCTCCATTTCCCCAAGGTGGTGCATCAAAGAAAGCAGAGGCCAACCCATCGCAAAAGGTATTTGAGCACCGTCTTTTCCAAAGCACCACCCAAAATCTCTTCCCTTTGGTTCCCCAAAAGTTGCTCTGAACTTTTTCAACACCTGCATAAAGCAGAGCCAGCCTGGCTAACACACAAAAGGAGCCTGTTAGGGGTAAAACAAGGTGAGACTGTACCATCTGACTTTGGAGCCACTCGATCAGAGCCTCCGCCGTGGAATCCGGGACCTGGCAGCGCAGCCCCTCCCTCTCGTCCGCTTCCATCATCTCCAGCAATCCCCGCAAATCCTCCACCAGGTGCAGCACCCGCAGGCCCCCCATGAAGGGGGACGTGGGGGACTGGCAGTCGAAGATGCCATTGGAATACTCCAGCGCCTTGGAACCTGCAGGGGAGCAAAACCACATGGGGTCAACGCCAGGAAAGCGGGAAGGACGCTGGGAGATGGTGGTGGTTGTTCCTGGCGGGGGTTTATCCCCACCTAACTCAGCACTGGGGCTGGATTCTGCCCACACATTTGGGAAAGCTCCAGGAGGGAGGAGGTGGGATGATCCACAGGGGATGGGGAACACCACAATCATGCCCATAGGTTCAAGGCACCAGCTGGGCTCCTGCTCCCTTGGATGTATCAATCCTTGGGGAGAACATACCCCTGTAGGGACTGAATGATCCAAGTCACACAGGGATGGTGCCCAGAGGAAACCATGCCCTGAATTTTGTTAGGATGCTATATGGCACAGGAATTTTCTTTAAAAGAATAAAAGGAAAACAGGAAGAAAAATAAAAAGACCAAATCACTTCTACACAGGAATAAATTTTAAACCCAGCAATTTGACACGGTAGCACTGACATTTGCATGTTAATAAAGAGAAAAATCTCCCATTTGCATAAGCTCACAGTATGTATATTTGACCTACATTAGAAGTTGCTATATATTAAGTAAGAAAGGAAAGTATGAATTCAGGATTAATGTTGATTTAAGTCAACCGAGCTAATTCCAGCTATAATTCCAGTACACTGATTTGTGACCTTAATTCTGTAATACCTCGGCACAATGAGACGTGTTCATGACAAGACTGTCAACTTGTAGAAACCACAATGATATGCCTTATATGCACTTCCAGAGACTTTCATTCATTTCATCTGGCAAGCCACAAAAATCCAAGTATTCTGCTAAATTCCCTTTGAAAAAAATAAAGAGAAAAAAATTCCCCACAAGAGCACAGGAGCTGATACCCCTTTGTTACGTTACTTTATAGGGCTGTCCAGAGACATGGTAAGTGAAGTCTGTGGTGACTTAAACATTCCAACATCACATTTTGTTTTTATATTAAGCCTCATCCTGCCATAACCAACTCAGGCTCTTGGAAACACAAATACCTGATGGGATCCAAATCCCAGTGTCTACTTATGGAAATTACTGAACTCACAGCTTATATGTATTTTTAGAGACCATTACAACAAACTGAATTCCCTTTCCATGTGTTCCTGATACGTGTCCTTAAGATCTTCAAGAAAACTGCAGAGAAAAATCATTGTCCAAACAAAGCACACAGTGTATGATTATTTTTTTCCCTAAGGGAAATTATTTAAGTGGAACTATTGAAACTTTATGACTGTGTTGCTATACTTGCAGAACATTTTTTTTTCAGTTCAGGTAGCTGTTTGCACAGCTCTGCTGGAATAGGATTAAACTATTAACTCCTTGCTGCTTTGCTCCTCTGTGTTGTGCACTTTATTTTCTAACTCACTAAAAAAGCAGAGGCTGTATTCTTTGTGATGCCTCTCCTTGGGCCACTTACAACTTACAGGTACTTATAAAAAATTCAGATGTCCAAAGCAGGCCCAAGCCAAATAGTTGGATGGAAAGCATTCCAATTTTGAAAAACAAAAGAAAATTCACGTCATGTGTTAAATCTTCAGAGTTGAGAGAAGCTCAGAGTAGCCACTACTAGGCAAACTTAATCCTCCTGCCTTGCAGCAGCTCTTGAAACACACTCATCCTGGTTTGAAACGTGCCTTGTCCTTGGTGCTCACGATGCCCAGTCCTCTGACAGAGGGTAGGGGAAAACCACAACTCATTTATCCTGTGTGGGAGAGCCTGGGCAACCCCTCCACCCCCTTTATTTGTCATCCCTAAGCTGCAACGGAAGGCACCAAAACCAAATACAAGCACACCCCCTTCTCAGCCTGAAATTCTGCCCTGCAGGTATGAGAAAGGAGGACCCAAAAAGCAAAACGCCCCAGCTGCCCCCAGAGCTTACCTGCTATAATGCCATCCATCTGCTCCAGAGCCGCAGCCAGCATGTCACTTGCATCACTCATCATCTTCTCTCTTCTCGGCAACACTCACCAGCTACACCATAAGGAGCAAGGAAGCACCGGCAGCGGGACTGGGGCCAAAGTCTGCAATTTAGTCTGCAAAAGAGAACTCCATTTCACGGCGTGTTCCCTGAATTCAGACATCACCAGTGCCAGAGCAGCAGGAAGACTGGGCTGTTTGCTGGCCAACACAAGACCCAGAGGTGCTCGCCACCAGGCAGGAACTGGCACCAAGGAATCAGAGCTCCAACCCAGGTCCGTGCCATGGAGGGGGCATCCCGTAGAGCACCTCACAAATCCCACATGGCACTTCCAGGAGCTCCCACAGAAGACACAGGCCTTCTGTCACTAAAAAGAAGCTGCATCTCAGCAATAAACAAAGTGTGTGTCTGCTGTATTTTTCTCCCCAAGAGTTTGCTGGCATAGAAAAAGAGGAGTCTGACTATTTGGCCGAGATTTTTGGATGTCTGACAGTCCAGAAGTCCCAGGCATGCAACTATTTGCCTGAGGCAGGATATCTCAGATGCCCATGACTCAGGGGATTCAGTGTGCATGCACAGACTGTCCCTGCCAAGACACCGCTCTGAGTTTAGCAGATTCACGCCCTAACAATGCAACCTGCTCTTACCCTCCAACTTCTAAAAGCCAGAGGAGTATTTCCAGCAGAGCCTGGAAAAGCAAACCTGCCCAGTGTGCTGCTTGGACGGGTGAACTAGACCTTGAAGTCCTGATGGGCTACAAGTTAAGCAGGTGCTTGGGAACTTGGCTGAAGTAGAGCTGCACAGGTCACAGGAATTCCCCATCCCTCCAGCCCAGCACGATGGACACACAAACCACCAAAATAGCCCAGATTGCCTTGGCTTTAATGTAAGGCACATGAGACTGTTTCTGCTATAAATATAGTTAAGGAACGAAGCTAAAGAAACACCAGGAAGGAAAACTCCCTTTAACCTCTGCATGTCCTGCCATTTGGGTTTTGTATCAGGCCACACTGCCACTGACATTTGCCCCAACATGAGCAATTAAGAAAGCTATTCACAGTATCTCTGGCCTAAGTCCTGGAAAGGAGTCTACTGAAAAACAAAGTAAACCAAAAATTAATGGTATAAACTGAATTTTCCCTCCTCTGAGTCACCTCATTGGTTTGACCCAGCTGGGGAGTAGCTCGCATTGGAGGCTGCCAGCTGGCTTTGCTGAAATGCTAGTCTTAAAATGCCAACAAACATTTAATCTCCCACAACAACATTCTGACCACATGAAGGAGATCCAAAGCCTAAGGTAGCTCTTGAACAATAGCACAAAAGCTGCTGCTTTTTTGGCAAATACCTTCCTTTATTATTCAGTTGTCAGAGAAAGAAAGGCCAAGAGAACTTTAAACACTGTAAATACCTGTAAGTTCAGATGCAAAGATTAAAAAATGCAGTAGCAACATGACTGAAGACTTTCAGCCTTCAAGGAGGAAACTGATTTTAAATGTGAACATTCACCTTCAATCAGTACAATACCTGCCATAATATGCAGATCCCACATGACATTTGGTTTGGTGCCTGATAAAAAGGAGCAGAAAATGCAGCTTTTGCAAGCACGTTCACTTGAACAGTATTAAAGACAGTCTGAGGTTTTTTCACTTTAGGATTTCCTGGCTCTGATAATCAGGTCCTGCTCAAATATGGGTGTCTGTGAAGGCAAAGTGTGATGGATTTCCCTCTGAGGGTAAAGAGCACATGAGAAAGCCTGAGGCTGCTGCTGCCCCCAGGCAAAACACTGATTCCTCACAGTTTTAAGTGGAAAAGGACCAACAAAGCAAAGCAACCACAATGTTTAGAAATTAATGTTTGGGAATCAGGAGTGCCCACAATCCTCCCAATGAGCATAAACACCTTATGGGGGAGCAAAGAAGACAGAGCCAGGATTTTCTCTGTGGTGCACAGTGACATGACACGGCAATGGGCACACATTAGAACATGGGAAATCCAGTCTAAGAATTAAAAAGGGGAGAAAAAAAAATCTAAATAAAAAGAAATTATTTTTAAAATATTTTTTCCTGCAAGGATGGCCAGCACTGGAAAGAGTCTCCATCCTCAGAGCTATTCACAGCCTGACTGGATCTTGTGTGGTGCAGCCTGCTCTGGGCATCCCTGCTTTGGGCAGGGGGTGGGCTGGAGACCTCCTGTGGTGCCTTCCACCTCAGCATCAGTGAGTTGAATGCAGGTCATGATCAGGCATTAAATGCTGAGGGGGCTGCCTAAGAAAAGCTTCCTGAAGGCTCAAAACACACCAAGGAACAGAGCACTCCCTAATTGTGTTTGTTCACAGTTCACCTCTGGCTCCCCACCTTCTGTCTAGGAAATACATGAACCGGGGTATGGAACTGCTAATTTACACTTGCATCTTAAAGCCACGGCTTGGGGGCACCATCCTTGAACATCATCCAGGCAATAATCACCCTTCATGTTTCCAAAAAAAGGCATTCCTTGCTTTTCCTAAACAAGGGCCTTGTCCATGGTTGCAAAAAATCCCTAAGACAGATGTGCTGACCAGAGCAGCAGTGGTACCAGCAGCATCCAAGGGACCTCCAGCATCTACTCCACCCTCACCTGGCTCTGCCTCCAAGGAAAGACATGTCAGTCTGCACAGAGTTCCCTCCAGTGCTACTGCTAAGAGCAGCAATGAGGAATTTTAAGATAAAACTTACTGAAGCAAGACCCTGCAAACACACCAACCTCCAAAAGCCACTCACAGAGCATCTGTTAGCGGCCTGACCAAGCCCACAGCTGAGAAACTTGGAGAGGTGACATGAAAAAAAGAACAAAAAGCCCCCTGAGCTGAACAGCTGGAGATGACGCAACAAAAAAATCCCATTTTTCTGGTTCTTTGGCCCTAAAGTGGTCATTGAAAACTAGCCTGGAACAGCACATCCTGCTCTGGCCACCTTCCCAGCACAGTGCAGCTCATCCAGCAGTCAGGAAGTAAAATTGCTGTGACAGAAAATTAATGTTGGAAGCATCCTTCCCTGGGAAAGGCATAGAACCATTTTGGGGCTTTGCACATCATCACTGGCATGCAGGGACAGATGGGCAGAGGGAAAAGAGGACCTCGTACCCCAGCAGAGCAAAAACCAAACTGCAGGACACCAGAAAAGACGACAAACAACAGGAGGAAGAGGGTGGGAAGGGGAGGAGCAGAGGGAGCCAAAGAAGCACAACTCATACATCAGTGGACTCCAGGAAAGAGGACAATAATAGAACAGCAGTGGATTATTCCTTTCACCTACTGAAGGGCACTGAGGCTGCCTCTGACTTACCAAACTTTGGGAGGAGCCTCAGCTGATCACTAACACAGCACAGCTTTCCCAATATGTATGTTCCATTCACTGCTCTTCCCCCTTTATGGCTCTGCACGAACATACAAATGAAACACAAGAGAAAAACTCAAGGCTTTGGGGTTTTTTTCTGGGCAGTGATTAAGGAAAACCACACAGGTTACACAAACGAAAATCCACCCTGGAGGAGTGCCATGTTGCTCCTTAGTAAAATAAGGAAGAGCTAACGATGACAAGCAGTTTAAATTCCCCTCATCCACAAAAGCAGGAAGGAAAGGGGAAAAAAAAAAAGGGAGGAAATCACAATTTTAACACAGATGGATGGCAGATGGAGGAGATATCAAGGTGCACACAGGAGACAGAGAGGCAGATGCATGAAATCCACCCCTGGCACAACGTCACCGACGACACACCTGAAAGGGAAGTCCTGACAGCGCCCTGTCTGTCAGAGCATTTAAAATAAGTTTTCTCTTGCTTTCCAAGAAAACAACACTTACCTTGCTGTGTGCAGGATGGGGTGTGGGGGGTGTTTTACAGAGGCAGCTCCCCCTTTTAGAGCTCCCAGCCGAACACCTTGCTCGTGCCGACAAGAACTGCTTCACCAAGGCTGTGTGTACCACCCACCACGAAGAAAATTCAAATAAAATACAAACGCAGCTCTCAGTTAGGATTAATCTTAGCACTAGCTGGCATCTCTACTGCATCCCTGGCCGTAAGAGAGGAGATGTAATTTGGTCTTACTTGTTCCCTGTCCCTTCCTCCGGGTGGAACGCACCAGCCGGTTGCTAGGGCTGTGCTGTTCACTTTTCAGGAGGTGGAGATTTTTTATTTTTATTTTTGAATGACATACAAACCCTCTGGCTACGGAGCTTGTGAAGACGTTTTCCAAACGGCTCACAGAGAAAACAAAACGCTGCCCTGCAAATAAACACAAGGAACGAAACCAACAAAACAACAACAAGGGGCTTTGTGAATGGAACTGCAGTCTGTTGGATGCAAGCAGGAAAGCTGCCTGAATATGGATTTCAAAATCAGATATTTAATTAAGATGGCAGACTTCAAAAAAGAAGAGTGGGGGGGAAAAGGGCTTAAGCATTTTACGTATGTAGGAAATTACAATTTTCCCACTGCCTCTTTCCTGGATCAAGCGACACACACAGAGGCATCCAGGGGGCACATCCTCAAGCCTGGCTCTCTGTTGGTTTGGGGGTGGTCTCATTGTGGATGTCCACCTGCAGAACACACCTCTCCTCAAAACCCAGGGCTTCTCAGAGCTGAGGGGGACCAGCTGCCCTGGATGTGCCCTCCCTGAGGAAGGGCAGGGACTGGCCTTTTGTCCCACTCTCCTTCCTCTTTGTGCACGTGGGCTGCAAATGCTCAGTTGTGGGAAATAAAGCGTCAGCTCTGGATATTTTTTATGATACGATGCGATGAGATGGATGGCTTGAGTTTCCCAGCTCTCCCATTCACACGTAATGCTTCTTAAACCAGGAGATTTTGATGCCCAGAAAGTAAAGGTCTTGATTAGGGCTTTGTTCTGAGGGTTAAGAAAGGACCCTCCAAGAACAGGCTGTCTGCCCCCAGCCTGCCATGAAAGTCAGATGGAAAAGCTAAGAAATTGCAGTCATCTTTTATAGGAAGGGTGGGGGAAAAGATCCTGTTCCATAGCAAAAGTGAGAGCCCAAAAGCTGTCAAAATTCATGTCCTGCATTCTCAGTCCTACACATACAAGATGACTGTGCAAGAGGTCTAAATCAATCTCAGAATTCACCTCTCTTGCCTCACAAGACATCCTTAGCAATTAATTTTTGTAAAATAAAGCTCTATTTCATGAAGACAAAATGTCATTTCAGACACATCTATTTGTGCTTTTTCTGGCAGGCCGGAAGAAAAACACAAACACACAGACTTATTTGCAAAATACATTTCAATCACAATTAGAAATGGCTACAAATTAATTCAGTCTAAATCTCTGGCACAATTGCTCATGGGATGTTTGGAAGATGCTCAGCTATAGTACCACCAGTCAGTACAGTTCAACGCTTACTAATGAATATATTCAGATAATTTACACTAGGAGTCATTAACATTTCTTCTAATGTACAATCAGCTCCCTTTAAACTGATAATGTCTATTTATTTTTATATCTATAAATAATTTTCTTTTTGAAATTGCTGAGCAATGACATCAAAGCAACACCGCTCTCCTATTACGCAGGACCGCAAAAAGAGCAACAAATGTCCCTTTGTTCCCTGACTCCAGATCCTTTCTTTGTTCCCTGAATTTCATTATTTCTTTATTATACAGCAAGCATTATTTATTTCCTTTAGCTGATAAAAACGAACTGAGGATACGAGCCTAACCCACAGCATGTAAGGCACGCCTTGAGATAAAAGGTATCAGGCCACAGAAATGGCTAAGAAGTATTTTAAGAGCCTGAAGCGCACAAGTCCTTCCAACATAGAACTGTTTATACCTGGGGAAAACTTCCTTCAAATCACATAACTTTTACTACCAACCAGTTGAGTAGAATTCTGCACTTTGCCTTAAAATTTGTTGAACACATTAGTCATAAATCAAAAGCTAAGCCTTGACAAGATAAGCATCCTTCAGATACTTTGACAGAGATGCACACACAGCAAACAGCTTATATAAACACCCAAAGTCTCTGAGTCAAGGTTGATGGCTCAGATTCATCTCCAGTTACAAAACAAACCCTTTCTTTTGGTCTGCAGGACTGAAATCACTCTGTTTGCTTATCTCTGCTACCCTATTCTCCAGCAGCTCTTTTCTTGGTCCTGTTGCAATGGACAGGAACTTTAAAAACTTGGCAGGTTATGCAGTTTTGTGATGCAGAAGCGAGTCCTGCGATTGCTGGATGAGAGGGAGGCAGCCAGAGCAGCAGGTCCTTCCCTGCACAGCAGCCCTGGAATGCCAACACCTGCCTCCAAACCCTGCTCAGACTCCCTTTCACTCTTTTCTCACAAGCAATTCAAGGTCAAATGGAGACTTGCCAAGAAAAACCCCACAGATACACTTCAGGTCACTCCTGTTTCATGGTTAACTATTTCATAGTCTTCCATTACTCACCTTAGAAAGTCTGAGAACAAATACATTATTTTCTCATGTTTTGCTTGGGTCCACTTATTAGAGAAACAACTGAGATATTCATTCCTCACTCCAAGACTGCTCATGAAGGCAAGGAAATGCCTCACATTCCCCAGCAACATGTTATTGACACACTGTGGCCACAAAGGCTGCAGAACAAAAGAGGCACTGTTGGATGAGAGTCCAAAAGGTAGCTCTTAAAAATAGGTTAAGAACCACCAAATCCTGAGCACTGACCCACATTTAGACACAATTTCATGGCTTGAGCCACTTTCTTTTAATGGGCTGGGGCCAAAGATTAAATTCACAAATGTCCAGATTTGAAAGGATCTGGCTTTAGATTTTGGACCTCAAGGTTGAAGAGTTTATACATCCACCCTTTCAGTGTTGTCACTGCACAAAGCAAAAGCAGAGGGCACCCATCAAAAAAAAAGCCCAGAAAGAGAATAAAACACATTTATCTTAAACAGTGTTCTAATTAGGGTCTGTGGAAAGCAAAAAAAAAAAACCAAAAAACAAAAAACCAATACCTGGTAATTCTGCAGCATCAACAGCTACATGCAGAAAATCTGTGTACACATTGCATTCTTCCGCTTCTACCTGCCTCTGATTTCCCTGCCTTAGGATTTCCCTTTCAGGAGTGATATGTAAGAGAAGAGCATGGTCTGCTTTGTGTGTGAAGATGCTTTCATTTTTCCAAGGCTCATGTTCTCTGAGAACCTGAGGTTGCCAGGACCACCACTGCACCACCAATACACCAGCACTCCGCTGATACTGCACGATTTGCTATCTCTCTCCTCTTGGCATTTCCAAAATTAGTAGGTTAAATTCAACATCATTAAGGAATTCCCCCCTGCCTCAATGGAAAATGGGACTGAATTTGAAAAAGTAAAAAATAGGGGAGAAAAATGAAAATAATAAATTGTAGGCCAGTTTTCCCCTCTGTTTTTCTCTTGTTCTCCTCAAAAGATTGTGGACCTTTTCATCCTCTCCTAAAACTAAAGCCCTTTGCCAAAGAACTCCTGCTGGAGCTTTGCCAAGATCCTGTGTTTAGGGAGAGACAGTCCACATCCAGACAACATCAACCAGCACCAAAACTGGACATTCCACCTTTGAGATTCCTGGAATTCCAGGTGTGTTTCAAAACACGGACTTCAAATACCGAATTAGCCCTCAGCTTTGGGAAGGCCCAAGTAGTTCACGCGCAAAGCACACTGAACCACGTGTGGCAAACGTGTTTCATCAAAGGCTAAAGGTGTTTTAGGAAGCTCAGTGTGTGATATCCCACTGATAATGCACTGCCTGGCTGCAAGACATGCCTCTTGCCCAGGGGCCCCCAGGACCACCCTCTCCTCCCCTGGGACACAGCCTGTGCTTGCTGCCCAGCTCCAGAGCCACTTGCTCAAGCCAGGGTGATGAAGAGGCACCCACAGACATGGCTTTTTCCCAGCACTGCCCTTCCCACACCCCTTTTCAGGATACAACCTCCACTGTTTAGGGAAAGCACAGCCCTGGGATGGACAGCCAGAGGTTTCAGTAACACTGGAGGAAGTAAAGACTTTTTATTCTTTTTTTTTTCAGCCAGGGGGCAGAGTGCTGCTGATTTTGGCTTGCTTTTTCAACACCGAATTTGAAGATGAAGGACAAAAGCTGTATGCTACCAGCTTGAGGAAAGGGTCTTTCTCGTCTGAACACTGCACTGGTGAGTAGCAAGCAAACAAATCCCCCAGCAGCTCTAAGAAGACATAGATACACAGCCAAAAAGATGTTGTCTTCTCCATCCCATCTCAAACTATGACACCTCCTCACCATGCCTTGCAGAAAGATGTTTTTTCATGCCCAGTGCCCTCTAGCCTCCAGCATCACCCAAGGCTAAAAATCCCAGTGGAGCAGGGGCTGAGCAGTGCCTGGGGCTCAGAGGAGCTGGCAAGGCAAAGATACCAGTGCCAGGGGAATGGAGACAACGCTGGCATGGGCTGGAGGGTTCCATGGATAAGGATAACACGACCACGGGGATCTGTCACATGTTTATGCCAGTCAGGTTTACAGACTCTGCTGGAAAAGCCAATTTTACCCCATAAACTCTCTCAAAACTCAAGATCCTTCAGAGAAGGTTTTGTTGAGAAAGAAAAACATTATTGAACCACGTGGTTGCTGATGGAAGTTTTGTGATCTACAAGTGTCCTGAAAGTTTTGAACACAGAAAGGCCCTTATTTGACATGAAATATGGTAATGCAGGGAAGCAAGGCATGGGAAAGCAGGATCACCTCACTTTTTTTTTTTTTTTTTATGAGCCTGCACTTGATAAAAAAACATCTTAGGCTGCTTAACTGTTTCCCTTCCCTCAACCTACAGATCTAATTAAAATAAACCCCTGAAAACAATAGAAGTAGCATAATAATATTTTCATTGAAAGATGTTTATATAACATAAACAGACCGAAAGTAACCTCGCTTGTTTCATAGGGAAAAGTGTAAATTTATTGTTTTCTAACTTTCCAAAGGCCCATAGTTACAGATGATGTCAAGCATGGAACAACACATGTAAGATTAAAAGCTCTGCCTTACTTATACACATCTAAGTAGCTCCTCCTGCACAGACACAACCCCTGAGCACTGGGAACTGCTAACATAATTCCTGCAATTAAAGACTTTCAGTGCCAGAATCCTTGTTTGCCAAAAGGAAAACCAACAAGCCCCTCCCCTCCAGCACAGGTGGGCATGTTTGTACAGGAGTGGATGCCCAACCCTAAAAAAGCCTCAGATTCAAGATCTGAACTCTCCCAAAGTTCAAGATGTTTATGAGAAACCTCTAATCCAGCACCAAGCACCACCGTGGACTCAACTCCAGCAGAGTGACTGGTGCCAATCAGAAGTTTGGGGAGCTGAACACACTGGGGATTTGTTTGACCACATCCAGGGATTTCTGATTGTGGGATAACAGTGAGGAGCAAGTCTCACTCTGTAGCAGCATTTTGCTTGGGAGATTTCTTGTGTCAGGGACACTGGCAAGGCAGGCAGATGAGTGAAGGATCACTTGCCTGCCACGGTGTGAAACCAAAACCAGCACAGAAGAGTTCAGTGAATGCCAATGCTCACACTGGTTTGGATGAATTAACAACCCTTAGCATTTCCATACAAATCACCCTCTGAATACATAATCTCAAGATAAAACTTGAAAAACCTCGAGGGATCAGATGCACTTATAACACTACATTTCTTTGAAGTACTCTGCCTTTGTATTTCACTCACACTTCAAAGTTTTCCTACTTACATACAAATCAGATCGGATGTCTGATGCTAAAAGAAGCAGACATTAAAAGTGTTTCACACTGTCCCAGCCTCTGGGGGCAAGGGGGCAAGACTGAGTGTTGTAGGAAGGCATGTGTTAACTATACGCTGATTTTCACTCTATCAGCTGGCCAAGGAGGAGTTCTTCGTGTACCAGAGGTCAAACAGAAACAGGGCACCAACTGAGAAAGGAAGGTCCTATAAGTTGGCCTTTACTACCATGCCAAACCACCCCCCAAAATCAAATCCCTAAACTCTTGGCCCCAAATAATAGAATTAAAGAAATCATTACATTTTCTGATCATCACCACGAACTTGCAGCTTCCTCAGCAACCGTGGGAATATCTGGGTCCATGATGTGTTTGGAGACTCTGGAGTCACCTGGAGATGAGTCCTGCTTGTTCTCAAGCACTACAAACGTTTTAAAAATGTTGATCTTTGCTTCACAGATCTATAAAATTAATTATTTTAGAACTATTGCCCCTCTATGTCCCTTTTGAGGGCTACTTTTCATGTGCTTACAGACCATCACCAGAGGGACAGTTTCGGGGCGGCGGGGGG
>VXBX01006002.1:328621-367475 GCA_013400415.1 Scytalopus superciliaris | reverse complement strand
CGCGGGGGGCGGTTCTGGGGGGGCGGGGGGGGGGGTTATATTTACCTCTGACTGACTACAGATTTTGTTTCCCTGCCTAAAGTTAGGAAGGGATCCTCCCTCAGAGGATCCTAACTCTGCTGAGCGTAAAAAAGCACTGAGACAAGTCTAGTCTGGGCTTGCAGCAGACACTGGTGATGCCAAGGCCTCAACCATGATGATCCTGCTGTTTAAAACAGGAAAAGTAAACCTGAAACCAGCACAAATGTTTACTTGACATATAGAACTGCAGCTTCAGCCCTGGTTAGGAAAGAAACACTGCTCGTTTCAGCATGTAAATCATCACAACATCTTCGTGCAGGGCTCCTGTCACAGCACAGCTCCCCAGGTATTTGTCCCCCATGGAAAGAGCCTGCAGCACGGGTGTTTGAAGAGCCACGTGAAGTTGCCACTTCAGTCCCTGGACAGAAATGGGACAGCTTTACATCACAAACGCACTGAGCTGCTCATGGAAAGATGCAGTGCTGCACCCAGACCCCCAAACCCTACAGATCCCCACCCTCCCTACAGCACCAGACTGCCACTTCACACGTGGATTCAGCCCCTTCAGGGTTCTGCTGGGAAGACACAGCTACCATGGTATTTTACTTCATAGAGGGTCCGGTCTTGTGGGTAAACCCTTGTTCATTTTTTGCAAATTAATTACTATCATAGGCTCAGAGAATAGACTGGATTGGAAGGGACCTTAAAGATGATCTTGTTCCAAACACCCTGCCATGGGCAGGGACACCTCCCACTATCCCAGGTTGCTCAGAGCCCCATCCAACCTGGCCTTGGACACTCCCAGGGATGGGGCAGCCACAGCTTCTCTGCCCAACCTGTGCCAGGGCCTCACCACCCTCACAGGGAAGAATTTTCCCTAATATTCAATCAAACACTGCTCTCTGTCAGGTTGAAGCCATTCCCCCTTGTCCTGTCACTCCAGGCCCTTGGAAATAGTCTCTCTCCATCATTCCCTGTGGGTTCCCTTCAGACACTGCAAGGCCACAGTGAGGTCACCCCAAAGCCTTCTCTTCTCCAGGCTGAACAATCCCAGCTCCGCCAGCCTATCCTCCCAGCAGAGCTGCTCCATCCCTCTGATCACCCTGGTGTCCCTGCTCTGGACTTGCCAAACTCCAAGAAAGCTCTAAGTGCTCAAATGCTACAACACAAGGACTTCTCTGAGACATATTTTTAAGGCCAAACACTGAAACTGTGTGCTCAAGTTGGCACAGCTGGGTGCTCCTGCAATTCCCCTCACAAGTCACAGAATCATGGAATATCCTGAGTTGGAAGAGAACTGCAAAGGTCATCAAGTTCAACTCCTGTATTTCATTAACAATTCATTTTGCAAATTAATTACTGTCACAGAATCAGAGAATGGATTGGGTTAGAAGGCACTTCCTCCCCCTTTCATTGGAAAATGCCTTACCTTAAAACGATACTGAAGGGAAGAAATTTAAAACAAGAGTTTCTGCCTCATCATCTGAGTGTAAGATTTATCGCAATACAATCTGAGTGAAAAATACTAAATATTAAACTTGTTGCCTTAAAATACAAGTTTATCAGAATTGTCAAAGTAGTGCTTTGCAAAATGAAACAGTAACATTCTCTACACAACTCAACCTGCTGTCAGAGACCTTACCCAACATTATCTTGTCATATCCCAACTTTTCTTACTCCATTTTTCCAGCTAAAGTAAAGAATCTTTGACAGAAACCCAGGTCCTTGATGTTGTAAGGTCAGAGAAGAAGATAATTCCAGAATAACCTTCAATTCTATATATTTTTTAAAAATAAATAAAAAAACCCCCAAACATACCAAGAAACTAATTAAATAACACGGTCCACATGGCAGATCCTTGCGAAAACCACTGTTTTCTCTTTTTCCATCGATTTTGGTATATTTTTGGAAGAAAGTCCACCTGGCCACATATATAACAATGTACAACAGTAATAATGACCTCAGTTTATCTAAATTCTGATTCAGCACCCAACATTAAAAGAAAAGGTTGCACAAGTACATTCAGAAAAGAGAAGTCAAAAAAAAAAGAAGTGCCAGGAACCAGAATCTGTGTGGTGACCAGCAGATCTCTGGCACTGGAGGGATCTGAGTTCGCAGTTCACTTCTGGGATCTGGTTTTTGCCCTTTATTAAAACTTCTGACAGTTCCAAGCCCTTGTTTCCTGCAAATGTCTCAAGGACCATAAATACATTCAGGCCTCTCCTAGTATTTTAATGCAATATCAGTTCCTGCTCCTCCACTTGACTTGCAGGCGAAATCTGCCACTTTAAGGAGATAATCTTAAGCAGCTTTCTGAGAAATGACATGAATACTAAACTGCCATTTCTGTGCTTTGGGTTGGGTTTTTTCTTTTCCTTCTCCCCTAATATTCTATTTAGATTGTCTTTAGAAGGGAAGTGGAGCACTCCCCAAGATGATGTGCTGCATTTTACAGAATGCAAGGTCTGAACCAGTACTGTCAGCTGATTTAAAACACTTCCAAACAGAAGGGGTTTAATCCCCTCTGTTGCATTGTTGTGTCTCAATATCAATGAGCTGATGTTCAGTCACACTCCTGACCTTCCTGTGCCCATTTCAAAGCTTCTACAGACCTACTGTGTTACTCAGGGAAAAGCTGTTCATGATTTAAGTAGAAACCTTAAATTGCTGTTGCTACTCTGCAATACCAACTCTGTCCTCAGTGCTGGAGGGCAGTCCCAGTTCTGGCCACCCTCTTCCAATTCAGCATGGTGGAGAACAGACCCCAAGGCCAAATCCTGCATCCTCTGTTGATGCCACAGGAGGTTCTGGCAGCGACAATGGTGTCAAATGAAAAGATACCACCAGCATTTGGGGTTTCTTTGCAAAGGCTGACTGTCTGTGTTCCCTTGCGGCTTGTAACTGGGCAGGACTAGACTGCTCACGCTGCCTACCTCTGCTGTTACTCCAGCACTGTGGTCCAGGGCAGGAAATTTCCATCCTAGGTGGGGTCAACAATTCAGAACTTCTACACAACAGCCTGCCAACTCCATGCTGTGAGAGACACACTGTTTTCCTAATTCCAGCTGCCAAACTCAAGAGAACTCAACCTGGCTGAAGACAGACACAAAGGTGAAGTAAACTGGGCATTAAATCAGAAGAGACAGTTTAGCTCAAGAAGTCCCCCTGAAGGGCTTAGGTTAAAAGCTGCTCACCTGAGCTGGGGCTCCTGTTACTCTGGCCCTCATGGCTGTCTGAATGGGTTAGCAGGGCGTGTGTTCAACCACCTGTGCTAAATTCTCACCAGTGGAAACTTCTCACTGGTGAGAACTTTGCACCAGGAGGGAAAAAGACAGCACTTCATGAGGAAATAGCACACAGGGATCTCCAGGAGCAGCGTGGAGCTGGGCTTAGTGTGGGCAGATATTCAATTTCTGACCAAGCAACCATTATCTCATAAACAGCCCATGCTACACCCCTCTGCGGATTTCAAACAGCTGATCTTCAAATCCTTTACAACTGGGCACAGCATAGGGGAGAGGAAGCAAGGGTTTGCTCTCACTAACACCAGAATGGCATAGTGCTCTTCTCAAGTCAGAAGATACCACGTAACAACAAAAAAAAGAGAAACACACCCAGCCTGCATGTCAGAACACACACAGCACCGCAAGACAAGGATGTCTCAGGTATCTCTGCATCAGCAGCCTGTTCCTTAGAAGGTTCTTGTCCAAGAACTGTGACCCAGCCTGGTACTCCTTTGCTGGCAAGATCTGACAAGATCCCAAGACGCTGGCGTGGCTGCAGGCCAGCAACCCTGTGCTCCAGAGAGCCACATGCAAATGTCTAATGAGGGAAACATGACCACACACGCTTCCTCTCCCGCTGTAACGCCAGCAAGGCTCCAAACTCACTCTGGATAACACAGGAGACGGGAACTCAGCTGTGTGTCAGTGCTCCATGGTGTGGATCAGGGCTGTCACAACACACTGTAAATTATACACAACACACACCCTTAATAACACAGCCCTCAGAACTGCCTACATGCTCTGTGGCAGCGGGAATTAACAGATGTTGACAAGAGATCAGATAGCAGAGGCACTGAGGGAGACAGACGCAGCCCACTACTGCTGTTTGCTGTGTACCCACACGGTTCCTCGCTGTCACAACTGACTGCACTCAGAGCTTCTCCTGACGCAGCAACGTGGTGGGGCTTCTCTTTCCCATCCTCCCAACAGGCAGCTATTCCAGCTGCTCAGAGCAGCGCTGTCCTTACCCTCCATGACAGGAGATTACCACTGGCTGGCAACACCCCACTCAAGAGGGAGGCATATCTTAGTATCACACCAGACACCTGATCCAGAAGAGCTGGAGGAGCTGCCCAGAGCACACAGTACCACAGCTGCAAAGAAGGTCCCTACAGGAAATTATAAGAGAAGTTATAAAAGAGCACGAACATGCAAGTGGAGGCAAGGCTGGGTACTCTGGATACTCACAGGATGCAATATACACCACACACCCCGCTGATAACACAAACATGAGAACAGACAGTTTCATGGAGACCTCACAGCCAGTGCCTGAAGGGAGCCCACAAAAGAAGATGGAGAGGGACTGTTCATTGGTAACTGTGGTGACAGGACAAGGGGGAATGGATTCAAACTGAAAGAGAGCAGGGTTACATTGAATATTAGGAAGAAACTCTTTCCTGTGAGGGTGGGCAGGCCCTGGCACAGGTTGGGCAGAGAAGCTGTGGCTGCCCCATCCCTGGGAGTGTCCAAGGCCAGGTTGGATGGGGCTCTGAGCATCCTGAGATAGTGGAAGGTGTCCCTGCCCATGGCAGGGGGGTTGGAACGAAATGAATCTTTAAGATCCCTTCCAACCCAAAACATTCTATGATTCTATAAATTCCATCAGTGTCCAAATCTGCAAGGGAGCAATGAACACTAGCACACTGTTGTACTGAGACGGACAGGGTAGGAAGAGGGGAGAGGGAAAGGCAGCAACTGTAGAAATCCGTGCCAAGGTCTTAGACTGAAAAGCAACCAAATCCACAAAGAGTCTCCTATGAGCACTTGCAAGCTGAGAATTTGCTCCATTGCCAGACTATTCTGGGGCTGAAACACTGACAGACAACACCGCTCTTCCCCAGCCAGAGATCTCCCACCTATGGGATTTTCACCTCCTGCTGGGAGCTGGGAACAGATACAAGGGAACCAGAGCTGCCGTCAGCTGGGCTTTGGTTTTCCCAGGAATGCTGCAGCACCTGACGGGATACACCACCCTATTTGCTGTCCCCACACAGACACAGAGGGCTGTTTGCTGCCCAGATGGCAGAACCAGGATGTCGCTTCACCGCTGCCCTCACCTGGAGTCTCTCAGGCACAGCCAGGGCACACCAAGCCCCGGTCACTCGGCGTCCAGCCAAGGGGCACAGCAGCCAAAGCACCCCTGGCACCGAGCCCCGGGAGCACAGCCAGCCCTGGTGGCCCAAGCCCACAGCAGAGTTGAACTCTCCAAATATTTTGAACAGCTCCTTATCAGCAAAGCAGCTTTGCACCAGCTCAGCATTTCACAGTGTTTATAATCTGGTCCCCTTAAATTGAATTGACAGCTGAGCAGAGCCACAGCCTGAAATAGAGACAGTCTCTCTGTCGGCACAGGAGCTTTTCAGCAAGACCCACCCAGCCTGAGATCAGCAAGTTGCACAAGCCCACATTTGATGTCAAGCATGCTTTTAATGCCACTGAAGCCAATGCTACCAGGAACATGTTTAGCACTGGCTGCCTGCTTGACTAAGTGACCAAAACAGGACCTCAAAATACAGATCCTGCCAGCTTTGTGTGACCTGTGGGTGCTTTCAGTAGTATCAGCCCCCCTGTACAGGGTCCACAGTAAAACACCTTGACTGACTGCAGACCATGAGCTGTCAGACGTGGTCTCTGCCACAAACAGAACATGAGCAAGTCTCCACAAACATCCTGATCATTGTGGCTACAACCTTCCTTCCTTCCTTCTCCACTTAGAGGTACTACCAGGACCTACTACAGTGGCAGCAGGGGGGTAGGTGTGTGTTTGGGCCCAAGGGAAACACTGAAGTTCCAAAACTCACGTCAAGTCTGCAACAAAGACATGTTCTCTTCCACTGCTCCAGATCACTCTGGTTCAGTGTGACACCACCATCACACAGAAAGGCAACTTCTTTAGCAAGATATTTCCAGGTAAAGTTTTCTCGGGGTTACACAGAACCATTGTTGCTGCATACAGAAGGCAAGGCAAAAATTACTCAGTGAATCAAAGCAAACAAGGGCTGAGTAGGAAAGAGTTCACAGAGCAGGAGAGCAGGGGGTGTCTGTGGAAGGTAATGAGTTGGGGAAAGCCTCCACCAAAGCAATTGGGAGTCTGGGACAAAGTCCACCCACCTGCCCAGCACACAGACAGCACCTTAGCTAAAAGTTAACAGCCTCTGCCAAAATAAACACTGGCCACTCAGCCACCAGCCTGCAGGGACAGCCTGCAGTATTAGCATCCTTAGTTTATCAGGTACTGGCTATTATTCGTTACTATGCTTATATGACTACCAGTTTCATTGCTGTTATTTAGGAACAGTTGCTAAGGGCAAGGAAAGGGAACCTTCTCCAGGTGTGGGGCTGTTGGCTTGGTTAAGCAAGGAAGGTGTTTCAACTTCCGAGCTCTTGGATGAAGCCCACCTGCCACAACAAGGATGATTCTGTTCCCAAAATGTGCATCTTGTTCTTGGCAGTGCCACTCACTGGAGATCTCAGAGGAACAATTTTATCTTCCTCAAACCACGGGGTTGAGGTGGAGGGGATAAACCTAAATTCCTACTGCTTTATGTACCTTCAATCCATGTTCACTGACCTACTGAGGGTGAGGAAAGAAAGGTGTTTCCCAACTCCCCCCCATCACACACCTCAGTACAGGTACACCAGAGGAGAATCAGGCAAGAATTCTGCTATTCCCTAAGGAAAGAGATGGAATTCTCTAGTCTTCCCACTACACTAAAAACTAGATGACTGCAGTGAATTTGCTCTCCCCTTCCGAAGTAAGGCCATTTCCTATTTTCTTATAGTAACTCAGATTTGCCTATGTCCTATTTTTAGTTTCTAAATTAAGAATATTGCTCATTACCGGATTATATGGCATTTATTCTGAAGAGCAAGAGATACTAATACAGCTAAAAATTCAATATAAACACCCTGTGGATGTAAGCCATGACATTTATATACCGGATTAATAAGCACTAAGAGGAATTTCTGATGTAGGGCGCATGACCCTCCCTTCATTTCAAAGGCAATTATTTTAATACCATGATTTCAAAGTGTGACATGTCCTTGAAAACACTGGCAGACAGGCAGCTTTATCAAAAATGCTCCCAAATCCTGAAAGGGCAATTGCAGGTGCATCTCTGGTTTTGAGATAAGAGAACATCTGGGGTGTATGGGCTGGCCAGCAGATAAGCAGGCTGAGACAAACACCAATTTAATGCAGGATGGATCTGAGCCTCCCTTGGACAAAAAGGAAAGCTTGGAGAGACTGGGCACAGAGCTCCTGCTTCAGCCCTTGCCTTTTACACCTCATTACCTACTCCTTGATATTTTCCAGATACATCAGCCTGGAAGCTACAGCCTTGTCAAGTTCAGAGGGCTGGCTTACAGCTTTAATGGCACAGGAGAACCCAGGCAGGCTCGCCGGTTATCACTTGTCAAACTGGGTCAGCCTCACCTCAGCCTCTTAGAAACAGGAGAAAGGAAGGAGAGCTGAAAAGATGACAACAGCTGGTTTGCCACTCAACACCTCAGAAGTTCGTAGTGCTTTCTGACAGTGGTAAAAAAACCAAAACCCTGTCCAAGTCCCTCTGGGCAAGAGCCATCCACACACCTTCCAGCCCAGGGATACCCCAGTGGTCCCAAGGGATGGCATGTGCCAACTGCCATCCTGCACAACACACCTTCCTCCTGACTGTGCTGATCTTGGCTGGAATAGAGTTAATTTCCTTCAGAGAGGCTGGTACGGGCTACACTTTGGATTTGTGCTGGAAACATAGCACAAGGATGTTTTAGTTCTTGCTGAGCAGGGCTCACACAGGGCCCAGGCTGTTTCTGCTTCTCACCCCACCCCATCAGCAAGGAGATTGGGGATGCACAGGGAGTGGGGAACAGCTGGGACAGCTGAACCCCACTGGCCAAAGGGACATCCCATGCCATATGGCATCATGCTCAGCATATAGAGCTGGGGGGAAGAAGGCAGAAGGGGAGACATTCAGAGTGATGGTGTTTGTCTTCCCAAGTCACCGTTACATGTGATGGATCCTGGCTTTCCTGCCTGAACACCTGCCTGCCCATGGGAAATGGGGAATGAATTCCTTGGTTTGCCCTTGCACGTGCAGCTTTTGCTTTACCTCTGCCTTTATCTCAATCCACAAGGTCTTCCACTTTTCTGATTCTCTCCCTGACCCCACTGGTGAGGGAGTGAGGCTGACTTGGGTGCTGGGATTAAGCCATGGCACTGAAGCATTGGCTGAAGTGGCTGTCCTTAAATATTGACATATACTGCTTAAATCCGCAATCAATGCCCTGTCCTGCTGATCCTGGCTGTTTCCCAAAGCCATCCTGAATCCCAGAGCCATGTCACCATATAGATCCTACACTCAGTAGAACTGTAATAAAAGAGGCAATGAGAAATCCAGCTATCATGCAAGGTTTCCACATGAGGGTTTGGGGACATAGCTAGCTGGGCAGGCAGGTTTAACATGGAAGCTGCAAACTTAAGATCTTCAAACTGAAAAGTACTGTGTTCCTTTCTGTTATTTCAGAACACAACTTCTCAGTCACACCAATAAAACAATCAAGTTCACAATGAAGAAACACACAGGTCAAGTACCTACCCCAGGACCTGCCCTGAGCACCTTCTGGCTGCCACTTCCCACTTCTTCCCTTCTTCCATTCAAACTGATATCCCCTCTCTCCCACTGTCCTTTTCCCTCTCCCGAGCCTTTCCCACTCCTGAGTGCCCATGAAGTTTGATTTGCGATCAACCCCTAACATAAACAGCTCCTCCCTTCTCTTTGCCGCTTGCAAAGAGTTAGGAGGAAGCAAGAAAAAACACTAATCCCAAACAATCCTGTCCTCAGTTCTCCTGCTTGGCACAACTGCAGCCACAAAAAGGCAATGGCAGGAAAGGTCCTCTTCGACTCTGGAGCTACTGCTGGACTTGGAGAATCCAACTCAAAGCTCTGCTGAGCAGAAGGACACACAGTTCTTCCCACAGCTGAGCAGTTACCTGAGTTTTGGTGAGGAGGAAAAGGAGAAGGAAGAGGTACGCACGCAGCTCTCAGGTAGCTCCCTCCCTCTTAATTTTACAAAACACAAAATCAACAAAATACACAGAACAGCCCGAGGTGAACATGCAGCTCCCCACATGCTGAGCTGCTGACATTTCCTCTAAGCAGTTGAAATCAAAGTGTAGTGAGAGAAGCTGGCAGATGACAAAGGAGAGACACAAAGACCCCACCACAAGCACTGACACCCTGAAAAGTCCTTTGTAGCAGCTGCTCTGTACCCACTGCTGCAAAGCCCAGATCCCAACTCGGCCCTGAGGGCCTCTCAAGCTCAGCAACGTTCATGAAAAGCCTCATTCAGGTCCTTAAAAAGTCAGCTGACAAGTAACAAATGAGAAATATCAGCTACATAAGAGATTCAAAGGAAAATGAAAATAAAAATACTGTCTGTGATACCTTGGTGCTGCTGTCCATCGCTGAAGGTCTCGTCTAAGGCATCAGGGTATCTGTCCCACCCATCAAGAACTAAATATAATCTTGCAGCTAAATCTTGAGCCCTTAAAAAGGGCTCTGCAAAGTTTTGCATCCCCAGAAAGAGCACGTGGCTGGAGACAGCTGCTTTCTCCTCCTCCTTCACCAGCAGGGCATGCCCAGAATAAAGTTGTGTTGAGCCATGCAAGGATTTTGCCTGAAAGTTTATCAAACAAGGATGTGAAGCCAGTCAGAAGGTGGCCAGAGAACTTCTGAGAGCCTGCAGAGAAGCAGTCATGAGATTTTCTAAGGAAAGGTGAAGAAATCCTTCATGTGATTTCCATGCTCCTCTGCACCAGCAGGTTATCTGTTCTCTCCCAAGAGGACTAAACTGTCCCAACACTTCCCAGTGCTCCAAAGCACCTTTGTGAAAAGCCAGAATTCCAGAAAAAAAGAAGTGTTAACTGACTTTGATCAAGGAGCCAACAAAACTGTTTCCATGACTTCCTCTGTAACACATAATTCCACAGTCCACTGCTTCCAGCACTCACCTTGTTTATTAGGCATACAACACATTTGGGGGTCTCATCAGTTAACTAAGCAGCTCTAAATAAAGCCTAGTGCAGTTGTATAAAATTATTTCTGCCAATGACATAATTGCAGACACCATTCTGAGCCAACAGCTTCCACTACAGCCCATGGAGGAGGGGTGAGGGGAAATCTTAGCATGGCGTGTGATGGATGAGGTATTAACACAGTTCCCATTTTGGGATGGCTCACTTTTCCTATCTTAGCCTCAGATGGAAAAGAAGATGGGGGAAAAAACATTCCCAAATACTACAGGAAATGTTTTCCCTGCCCCTGGTTTGAGAGGAGGGAGGGAGCGGAGAAATCCCCTGGACAGCAGTGAGCAATACCCAACAAACCTAACACCATTTCCACACTGCTTCACTTTTATTAACAGCTGCCAACCCCTCCAGCCACACACTGAGAAGTGACAACCAAATCAGAAAGTCAGAAAAACGTTTTTAAGAAAAAAAAAACAAAACCAAAACACCACCAACAAATGCACTAAAATAAACAGCCAACAAGGTTAGGAAATATTATTACATATATATAAACAGCTCTCCCTTTCCTTTTGTGTTGACCTGAATCAAACTTTCTTTTGCTCTAGCACCAGTTAAGAGAGCTGAGAATTTGAGTTGATTTTGCTTCTCTTTTCATGGTCTAAGCTCACTTGACTTCTTGTTCACTTTCCCTATCTGTAAAACAGGGGAAAATAATAATGAGAAACTACTGCACAGTGTTAGAGAAATTATTCAATCCATAGCTGTACAGTTCTTTGAAGATGCAAAGTGCCAAGCGTTATTACTAGATGAAGAAGTGATATATTTTCTCCCCCAAGCTATATAGAAGAAGAAAAAGGCCATGCAAACAGCCAACTGTATTCCTAATGAGATGCCGCACTCAAAAAGTGGGACATCTTAAAACAGATTGGACAATCTTCTTCCAGCTCACAAAGATTATTCCCAATACATAAACCTCACAGGATTATAAATGCAAGCAAAGAAACTTATCATTTGACAAAGTTCCTGCAGACAAAATAAGCTTGTCTAAATAAACAGGGAAAATAGACATTTTCAGTCTTGAAGAGAGCAAAAAGAGTATTTCAAAGAAGCAAGGAAAGAAATGAAATTAGATTTGCAAGCTTTGGGAGGGATGAATTTATTTTTTCTGCATATAAAGCAATTGCCAGGACTGGGAAAGTCAATAAAGAAGAAGGATGGGATGGGAGGGACACAGGAAAAGGCAGTGTGTGACAGAGAGGTCACATGCTGGATAAACAGGGCAGAATGAGAGCTATTTACAGATAAACACATCTTCCCCCTCTGCAGAAATTTGTGGGTGTTAGAGAGTCGAGCAGAACCTTAAATTACATTAACATTACCCAAACCACATCACAGAAAGTGAGGAGCACACTAACATTTTGTTTTCTGCAAACAGCAGTATTTCCTCTGGGGAGACAGGGAGGGAAGAGACCCCAGAGAAATGCCCATCACCTCCTGCCTGGGGACCCCTGTCCCCCAGCCTCGGGCAGAGTCACACCTCCCACAAACATGCAGGGCAGCCACAGGCTCTGGGGAAATGTTTCAAATTAGTACTATTCTGAGCACATTTTAGTTTAGCACAACTATTAAAAGCACAAGAAAAGCCATGAGTGGGCTGGGCCCTGCAGGACGAGCCATCAAATGCTAATAAATGCCAAACACAGAAGTGGCCTTGTACTGCTTTCCCTCCTATACTCAACGTGACCTTGGTGGAGGGGCAAACTCAATAAATACTAATTTTTGCCTTTTGCACACAGGCACTGCAAGAGGGTGGACTGGACATGAATTTATTGCTTCAGTGCTGCATGTGATGCTCTGTCTCAGCCTTGGACACTGCTGCAGCAAGCACAGACTTGAACTCAAAGCATTCCCAAGAGCTGCTGGAGCAAAGTGAAGGCATATCTGAAATCCTGTGTGGATTCTGCTAGGAAAGAGCAGGAAGTATGACTGGATCTGGCTACAGGGACTTAGCCAGGTTCCTGTGCCATCGTGGCACCACACTACAGCAGCTGTCTCCACTGAGGCTTACTTTAAAAGCCTTATTTAGCTTTTTTTTCTGGATTATTTATCCATGCTGCCTTCCCGTGGGCCATGGTTGAACTGTCAGCATCATGTTTAACATGAACAAGAGGATGGAGGGTCTGACTTCACCAGCATTCCTCCAAATTCCAGATACCTGCCCCTACCAGAGCTACAGGAATGGAAACAGGAAAACTGAGCACCTGTTCCTACAGCCTAGGATGGACATGAACACACCCCCCTTCCCAGGAGCAACAGCACAAGTGACAGGGAAAACAAGGCAGATTTAGATCCCAGAACTTCTGCTGCTCCCAGGGAAGGGGACTCAGCACAGCATCTGGACAGCAAAGAGAGAGAGATGTCCAGAAAAGGCACAGTGATGCCAGGACACTGAAAGTCTCCAAACACACATCCAGCAGAAAGTGGCTGCCAGCCAACGCTTAATGATGTTTTTACAGCCACGATGGACTCAAATCCAGCTGGAGTGTAATCCCACCAGCTCTCATAAGCAGCAATAAAATTGGAGAAACGTGACCAGGATGGAAGACAACAGGTGATAACCACTCCTGCAGCCCTGATTGAAAATTCAGGGAACAAAAGCATTTGGCAGTGGAGTTTAGGGCTCCTGACAAAACAAGGAGCAACATGCACTTCTTTTCAGGTCTGGTGCAAGACCTTGGGCATCTGTGAATCCCAGAGAGAGCTCACACAAAGGGATTTAGTGTGGGAAGGGTCAGAGATCCAAGAAGGAGCACTCCAAAGGTTATGGAGAGGGTAAGGGAATAAAAGAAGGGAAATAATATTTCAAATTGGACACCAGTCCTCACATCCTGTGGGCCTGCAGCAAGACCAGAGATGCAGGACAGCTCTAGGGAGCAGCAACAACCCAGAGCATGACACAAAACACCTGAGAGGGGTCGGCACAAACACCACAGTCCTCATCCCCTGGTAAGGTTGGGGGGCAGAGCAAGCCAAGGGAAAGGATCATAATATTATGGAATATTGTGAGTTGGAAGGGACCCACAAGGATCATTGAAGTCTAACAACAGACTCTGCACAGGACACCCCAACAATCCTACCATGTGCCTGAGGGTGTTGTCCAAACACTCCTTGAGCTGTTCCAGCCTTGGTGCCGTGCCCACTGGCCTGGGGAGCCTGGTCAGTGCCCGACCACCCTCTGGGGGAAGAACCTTTTCCTAATACCCAACCTCAACCTCCCCTGACACAACTCCAGGCCATTCCCTGGGATCCTGTCCCTGGTCCCCACAGAGCAGAGATCAGTGCCTGCCACTCCTCTGTCCCTCCCAAGGAAGTTGTACCTGCAATGAGGTCTCCCCTCAGTCTCCTCTTCTCCAGCTGAACACATCAAGTGCCCTCAGCCATTCCTCATGGGGCTTCACCTCGAGACCATTCCCCATCCTTGTATTCCTCCTTTGGACACTAATAGTTTAAGGATGCAGCACACAAGGAAACACTGGGCTCAGCAAGCTGTGGAACACAGCATGGAAAAGCATGGATGAGCAGCAGCTGGGATTCCAGCCAGGGTGTTATCCCACTTCCCAGCTGTGGGGTGCACAGCGCAGGAGCAGGCACAGCAACCTGACCCAGCTCTCCAGCTGGAATTTAGGACGCTAAATCATGCTAGATTGTACCACAATATCCAAAACAAAGCAGACAAGGGATAACCATTCCCAAAATAAGCCTGCCAGCTCTGACATGCACCAGGCTACTTGTATCAAATCGGTCTAGACTGAATGCAAAATGCTGCTCCTTGAAGTCAGCTGAACTGGGCCATTTCCAAAGGGCAACACACTGACTATTTTGCTGGATGCATTTTCACATAAACTTGCCTCAGTAATATGAAAGCTCCTGACAGTTCCTCTGCACATTGCCACAGACCTGCTGAGGCAGATTAGCTGCCTGTGCACAACAACTGCATCCCACAATCATGGCAAATCCTGTGGGATCTTGTGCTGGAGCGCCGGCACTGCTTGAGCCCTACACGTGTCACACAACAGCTCCAGTGGTCCTTTCAGTATTGCTTCTTGGATAACCAAAATATACTTCACTACTCTGCCACAGTCCATACATTAACAGCAAATTGACTGTCTTTAAAATGTGGAAAGCCTCCCTGAATCTAAACAGCAGCTCAGACTGTGTTAAGTGAGGACTATCCTTTAAAAGAAACCCAATAAATGGATGTCTGCAGAAGCAGCATGACATTCTTCTACAGCTCCTACTGAAAGTCATGTACAGCATCATTTTAATGACATTTGAAATAAAAGGCCAAAGAAGCTGTTGTTTGAGATATCAAAAGGCAAAAAAATAGCAGATATGCAGATAATAGACATCAGCATTGCAGTGGGTTGGATTACTCACCCAGAGGAGCAGACTTAGTGTTGATCTCCACTGTCACTCTTGAGCAAGTACCACTGATCCATATAAACCTCCAGCACTGAGAAAAAGAGAAATAGAGATTTTGATTAATCACTCAAAGTCTGAGGTGACTTAACAGTGATATCCTGTAAAAGTTTATCATCAAATGACACAGGATACAGGAAGTACAGTGGATGATGTACATAACAGCATTTAAAAAAAGCTAATACTAAGAGATTAAAGGCTGACAACTGATGTACAAAGAGGAAACAAGCCTGTTCAGTCTAAATAATTCCCACAACGTTATTTCTCAGTATCGCTACATTACACAGGTGGCCTGTGCCTGTGCTCCACCTCCCCAGCTGATCATGTACAACACAAAACAAACATGCCTGGCAAGGCTTCTTTCTCACTACTGCAACCTCCAAAAAAACTCAACCGAACACCCCACGGTTTTGAACATCTGAAAACCAGGGTGTGAAGTGAAGCCAGTGGAAATCAGGGCAGCCCACAGCACTGAACCAACCCTACAGCTTGTTCTCAACAGCTCTTCCTAAGCCTCTTTACTATGACTGTTTTGGTAAATCAAAGATATTCTCTGTTCCTGTGGTTTGACAGTAGGTTTTAGTCATGGATACTCCCATCTGCAGCCTGTGCACAAAACAGGAGCTATTTGGTATGGGAAGTTTGACAAAACTGTTCCAGGAGAAGGTTCTGGGTAGACTCAATTTGAAATGCAAAAGGGAAGTTTGGGGAATAAAACTTCAGAGCAAGAAGTGAAAACTTCCAAACTTTGGCAGTTACATGAGGTCCCATTAGAAGAGGCTTAAGAATCACTAACTCAAATACAAGTGCTGAGGGAATTATGGCTGGTAGAAGGACTGGAACAACCAGGAACAACCCAGCACAAAAAAGATCTTGGCAAATTGACAGAAGTTTAAGCCAAGCAAGTAACATGATCAGAAAGCAAAGAATCAGCTCAAAAATCTGGGAATAAATACAGGAATAAAGATACACGGAGAAGTTGTTCACTTGGGGCAACAAACTACAAATCCCCAGAGGGTGCAAACTGGAAGAGAATCCAGCAAGTGCATGACTGGGAGATGATTACCAAAGAAACCAAAAGCATTTTCAGGGCTAGAGAGTAAAAAGCTACAATGGTCTCAGGGCACACAAATGATTGGGTGCTCTTTGCTTCTCAGAGCATTTTTTAGACAACATTGAACAAATCAGGGGGAAAAAAAAAATGCTACATAGCACAACCCACCAGGACACATGAGCCTGTGCCAGCAGACTGTCGCAGGACTGGGGCTCCAGGCTATTGCAACAGAATAATTATGTACTGAGCCCTGTGCAAGGCAGGGAAAAACATCTGTCAGATGGAAAAAAGAGACAGAACGTGGAAGGCAGGGAAAAAAAAATATTTGAGGTTTCTAAAGAGGGCAGTGCAGAATGTCATGTATGAAACTGCAAAGCCAGGGATAAAAAGTTAGTTAATGGTGTTATTTTAAGCCCTGGGAGACTCACACTCCCCACAAGTGACACTCTCCAATGGACTTGCTCTTCCCAGCAAGAGCAGCACCAGAGCTATTCCCAAGCCTCTTTGCCATCACTGTTTTGGTAAATCAAAGATGTTCTTTG
The DNA here is from genome assembly GCA_013400415.1 of Scytalopus superciliaris. NCBI lineage: Eukaryota > Metazoa > Chordata > Aves > Passeriformes > Rhinocryptidae > Scytalopus > Scytalopus superciliaris. The sequence goes on along the minus strand of VXBX01006002.1, from coordinate 351,065 downwards.
TTTCTGTGGTTTGACAGAATGTTTAGTCATTTCCTCCTCCCCGGAGCCGGAGTTACACACACACAGCCCACACCTCGGGCGAGCTCCACGGCTGACCGAGGGGAAGGGATCACTTCCATGCCTTTCTCTAAAGGGAACTGACTGCCCTGCACCCAGGCAGCACAAGGGTTCAGTTTGTTTCCAAGGCTGCTAGGGAAGTGGGCTGCATTTCCCATTCCTCCGCTTCCTTCCTTCCTCAAATTCCATTTAATTTTGACTAAAGAACTTCCTGTGCTGGTTTTGGCTGGGATAGAGTTAATTTTCCATCATAGTAGCCGGTCTGGGGCTGTGTTTGGGATTTGCGCTGGGAACATGTTGGTAACACAGGGATGTTTTAGTTCTTGCTGAGCGGGGCTTGCACCGAGCCAAGGCCTTTTCTGCTCCTCACCTACCCCACCAGTGAGGGGCTGGGGGCACAAGGAGTGGGGAGATGATAAAGCTGACCCAAACTGACCAAAAGGACATTCCATATCCTATGGCATCAGCACACAGAGCTGGGGGGAAAAGGAGGACAGAAGGATATTCAGGGTGATGGCTTTTGTCTTCCCAAGTAACCATTACATGTGATGGCGCCCTGCTGTCCCTAGGGATTGTTGAACACCTGCCTGTCCATGGGAAGCGGGGAATGAATTCCTCATTTTGCTTTGCTTTTGCTTTCCCTTTCCCTGTTAAACTGTCTTTAGCTCAATCCATGAGCTTTCTCACTTCTACCCTTCTGACCCTCTCCCCCATCCCACCAGGAATGGAGTGAGCAAGTGACTTTTTGGGGCTTAGCTGCCAGATGGGGTTCAACCACAACACTCCCCCAGTCAGACGCCCTTTAACTCCAGAGAGCTAAAAAAATCTCTCTTGCACTCCCTCACCTCTGAAGACTGTTTACCAAAGTAGTTCCTACAGGATTGTGATGTTCATCCCAGAATTTCTCCTTTCTCAACAGGGCATGGGACACAGAGATCCAGGAGGCTTCATCCAGCAACCTGCATTAGGATGCCAGGAAGGCTGAGAGCCCCCAGGCAAAGTCTGGAGTTCGGGGGTGATGAGTGAAAACTGGGACTTGTTGGGACTCCTGGGAAAGGGTGGGGCTTTTCTGGTTTAACTGGAAGGATAAATTATCATCCAAGAATGGCAACTGAGGGAACATCTGCTCTTATATCATACATAAATGTACCACACAGCCCCAACCAGAGGGCACAGCCTGGGGGCACAGGGGCTCTCCAGCCTCCCCAGCAAGAGCCAAGCTCTCTACTGAGTTCAATCCAAGTTCAATTCCAGAATCAAGGAAACAACCTCCCAGAAAACCACACTCATAACCAAGAGCCACTTGCTAGGAATGACCATTTCAGAAGAACAGGACTAGGTAAACCAGGTGACAGTTAAGCAGGCTTTTGCTTTCACACAGAGAACATCACCGCATAGAAATGCCCTGGAGGAACCCTCCCAGTATCCCCAGGAAAGAAAGGTGAATGACATCAATTATTTTTTTTCCTTTCCAGACTAATTTCTTCACCAGGAAGAAAACACAAATCCCAATCCTACGATCTTGCACGTTCAGCAATAACATTTACCCTTGCCAATCAAAGGTTTTCTGCCATAGCCACCCCATTGCTTTTCCAAATTCAAGAAGCACAACTGCATGTCATTACGGGCTGTGTGAATTTAAACAGGACACAACCATATGCCCAAAGACCTGAAAAATTCACATGTTGCACTGTGTTCAGGGGCACAGCTTAACAATAAAGGTGCAGCACTAATTCTTTGCTCTGTGACTACAGGAATACTTTCAGAAGAATGAAAGCAAACAGTCTGATCCCCATGCCTGTTCTTTATTAGATACCAATAAAGATCTGCTTTGCCTAATCTTTTCTGATCAAGAAAAGAAGGGCTTTGGGACACAGGACCTGAAAGAGCCCCTCCTCTCTGCTAGAAGCTACAAAATGACTCTTTAGCATGGGATCCAAGTAGTCACAGCACAGTTCAAATTGCTGTTCCTTCCCACACACTTGCCTCATGTCTGCAATGTTTGTGCTTCAATTAAAAAGCTACCATGACATTCTTCCTACGTGTTTAAAAGAAAATTACACAGGCAATAGGACTCAAAGAAGTTTAAATATCTCCCACAGCTCCCAGAAAAGATTGCTTGGACCTCTTCCAGTCACCCCTTTCCACAGGTTGACTGCTGTGCTCCCCCCCCCTGTCTGCCACACACCCTCCTTGGAGTGCTCAGCTCCCTCCCAGCACCCTCCACCTCTTCCCAAAATCCCAGCCACGCTGGCAGCAGCTTGGCCAAGCCACTGGAGTGCACGGAGGCTCCCACGCACACACAGCTCCCTGTCGAGGCACGCACCTAATTCATCACTCAGCTGCCCCCAGATCTACAGAAATTAAAGACCATTTTGCCTTTTAATGGGTTTTTTTTTCACTCTCTCTAAAGAATAAATCAACAGCTGCTAGATACCACTTGACTCAAAAAAAAATATTAAGGAAAATTAGTCACATACACGCTCCCAAGGAAGTCACTGGTTGTTTCCAGTTATCTTGCCTTGGAGAGAGGTGGGAGCAGGATTTCAAGCCAAGGAGCAAAGCAATGAAGAAACACTAATAGTTTGAATGATTTGGGGAGCTAATGGTATGCCTTTTATTTTGGTACACTAATGGTACAGTTTTTTGTAAAAAGCCTTTGGGCAAAGGCTGGTTTGAATCTGAATGGGAGTAATCAGGGCTGCAGCTTGAATGATTTCCCCACATTCGTATAAATCATCCAACCACGCCAAGGATCACCCACCAACACGTAATATTTCACCTTTAAATCACCCTGGATACATTGTTCAGCTGCTGCAGACCACATAGCAGATCTCTTATTTACCAGTGAACAGGCTGGCTGCACTCACACAAATCAGACAGGGAGAATACAGATGCTTTATCCCTTATCTTTATTTTTGGATTCTAGAAGGCCACAGAAAAGAATCACAGAGCATCCACACTAACAAGCCAATCTGGTTTTGGGTCGTGACAACTACACCCACAGCTGAAACCCAAAATTTGTCCATTTGCAAGTGCCAGCCTTGAGCTAAAAAGCCAAGTTTCAATCTAAAGCCAGGGGGTCTGGCACACACAGAAACATGAAGTGAAAACTAAAGGGAACTGAGCAAAACCAACCATATCATTAATTCCTCTGGCCCAAACAGCTCATGCTACAACATTTCCTACCCCAAAACAGCACAACTGAACAATGTGCAAGCACAAACAACACTGAATCAACATCCCAGCACTGGGAGATACAGACAAGTCAGCCAACAACAAAACCCACTTTCTATAAGCATAATAAAGTATTATAAATCATCCCCTGAGTCACAGAAGAATAACACCACACAGACCATTCAATGAAGTACTTGTAAGACCAGCAGCAAGAACAAACTGCAGAGGGTTTAAAGAAAAGCTTTCAAAACACTAACTTATCAGATTTTAAGTGAAACTAGGCATGATTTACACAAGGAAAAAAATTATGACTAATCTATGACTAATTTTCCATTAATCACCGTGTCCATCTCTGAATTGGAGTGCCACTCCATGCAGTTTCTGCATTTTAATTCTACAAGCCAAAGCAACAGGTTATGCAGTTTATCATCTGTGAAAATGCAGATGTCAGTTGGGGGAAGATGTAGAAGTGACTGGAAGACATAGAAAATTACTTTATGAACTTAACTGAAGATCTCATGCCCCATGTTATTGAAGCAGTGTGATAAGAAGTCTGTGGAATGAGATATGAGAGAATTCACAAATCTGACAGCACCAAGTGACTGGTGGTGTCAGCATTCTCCTTCACAGTTAGGTCAGGAACTTAAACAGCTCCAACACCACAACTTAAAATATCCCATTATTGAGTCCCATGCACCCAAACCCTGTGTCTCCAGAGCTGGGAAAGGAGCTGGAAGCTTTGAAAGCAGCAAAACCCAAAAGCACTTACCAGGGAAAGGAACAAAATAATATCCTTTTGTTGCTGTTAAGAAGAGGCAGCCAAAAGATTAGAATTAAAACCCCTGGAAATTAGGATCAACATAACCAGATGCTTTGCCAGCTTCACAAGTCAGTTTTAGACATGTATTCTGCTATTTCTCCATGTAGACACTTGAGCTGTTTCAGCCCTTTTAAGCTGGTTATGTGTTAATATACATGCACACAACAGGATTCAGCTGTTGTGCTTTCACATGCACCACACATAATCCTGAAAACAGCATTTCTACCAATCACAGTGTCCCACACACTATTTTAAAGCACATGATTGCAGAATAAAACCCTCAGCACAGATTTTTGGCCTGGATTCTAGAGGAAATTAACTTTATGTGGTAGTGTTGCTTGTCAGTCTTCACCCTATTAAATTTTCAACTTGCTACTCAGTTCTGACCACATTTGGCAGAAGGTGAAGAGATCCAAACAGGTGTCACATTCTTACGTCTTTGGGAGAAATTATAATGCAGGTAGAGGAGACAGATCCAAATCAGCCTCACATGGATCCAACTCTGCTGCAAGAACTCAGCAATTCCCTCCTTTGCTCCACCAGCACCTACACATGGGCAGCCAGTGCATGTGTTGGCTCCTGTGGCACCAACACAGGAGAGAAACCACGGACCAAGCCAAAAGGGAAGGAGATGATAATTTGGAGACAAGTGACAGCAAAAATGGAGAGGTCCAAAGAGATGGATAGTGCAAGGAAAGCCAATTCAAACAGGGGAAGCAAAATCACGAAGAACTAGGTTTTGTCAGTTCTGCTGCTTGAGGGATTACAGAATAGTCTGAGCCGGAAGGGTCCCACAGGGATCTTCAAGGCCAACTCAGGCCCATATAGGGGTTGAACCAACAACCCTGCCATTTTTAGCACCATACTAAACATTTAACCAACGGAGCTAAAGTTGGAGTGCAGTTAGTGGCAGGTCTCTGCCAACTCCAACACCTCCACACCCCACCCTCCTTCCACCCCCTGGGAAAGCTCACAGCACACCATTCTCCCATCACATCCTGGCCTAACTGTTCCCAAGACATGTTTCATCTTCAGATCCCCACAAATAATGCTGGATACTGCTGGGTCCACAGACGGACTCTGGCATTTGGGACAGGAGCAACCACCACAGCAGCCAAGCAACAACCCAGCTCAGTGAACGTCAGTTTCGTATTTCCCATGAAACAGGAATAAATAAACCTTTCATATTTCACTGGTTGGTTTGTTTTGTGGGAGGGCGACTGTTTGGGATTTTAAGGGAAGAACTGAACTTTGTTTAGAAAGTGGGATGTGAAAGAACAACTTACAAGATGCTGAAGGCAAACAAGTGCCCCATTAAGTACGTGTTGTGTTAGATCTTCATTTAGAATCACCTCATAACCATCTTTCCCACGGGGGACAGTTAATATTAGAAGCAGCAAACATCCTATCTAAGGATGTCTCTATTAAACACCCCACATGTGGATGTGCCTAGAACCCAGCAAGACAGATTTTTAACTGCTGTGTAACATTTGGGAGACAGCAGGAAGATTTCAACACCACTGAAACTGCTTGTTTTCCAGCAAGGACCCTCTTCAGGGGCATATTCTGAGAGGCAGTGGAGCACAGGGAGATCCATCCCCTAAGCCTCTCCCTGAAAGGCTGCAGGGTCCATCCTTTGAGCCATGCCTAGGAGCACTGCTGCTGTCCCACAGAGGGGATGGAAGAAGCAATGCAGATGGGAGAAGGCCTTTTCAAGGGGTCTTTTCAGAAAAAGTCACCACTGCATCTCTCACCTTCTGCAACCCAACCTGCCCCTGTTACTGTACATAGTGGTTTAGTTTCCTCAGAGACCCCTCCACAGAGGGAACTATCAATTATGGTTCCTTTTATCCCGAAATATCCCCCAAGAATCCTATAAACTTTTGAAAGGAAAAAACAGCCTTCCATACTTGACCAAATAGTGAAATAGAATTCCTGCCTTATCTACAGGGCAAGACACGACTTGAAAAAACATTGGGTTTTATGGAGTACAGTACAAAGGATGATACAAGAGTACAGATAAGCTGGCCTGAATTTGTGCTCCAGTGCTGTCCAGTGGTCGCCTTAAATGCTCTTGTGACTGTAAGATTTTCATTAGGAACAGGAGCACTGCCTCAAAAAGAGGTAAATGCCACTGTAGTTTGATTACCATGAAAGCCCCAGCTACTAAGCTCCAACTTCCCACTCATTCCTTGCTTTCTATCCTGAATACTCCTTAGGTACAGAGCACATCTCTAAGCCCAGCAAAGACTGGCAGACCTTCCATCCCTCTTCTAAATCTGGGGCTCTGGAGGTCAACACAAGCCTAAAGGAGGACTACACAGGGGCATGATCTGGATGAACCAGAAGAACACAAGAAACGAAGGGCAGGGAAGACACGGACAGATTGGGAAGGTTTGTTCAAGCTGCGTTTGCAGCACTGAACATTCTGTCGCATGGAGAAGCCAGTTCTCTTCTGCAGAGAGGGAGAGACATCTCAAGCACATGGGCTGCCAACACACATCCAGGATTTTCCCTCCCTCTTTATGCAAGCTGGGGACCTGCAGGCTGAGGGATCACCTGCTGCAAGATGGAATTACTGTGAGCTTACTGCAGGTCCTGCTGGGCTTGTTAAAGCACAGTAAACCTCACAGACAGGGCAGCAATGCAGCTGGTGACAATGCAATTCCTCTCTACGCTTCATCACTGATTATTACTCATCAGGGCACCTATAATCTTTATATAGAATTCTTTTATGTAGCCTCATTTGCCAAGAAGTAATCGCTCTCCTCCTCCCCTGGTAATACAAAAGAGAGCTGTAAAGTGATTTCATTTGCTGTTTATTCCATAGCCCTCCTTCCCAAAAGTTTCTCTCAGATGTTCAGTCTGAAACCAGATGCATCTGGTCATTAGAAAATGTCTCAGACGAACCTTATGTTTCATCAGGTTTCATGTGGAAAAGATGAGTAATTTAGGAAGCTTTGCATCTTTGATTCTGCTTCATATTTCTTGCCAAAAGAAATCCATTAATTTCCTTCTTAAACACACCACCACCACTGATGCACTGAAGAATTTAACTCTCCACTCAAAACAGAGGATGCTGAGAAAGAGCTGTATCCACATAAAATGAGCATTACTTTTGGGACAATAAATATGCTGCGTGCTGAAAAGGTCACTGCTGAAATAATCACTGCCCTGCACTGGTTACCACTCCCTACAAGTAAGTTGAAAACAGGGAATACACATTTGTATCCAGCCTTCCCTGTAATCCAACAGGAACACCAGAGAGTGTTATTTTGCTTCTGAATGAGTCCAAGCCCTTGATGAGCCCTCAAAATTTCCGTAAACACTCACCGAGGAAGAGAAAAGGAATGACTGGCTTGCAGCACCTCAGGACACACAAACCTCAAGGCTTCAGCTGTTTAAAACCACCCACCCCAAGCAAAGGACTGAGCTGTGTTACAAACTCTGCACAGCTAAAACAGGCCTATTTAAGACAAAAGGGAGAAAATTAGTCTTTAAGAATAGAATCATTCAGACAGTTGGTATTTGCAAAAACCTCTCTACACTTCAGTGTTTCCAAAGAGTCTTTCCATACTGCAATGAATTTTGAGTAATTACTAGCTTGGTACTGAGAAACTTAATTGTACTGTATTAGCAATTAAGCTTTTGACTCCCTATCCAAGGGCTCTACTATTTTTAATGAAAATTGTACCTTGTAAGACTACTCAAAGCCAACACTGTGAAGTCAGCCCTAATAAATCCACAGGTGATCTTTGAGCCTCCATACAAGGATGTTGATCCAGAGCTAAAAATAAGCTTTCTTAGTACAGATCAAACCAAACACACGAGAGGCCAGGATATGGTTTTGAAGGCTGCACTTCACATAATCCATCCTCAGTGTGTGTTCAGTGGGTCAACGAGCCACTACAAGTCTCCTCAACTCCCTGTGTAAGCTGAGCACTTTCTGACCAAGTTTTCCATCAGATTTGCAGCACGCTGAGGTTTGCAGGTGATTTCCCACATGGCAGCTGTGCAAAACAAGGAACCACAGCAAGGCATGACCCCACGGTGCTGCAGAGTCGGGGAGGTAAGAGAAGATCAACAGGGGACTCTGCTACCCCAGGCCAACACCCAGCACGTCTCAGTCTGAGCTTAAAGGAGCCAGGTTTGACTAAAAGGGCATTTTTTACTAAGTTACAGCATTGACTTAATGGAGCACTGCCTAAATATCCATTTCCTTGAGCCAAGGCTGGACTGGGCCCAGAAAGCCAAGCTCTGACACTCACATTTGCACATCCCGAAGGCAGGGGGAGAAGGTGTCAGAGTAGGGCTACACCAATTTTGGATGTTTTCAGAGTCCTTTCCTGTCAGTCACAGATCCGTTATAGGCAGCATTGTGAAGACACAGGCTAGTCCCCAACCCTGAGGGAGAAAGATACAGACACACATGTACCCATGGATTCAGAAGCTCTTTGCTCCCCCAAAACAGCTGCAATCAACCTTCCCAGCAGCCATTTCATTACATCACTGTTTTCCTAACTAATAAAGGTCAAACTATCATTTTTGTTATTTTAGATTTATCATTTCTCTCAAATGAAAGGTATTCATGTGCCAGGAAGAAGGAAAAAGGAGATTTATTTGCCCTACAGACATCAGAGCAAACTCAGTTCAGAAATAAAAAGACAAAGTAACCATTATTTCCCCAGCCTTTTTAAAAAAGGAGAAAACACAGTGAACAAGAAGCCAAAATTATCAGCAGACAAAAATAAAAAAGAAATCAAATGGAAGAACCAGAGCAATGAGAGCTTTTGTTCCCAGGAAATCCTTTTCAAGAACTCCAAGCAATGCAGCTGTACTTCCTGTGACCTGCAGCATTCCATTTGGGAACACAGGGAAGGTCACAGCCTTGGAACAGCTCAGTACACCCACACCGCATGTCAGAGCACCCGGTTCAGGACCATCCCACCAGGACACAGGGAAAGATAAGGATGCTGTGGGTGCAGGAGCAGGGACTGCGGATTTCAGAGCTGTCCTGCCAACAGTGCCTGCTCAGACTCGTGCAGGGCAGAAAATTTCTCTCAGGATTCTGAGAACTTGACGGTGGTTCAGCCTGGAGAAATGAAGGCTCTGAGGAGACCTTCCAGTACCTGAGGGGACTCCAAGACGGATGGAGACAGACTTGTGACAAGGGCCTGGAGTGACAGGACAAGGGGGAATGGCTTCACACTGACAGAGAGTAGGTTTAGATTGGATATTGGGAAGAAATTGTTCCCTGTGAGGGTGGGGAGGCCCTGGCACAGGTTGGGCAGAGAAGCTGTGGCTGCCCCATCCTTGGCAGTGTCCAAGGCCCGGCTGGATGGGGCTCTGAGCAACCTGGGATAGTGGGAGGTGTCCCTGCACATGGCAGGGGGTTGGAATAACATGATCTTTAAGGCCCCTTCCAATCCAAACCAGTCTGATTCTGTGATTCCTTTGAATACAAGTTTGCAGCAGCAATAGGAGACCTAAAAGCTCTTTAACAATATATAGCTACTAGAACACCAACTAGACACACACTCCCCATCCTTTCTCTCACTCTCAGACAGGCTGAGTATTTGTAAGAGAAATATTGCTAAGCGGTAAATTCAGTTCCTCATGAACACAGTGAATTATGCTGCTTCTTGCAAGGAAAGGCTTATAGAAATGATGCAAGCAGCTATCCACACAACCATTTTATAAAGCACACACAGTCCCAGGAACATCCCTTGATGTATTATTGACAGGTAGAGTCACTTCTGAGGCGAGATGGACTTTGAACAGCACTGCAGCAGGAGGACAGAGCACAGGGAAAGGGAACAACACAACAGGAATTCTAAGCTGCTGCAGGACTTAGATAAACACACTAACTAGCAGAGTTTGTCTACACTGAAAAAATTAACTCAAGCACTGTCCCCAGCTTGCCCTCCCAGCTACATGTTTAATTTGAGCACAGTGCTTAACTTGAATTGGCAGGAGACACAGGCAAATGTTTGACTAAGCATATTCAAGCCATATCTAAACACTAGTGCACGCAGGCAACACTCAGGGATCCTGAAGTCCTCCAAGTTTTCTCCACTCTTTTCAACTCCATCATACCCTGTGGTCACACTCAGAAAGCAACAAAACATTTGTCTACATGTTTATGTATTCGTTTTCAAAGTTTGGTGCTGTATATAAACACAGCAGAGATTTCGGGCCCCTTGGCATCCTGCAAGCACAGCTACTGCTGTCCAGAGCAGCACCCTCCCTTCAAAGGATGCCCAGGATCACTTAAGCTCAACTCATTCAAGAGTCTATGAGCTTAACTTGGATCTGAAGGACATCCACATGATAAAACCAGGAGGAGAGAGGCTGCTGGTCCCTGTGGTGCAGGAGGGAGAGGCAGCAGTTATGCTTGCCCAGAACAAGGAGGCATTTCACCCCGAATGGAGATCCCCGGAGCTGGAACCCAGGCAGAAAGCCCAAATGACAGCCCTTCTGTTCCCAGAACCACAACTGAATCCATCTGGAACAAGCTTTTAAACCCATTCAAAACACAATTGGGGGAGGGGGGGAGGGAAATTCCAGCTTCTCATCACTCAGAGAAGATATTAAATCAATGTTTTCTCCATTACTGCTTTGCCTGGGTTTCATTACTCAGTCTCCCAGCTTTCTTCAAAACTGACAAATTTTAAAGTAGAGGGGTTTTATGTGTATTTTTTCACTTCATCCCTGCACATGATGCCACTGGAAACCTTTAAGTATTGCATATGCACAGACAGGGAAATTTTGCTTTTCCCTTGACTGAGCGTTTGCTTTGTTTCTTTGAATCACCCAAGCCTGTGTCATTGACAGGAAATCAAATTAACACAAAGTATCTTTTAATAATCGTAAGAGCTTTCCAGCAATTCAATTTGCAAAATGATAGGCCAGCATTCTGTGTTACAGTAGGGAGTTTATCAAGTTGTTTTGACAGCAGGTCTGGTACAAAGCCTTGTCCAGAAATGTAATACTCCCTCCCACTATTCCAGCCGTGCAGTCAATGACAGCAAACAGTTACAAGAGCACAGCCAAGCACACGCTCCCTCTGTTCACAGGCTGAGTAGCTTCACAATGTTAAAAGCTGGAAGTCTCTGGGTACCAGCTAATATAACCCCAGAGCAGCCAGGATCAGCTCTGTGAAGGCAGGTTAACACTGAGCTGCTTTATTCTGTTTTCCCAAAATTAAGCCGGTTGGTTCTGCACCGCCAGAGGCCCCAGCCCTGCGAAGGAAAAGGACTTGAAACAACAAAGCAGCTCAGGGGCAAAGGCTGCCATGTCTGTGTGAGGAGTTGCCCCTACCAAACACATAAAACACAGCCAGGGCCAGAAGCTCAAACCACAGGAAAAGCCTTGCTTTGACTTCCCAAACTCTCCACATGCCACTCGATTGCCAGTGTCTTCCCAAAAAGTGTCACTCGTGCTCAGCCACATGGTCTGCCCTGTACAGCACATGAGCTCCAGGAAGCCAGATAAGAGGCCTGATAGCAGGAAAGTAGTGAAAACAAGGAAGGCAACTTATCCCACCCTCAGGGGGATTGAGTGGTGGAGTTACAGACAGAGCTCAGTCTGGCCACATCCACCCAGCAGCAGCTCCGCATGAGCACAACTGGCTTTTGTGCAAACACTGAGACACGGAGCATATTCCAAACAAATATCCCTTGAGGCAGAAAAAAACAGAAATGCACCAAGAAAGACTTTTGGGACAACTCCTTTTGCTGCTGGGTTCATGGGCTTTAACCTATTTTTAGCAAGCTGCCTTTGCAGATGCCAAATTAACATCTCCCCTGCTCTGCGCACGCACAGCTGGACATGGACCTTCCCAGCCTGGCCACAGCATCTGCATTCAGCTTCCCAGATGTGCATTGCAATAGGAAGGCTTGAGGGGAAGCCTCTCCTCTGGAAATCCAAACACAAGTAGTTTCTATGCCCCAAGTGCCAAGTATACAGCCCATGGAAAGGAGGGACCCACAAGTGCAGAGTTAGAAAAGGTCCTTCCTCACCACCAGGAGTATTCCCACTTGGAAGCTGCCCCTCCTCAGCCCTCGCAGCTCTGCAGGAAGGCTGCAGGTCCATCTATATCTACCAGATTACACCATCTCCACATGGGCAGGAGAGGCAGCCAGACCATGCAGGCACTGCTTTCCTGGGCTGGCTTGCAGTGTGGAACTCCCATGAAGCATCCATCCCTCCCCACTCCCAGCTCTAGGAGAAGCAGATGGCACTGCAAAGCCTCCAGAGTTCAAGCCCAGAGCAAACTGGGCTGTAAAATCACACTGGTCCACCTCTTACCTCCACTGCTCTCTGAGCCCAGACACAACACAGTTCAGCATGCTTTTTGTTCTCAGTGGGAGAAATCTTCCCACTCCCAAGACACCAGCCAGCAAAACCCCATGCCTCTGGGAGCTGACTCTGGCACCATCCAGGGAAAATCATCTCAGCCTCCAATGGCTCCTCAATGCCATCACCGCTGGGAAGTGCAGCATACCCTCACCCCAGCACTGGGAAAAGGGGATGAGGGCCAGAGCAAACCCCAGCAACATGTTTTCCCACTGTCCTGGGGGATGCCAAGCTTCCCATTGAGAGTCTGACCATCAACCAAGCTCCACTGTTCCCTGAGCCCCACAAGTGGCTCTGCAGCAAGAATGGGGCTGTCACCCACCCACTTGAGTGGCTGCCCTTCCCAGCTTGTTTCCCTCTGCTTTCCACATCCCTGCCACATGCTCTGTCTCTGAGGAGCACAAGGAGGAAGCTGGAATAGCAGAATGGTGTGCAGAATCCCATCCTGGAGGTGAGCCAGCTCCAGTTTGGTCCACATTAGGAGGACACACAACCTGATCTCTCCCTCCTCCTTAGGGAGGAGCGTGCAGGCCCAGAACCACAGATTCAACACGGGAAAACCCATGGATTTTTTAGCTACTTTTAGCTACTCCAGCACGCCTCTGCCTCCCCATACCCACAGTCCTCTCCCACAAATCTGCCTCATTTCCCACAAACGCCTACGCAGCGAGCTCGGCATGCTGGCTTGTCTCAGAACCTCATACAGGGACAGCCAACTTTTAGAGGAAGATTCACTTTTCGTTTTTCATAGTCTCAAAGCCATGGAACATGTTGAGTCTGTGCTGTAACCTCCTGTTTATCACAGAATGACTACCAGTTTGATTTGGATTAATTTCACGTATGGCTTCTATCAGATGCCGGAGAACCTCTGGCTGCCCTCACCCTTCTGTATAAACATCAACGAGATCCAGGCATGAGGCTCTAGACACAGGAGGAAAACCTCTGCCTCAGAGCTCTGCAGCACAAGCCAGACAGGATGGATTAAAGAAAGGACACCACAAACAACAGCACTACTCAGAGCTTCTCTGTGTTCCCATGGGAGTGTGGGCAGGGACATGCACTGGGAGGACAGACCCCATGGAGGGTGGCAGCCCTAATTCCTCAAGCCAGCAGGGCCACCTGCTCTGCAGCAGCTCTGGAGGAGCTCTCACCACCCAACAAGACCAGTTCAGACCCCCTATACCCCACTGGGGACCCGTTTCCTCACCCCTCCCTCACTTCCATACCCAAAGACTTCAGCAGCAGACACCCCACCACCCTTTCCACACCAGGATGTCCTCCTCCCTTCACCAACCACCTCCCTACAGCTTGCCCAGATAAAAGGCACATCAGCAAAGGCATCTCCACCTGGGTCTCACTCCCCATCGACCTCTCTCTTCCCAGAAAAACACAGCAAGTCAGACAAGGCAGAGCTGAGGCCTCACTAGAAAAAATGGTACTTTCATTGCCTCCAGCAGGTATTTTATGCACTGCACTGTTATTTCTCTCTGCTTACAGCAAGTAACACCTCACCCACAAATGGCTCAACGTCTTAGGGCAAAGAGAGACAACAAGCCCCATGAGGCTCAGCAGAAAGGGGGTGGGATCCCAATTTCTTCCTTTTAACATGGAAAAACAGAGACAGATCCCCTGTTTTGCTCCTAAAAGCACACTCTGCAGGAGCTGCATGAACACAGCTGGAGCTAAGGAAGGGAAATTTTGTTCCTCAGCATGTGCAACAGGAAAACCAGACCTAATTACCACAGGCATAGGGAAATTATATAGAATGTTTAGTAAGAAGAGGAATTAACTGCACTATCACAGCCAAATTCTGACTTTGCATCAGCAGTCCAGCTGGATACACTGTCCTAAACTGTTGGGTAGCCAATGCTGAACTATTGCCACATGTGCTGTAGCTTCCCTACTCACTTTGGTCACAGAATTATAGAATATGCTGAGTTGGAAGGGATCCATAAGGATTACTGAAGTCCAACTCCTGGCCCTGCACAGGATTCTCCAACAATCCCATCATGTACTCCTCGAGCTCTGTTGAGTTTGGGGCCAGGATCACTGCCCTGGGGAGCTGGTTCAATGCCCGACCACCCTCTGGGGCAAGAATCTTTTTCTAATACCCAACCTAAACCTTTCCTGGCACAGCTTCAGGCTGTTCCCTGGGATCCTGTCCCTGGTCCCCACAGAGCAGAGATCAGTGCCTGCCACTCCTCTGCCCCTCCTGAGGAAGCTGTACCTGCAATGAGGTCTCCCCTCAGTCTCCTCTTCTCCACCTGGACACACTAAGTGCCCTCAGCTGTTCCTCATTTGGCTCCTCCATGCCCTTCACCACCTTTGTGTCCTTCCTGTGACACTCTACGAGCTTTATATCCCTGTATTGTGCACCCAAAACTGCAGAGTCCCCCCCTCTGACAGAGATACACCACTATATCAAGGCAAATCTCTCCAGAAACACCATCTTGTTCCAACTCCCTCCGCACTTCCCGATGCCCCACACTCAGCTCAGCCCTGCCTAAACAAGGCAGGCCTAACTCTGCCACCTGTTATTCCAGTGCCACGGCCCAAAGGGAAGGGAGCAACGCCAGGCACGGACACACACCAAGCACCACCTCACAGATGTCCTGGCATTTCCACACCAGCATCCACCAGGACACAATCACTTCTTAGCACATCAGAGTGTCAGGCAGTTTCTCTTCACAGAGTCACTGTTGCAAGGACCTCAAACACACAGCAACCATCGTTTTCGTTTGTGGTATCTCTGGTGTTTTCACTGATGAACAAATAAATTCTCATTTACAGCAAAGGTGAAACTTCCAGTTGGAGGTTCTTTACTTCCCCCTCAATCACAGCAGCTCTGGCAAGCCAGCTCAAGATACAGATGATGTACAAGCCAAGCAGCAAGTGCTCACACGCTGGGAACTGTTCAAACAGGAATAATTCAATCTTTTTGTAGTCTCACCCTGGCTAATTTGCCACAAGCTGTCTCTTTTCAGATGCTACATGAAACACGAGGAGAAAAACAAGCTGGATTAAGCCAGTCCGTTCACGACCAGTTCATCTGCTGAGAGTTCAGGTCAGTTAGTTTTCTGTGTAAAACAAATCCATTTTTTTCAGCTTCACAGGGTTTAAGGAACCAAAATTTACTGCAGTAACCAAACATTGCTCACCGGACAAGCGTGCAGAGATTACTTAACTAATGCAAACGACTTCCAGCCTGCGTGCAAGGAATGCATGGGATTCTCTCTTGCACAGGCATTCTACAAGTACTTTTTAGGTAGCTATGGAGACGTTGCAGCCTTTCTCATTTTGCTGTCATAACTAGACAGCTATTGATTTCTTTGTAAAATTCCTTGGAAGAGTGGGGAAGGAAGGGGGAGTTTCAAGTACCACAAGGGAAAAAAATGGGAACAGGTTTCAGATGGAGGCAACGGCACGGAGGCTCCTTGCAGGAGGCAGCCCTGAACTCCAGGTCATGCTTTCATACTTGTGCAAGTAAGGAGGTAAATATACCCCACAGGAGAGGGATAGACTCCCAGTAGGTCCAGAAGGAAAAACATTTCCAGCTACCACTGCCCCGACCCTGCACAAAAGGAGGTCCTCTCCGAGGCTGTGCTGTGCTTTGGCTCCAAGACAAAGCTCTCTGGAGATGCGGTGGGACTCCATTCTTGCTGGGCTGCAACATGTTCCACTCTCCCTCTAAGCAGGCTGTCCCTGACAGGCCTTGCAGATAATCAGTGCCTCCTTTCCACCCTCCCCAGGATTTACAGCCTCATGATAGATGACTGGTCAAAAATCCTGCCATTCTGCATCCTTCCAAGCACAGCCCAAGAGCTCACTATGAGCTGAGCGAGGCTGGTCCTCAGCAGCTGATTCTACCAGGATGCCCAAAATGATGCTGAGAGAAATGCCTTTCACCTCATGATCAAATACTTCTGCATATGCAGATCTGAGATACTGACCTAGGAAACACTGTGACACACAGATAAGGGACCTGCAAATCATTACGGATTTAGCCCTTGATCAAAAACTCCCTCAGTAATGAGAACAACAGATCAGGCTCTGAGCAGATATTTCCCCTTGGATAAAACAGAAAGGAAAGCCTGCTCAACCAAAACATTTTTCTTAAACTCACCTTAGACCCAGCCACAACAATGGAGCCAGAACCTGCAGAATTATCTCTACCACTGAGCTGCAGGAAGTTTACTGGCACCACCCTGAAAATAGATCTCAAATCCTCTCATCCCCACACTGCATTTACACCCTCAGGACTGGTCACCAAAAGGACACCCTCGAGTTATACTCAAATTGAGGGAAGAGCAAAACGCTGCTGCTGTAGAAGTGTTTGCACCTGTGACAGACCTGCTGCTGTTCCCTCCACGTAACACCCACCTGCCTGTGCAACCACATCTTCAATACTGCTTCGACTCCTGGTGGTGCTGCACACCCCAAGGATACCCCAGGAAACACAGCTCTGCCCAGCACCATCAGGGGTGGCAGTGGCCCTGCCCAGCACCACACAGGAGGTCCAACACCAGCTCCAGGATAAGTGCAGAAACCTCTGAGAGGAGACTTGTAGTTAGGACCTCTTGTTTTCCATCCAAGAGGAGGCGTAGACTAAGGTAAGCCACTATAATGGTCGTTTTAGACAAGAAGAAAACAAAACATATGCAGTAAAAACAAACAAAGAAAAACCAACAAACAAAACCAAAGAAACAAACAAAAAACCCCAAACAAACAAACAAAAAAACCCCAACAAAAAAGAAAATAACTAGCCTTTCTTAGAGCCAATGTAAGCTTAGCCAAGAAACATAAATACGCATTTCTGAACCTTGCCCTGATGTTTCCTTTACAAACATAACAAGTTAAAAGTGCTGTCAGAAATGAAACCAGCTTTGGTTAAGTGGAAGGGAAGAAAAATGCTGATGGCTCTAAGATCCAACTGACAAGCCTTTTCAAGTCTGCTCTGAAGCAAAACCAACTTCCCCAGAGATTTCAATTAAGAGTAAAGAAATATTTTCCTTTGCTTAATCCTCATTTAGAAGCAGGACAGAGGATACTACAACAAAGCCAGTACCTGAACCCACCTCCCATTTAAGTCTGAAGTCTGTCAGAGGTATTTCCAGTGCAAGAGAGAGAGAGCAAAAAGGCTGAGCACCACAGGGAGCACAGCCACCAAACCACCATCTCCCATGTGTTTTTCCAGCTTGGACATTTGGGTAAGGAACCCAGGGCAGGTTCCAGCACCAGGAATGTTCCCTGCTCCCACACAGCCACAAGCCTCATCCACAGCCCAGCCTTCATCCCCCCTGCACACAGCAGCTCTCAGAGCCAGCACACTCCCCACCAGGCTCCCTCCCAAAGCTCCTCTGAGATGAACAAATATGAATCCATGGTGCTTTCAGCACAGGCTTAAAACCTAAACCAGGATGGCAGAAGAGACGCTTCGTATTCGCAAGAAAAGTTTCTAAAATCCAGCAAAAGAAAATCCCACAGTTGAAATCTACAAATACCCTCCCATGCTGAAGCTGAGAAGATCCCAATGGGATATTGTGTTCCCTCTCCTTGCCAATGCCTTGTTTCCTCTCTTCCACAGGAGCAAACTACCTAACAGGGAACAGACTCCGGCAGTCTCTGTATAGCAAGAGGCATTTTCACATGGCAGCTGTGTAAGGATACAGAATCCAAGACCACAAGTGCTACAACCACATGAGATAATTATTTTCAGGAACACAGGAACAGCGCAGGGTGTTTTTACAACAAAGATGGTTTTCTCACCTGCTCTTCAAGACAGACATTAATTATCAGCATTACACTCTGCAGAACTTTAATTTGATCTCAAAGACACCTCCAAGTGCCAACTTCACAATAACCAAAACATGGAGACCAGCCTCCAAAGGGGATGTGCTTTCCTTTCCCCATGCCTTATACTCCCCCATGATCTGGGTTAGTCTGTGCAAGGCCAGACCACTAACACTGCCTCTTATTTTGAGACTTGTTATAGAGCAAGAGGGTAAAGTTGTTCTCCCAAATTCATCACATTTGGAGCCACGAGAACTGTTTGATTTAAAATGTGCTGATTCACACCAGTGGTTATCAGATTTTTCTCATCTGAGACACAATTAGACAGCTGTCTGGCAGCACAGAGATTCTCCACTTCAGAGCTCAGATGCTGCAAAAGCCGGTTCAAGACTCAGCCCTCAGTTTTTTCACTAATACATAAGAAAAAGTCTATAAAGTAAGATGCAAGTACAAACCAAACTTGATCTTGGAGCCTTTTGCTCACAGGTGCCAATGGAGGAGGGGATTTTGCTCATGCAAGAGTCACGCTGTGCCTACTGAAGAGTGATTACCATCAAAATGTATGCAAATGGCTCCTAAAAGTCACACTTGGTGTTATTTTCATCTTCCTTTTAACCTCACAAGCCAGACACTGCTGAATTGGCCTCTGGTCCTGCTCTGTGACACAGCATGCAGTAGTTAATGGAGCAAAGGGAAAGGGAGCATCCTTACCTCAACACAAACTAGATGCTGGCTTTTCCAAACACTGGGCAAGAGATGTAATCCCTGAGGAATACCACTGAGCCTTTCCTGTGTGATGCAAAGGTTAATGCTTGCAAACCAGACACCTCCAAAGAGCTCTCTGTGATTTCTGAAGCTGTCATTGAACGACCACTGTTTCCCCATTCACAGTCACCTACCAGTAGGCAGAGTTTCAGCACTAAGAGTCACTTCCCAACCCAGACACAGGGAGGGTTGATGCCTTAGTTCTATCCAAACTTGAAAAAAAGCACAAATGCAAAGGCTGACCAAGAAGGAGGTGCAGGTATAGCCCCTCTGCTTAGGAAACACTGCAATTACATCCTTCAGCTCTGGACACCAAACAAATTTACAGCACAGCAGGACAGGGTGAGAATTTGTACTAAACAAATATCTGGGCATGAACAGTAGCACAACAGTTTACCTTTCCTGGGCTGGATCCAAGAGCAAAGTGACTAATGGGATGACTAATGGGATCTCACAATTACAAACGGGGGAAGGGGCTCACTGTTCAGCCTAAGTACAGGAAGGCACTAAGTGGTTTTATTTATGAAGTGGTTTTAAGTGTTCTTAGGTACTCTTAATGCACAGTTGTATGGACACGCCCCACACAAGAGGAGTGAACACAACAAAACCTGCCTGAACTTTCCAATAAACCTGTTCCGTGCATCTGTAAGTTTACAGATGTGGTTTGGCCAGGCAGAAATAGGGCAGATCATAATTGTACAGCTTTAAAGCAGCAACATGACTTCAGTTTTGCTTTGAAGCCTGAAAATAACCAAGGCAAGTACAAGAAGAAGCTGTCTCAGGAACACCAACCTAACTTGTGCATCACCATTTAGAAGCCAAGGCAGAGGCTACCAGCACCTCAAGGAAGAGCATGCAAATTCAGCAGTGGGAAGGGGGCTTTACTGACCACCTCTAACACCACAGGAGTTTACAGGATGCTCTATTACCTCCCTAGATCCTGCCTAATATCTGAGCTTTCACTTTCTCTGTACACCAGTGGAATCCCCAGTCAGAAGTGTTTAGGTTTTTCTGCACTCCTCTTGCACCACCCCAGGAGCCAGGGATACATTTTTGGAATATCTGTACTGGATTTGTGATCTGGTCACCTCTCCCCAGAAAACACACAGTGCAAAGCACAACAAAGGAAATTAGTCAGTTATTCAAACAAGTTTACAGCAACACTACCTGCTCCTGAGTAAGCCGAAAATCTATTTTGATGCAATCACGCCACAGTCAAGAAAGTGACTAAACCTTCTTTGGTTTTAAACCTCTTCAGGGGAAGGATTTCCACTTCACTGGAAGTGTTCCTTGAAGCAGTGAAAGACAGAAACATCAGAGAAACCCCACTTGGATGGATTCAGTAGACACAAACCCCCCTCAAGGACACTGCACCCGAGCACTTCTGCAGAGGCAGCACTGCCTGTCCTCAGGCCACCCTGACCTGACCACTGAGCAGTGACCAGAACGTGTCCTGCTCATCACCAGTGAGCAATGGGACCAGACAGGCTGGCAGCACCACCTGGGAACCTCAGTCTCCTGGGAATGGCTGTAATTTCAGCAATGTTAACAATTATCCTTACTGTTGCCACGGGTCACAGGAAAAGCCTGCCCATACACCCCCACAGACATTTACATCAGCACCCCACTCCTTCCTGAGGTGTTTCACACTGCATAGGCAGAACAGCTCAAAACTGACACAGGACTTGCATCTGAGCAGGGAAAAATAGATGATATTCACCACAGTTCTCTGCCTCACATGACATCCCTGATTTCAAGGTGCTCCATCCTGCATTTTGGGGACAAGCAGAAATATTACTCACCAATATGTTTCCAGAGCATGAATCTGCTGCAGACACATGTGCACAGGACACATCAGGTTAAATATTCTCCAGCAGAACTCTTAAACCCAGATCCAGCAAGTGGGTGAGATGCCAGGGCACCTTGCTCAAAGGCATTGTGTGCCTCAAAGCAGGAGGTGGTGAAGAGGGAACCCACTCCCAAGGGCCCCACTCCACAGCCAGGCAACCAGGTGGAGCTCCCACTGCCTTCGGGGAGGAGGGAAACACCGACTTCACACTCCTGACATATGAACAGGGATTTTAATTTATGAGCGACATGCCACTGCCAGGCATTTTCACTTGCAGGAGCTGATCTCTCTGATACAGCTCTTCAAGAGACTGTGCTAAATCCTATTCCCAAAACTCCACTGGGACAGGTACTAAGCTAAACTAAGGAGCACTCTGGCTCTGATTTCTTACTGATGTGAAGAAGATAAGAACCCAAAATCTTTGCTGCCTCTGGAACAGAGAGTTTAAGCAGATTTCAGCTTTTCTCCTTTCCAGAATGCCTCTTAAACGGAGCTGCCACGCTGCCT
This sequence comes from Scytalopus superciliaris, assembly GCA_013400415.1. Lineage (NCBI taxonomy): Eukaryota > Metazoa > Chordata > Aves > Passeriformes > Rhinocryptidae > Scytalopus > Scytalopus superciliaris. The sequence continues at coordinate 329,742 of VXBX01006002.1, read as the reverse complement.
CTGGTTTTACTGAAACCTCTACTTATGTCCTTCACAAAAGTAAATCCTCCAGCTATAGCTGCTACCTTTAACAGAAGCAATAAATTCGGAGCTGACACACTGTAACTTCTTCCTCTGGGATGCTCCGTAGTGTAAGCCCAGAGAATATCCTCACTCTGTGACCCATTTTTTGCTGTTTACTTTTTGGAATGCGGAGACACTTGTATTGCTCAACGTGCTGCCATTGCAATACACACCAGGGCTCACACATGGTGCTCCTGGTGGTATCTGTGCCTGGGCCAGAACAAGGAGCCAGCAGAGCCTCTGAAGGCTCAGGCACAGCCAAGCCCGGGCCCGAAACACTTCATCTGTGTTTCTTCACTCGCACCAGAGAGAACACACGTGTCACAGCACAGCAAGGCGTTTAACACCAAGGCTGACTTTCCCCCCACAGAAATGACTACGTAGGTGTAAAGCACCTTTTTACAGCCACAGCTGCACCTCATCCAGGGTGTGAGCCAGCACAGCTATTCCAGCTTTCAGAAGCCACGGCTCTAACAGAAACAGACCTAGGAAAAAATAACCACAGGATGTAAGAAACCCAGGCCCTAAATCAAAATACGTTTGTTGGTTCTAGATAAAACTCGAAACTGCAGTTCCGCACTACTAGTGCCTGAAAACACTGAGCCGGAGCCTGCCCTACCTCTCCCCAAAACTTCCCTAAAACTTTTGCCGCTCCCAGCACATCAATAAGGCACAGAAGTTCGGGGGCTTGGTGCCGAAAATGCTTTTCCTTCCCCTTCCAGCGCGGACGCCCCACGGCCACAGCGATGCGGACGGAGGGCCGGCTGGATTCCGGCTCGGGTGGCCGTGCCCATCCCGCGGATCCCGGTTCCCGCTCCCGAATCCCGCTCCGGGGGGACCGGGGCCATGGCGGCGGCAGAGGAGGAGCCGCCGGGGCAGGGCAGGGCAGGGCAGGGCAGGGCGAGAGCTCATCCCGCCGGGACACAAAGTTGCCACTCGGTTCCGCACCGTGTCCCGGAACGCTCTCCTCCTTCCCTGCGCTCAGACCCCGCGGAGCTCTCCGGGGCGGCCGCGCCTCCGCCGGCTCCGGGCAATGCTCCCCGCCGTCCCGCCCGCGC
>VXBX01006002.1:245173-327781 GCA_013400415.1 Scytalopus superciliaris | reverse complement strand
TTATGGTGAATCACAGACTCAGTCGGGTTGGAAAAGACCTCTGAAATCATCGAGCCCAACCTGTGACCGAACAGCACCAAGTGCCACGTCCAGTTTCCTTAAAGACCTCCGGGGATGGGGACTCCGCCGCCTCCCTGAGAAGCCCGGGCTTGATCTCCTACCCTGCCCAGCCTCGCTCCTGCCCGGCCCGCGGCCGACTGCCCCAGCTCTGCGCTGGGCTGAAGCAGCCTGTGGGATCACCAGCCTTTCGCCGTCTTGTTTTACACAGTTTAAGAGACTCACCTCGGGGATGGGCATGAACCATCCACAGCCCATCCCGAAAACCAGCCTTGGCTTTGCCACTTCCATGGCAGATGCTGCTCCTTCGCAGGACTAGTGGGCTGTGGGCTCAGCTCGACCAGGTCCAGCCAACTAACCTTTAATTTTGAGTTGACCCAAAACTTTTGATTTCAAAGCTCTTCCCCTCATCCCCTCTCCAAAAGCTGGGTTAGAGGAAACACTTAGAAGTTTTATATGTGGAAAAACCGATTTGCTTGCACTCTGTTTCTGACCATTAATTCTGAGTGGAAGTTTCCATTCAAAATGGAAACTATTGGTGATGTGTTGAAAGTAAACATTTGGAATTCACACCAAAAACGGGAAGGAACCACTTGCTTTTAAGCACTGTTTGCAAACAGGGCAAGCTGATCCAAAACTCTGTTTTCTGCCAAGTTACTAGCTTGTCACGTTGGCCACACAGCTCCAGGGTGTCTCAGGTTAAACAGCAGGAGTGAGTTTTAGAATATGAGAAAAGAAAGGCAGTTTAACAACACCTGTTTTTCTTTGGTAACTTCTATTCCTAGTGCCTCTGTTTCAAAACCTTGGTGCTTAACTATGCTTTAGATGCTTTCCAATTGGCCTTTTTTGCCCATTTTCCTCAAATTTTCATCAGTTCTTCAATGAATGTTCCCAGTTTGCTGTCAGCTGATGGGCAAGGGCTGATCACACTCCAGGTTACACCAGGCTGAATCACAGGAATCCCACATCCAGCGCTTCTGTCCCTCCTGAAATGGCTGGACTTGGACTTGCCCAATAACAAGCACGTGGAACAAATATCGATCCAATATTCTTCAGCTTTGGTTTTGAAGTTAACTGTCTTGTTGATACTTTTTTAAACAGTTTCAATTTTAGTTCAGAAAGTGAAGATCCTTATTAAAGAACAATGCAGAAGGACTTCATTTGTCAGTGTGAGTGAGATCTCTGAAAGCAAATCTGAGCAGACAGAACATTTCAAACAACTGTTTGTATTCTTTCATCAAAGAAAATACCTTTACAAGTTAAGACAAATCTCTGATAAGGCTTTCTGGCATGCTTATCTCTCATCTCCCAGAATAGCTTAGCCCTTTTTGCTCCAGGCTGGTTTGCAAGGAATGGTTGATTTTCTTCACCGTTGTGAAAACCAAGGAGCCTCTGAGAAGACAACTTGCTCTTCCCTCCTGTGAGGACTTCAGGAGGTTACAAGGAGTATTTTCCAACATTGTTCCGAGCTGGAGGAGGTGAAGGAAAAGAGCTTTCCCCTCACTTTGCAATGGGAACACGCACAGTCTCCGTGGTTACAAATCAATAAGTGGCATTAAGCCCAGTATTTCAGGAGCTGTCAGAGGCATTTTGAAGGAGCAATGTGCACTTTCTTCGTGATCTTCACAGCTCTGACACGATCTCACAGATCTCTCCCGATCTTCATGTCTCACTCACACTGTGGTACAGCTGGGGGTATGGCGTTGCAGGGCAGTTAATTTCCAGCTGGATCAGTGGGATGAGCAGACACGCTCCAAGATCCCTGGCACTAAATTGGTGTCTGGGTGTCAGAAGGCACGAGCAGGACCATTCATTCCCCGGCAGTGACTCTCAGACAAAACCCTTTTTAAAACAGCAACATGCAGCACTCATTAGATCTGCAGCACACCAGGGGTTTGCCTCATTGCTGAGGGGAAACGTGGTGCAGTTTTTAATGCACTTATCCTTGCTACTTCTCTCATTATAAACAGTTTAAGGGACTCACCTCTGTTTATCATGAGTGTTAATGACTTGCAGTGATCCAGATTTCAACTTCTTCTGGAATTCATCTGGTTTTAGCAGCACTCTTGTCATTAGCCCTATGCTTATACATTTAGATTGGATATCAGGAAGAAATTGTTCCCTGTGAGGGTGGGAAAGCCCTGGCACAGGTTGGGCAGAGAAGCTGTGGCTGCCCCATCCCTGGAAGTGTTCAAGGCCAGGCTGGATGGGGCTCTGAGCAACCTAGGAGAGTGGAAGGTGTGGAAGTGGAGGTTGGAATTAGATATTCCTTGAGCTCCCTTTCAATCCAAACCATTCTTTGATTCTCTCTGCTAGCTCACAGGCAGGGCCCTGAAATACAATAAAAAGCACCTTGTTGGGCCCCAGAAGTTTTCCTTTAGGCCCAACCCACTCCCCAAAATACAGCAGCTGAAAGACCTGAGGGATCTCCTCCCCAAAAAGCAGTGGTTTCACACCCAGGCTATGCACAGCTTTCACTTCAGGGCGGTTCAGAAAGTGGATTCTGTGAGTCACCCTCTTCACTCCCAGACAGGAATCAGCCCCGGAGCTGAACCAGGGTGTTTTCAGGCCAGGTCTTCACTGTCGACTCTCCTAGCACAGTTGTGTCAGTCAGAGCTCTGATAAGATCCTGGAAGGCAGAGCTGTGCCAGCACAAGCACCTTGTGCACATGGAGGTATGAGCAGAGAGAACAGCACCGTTGTCCGGGGAGCTTATTGCACTTGGGGGAGCTGGAATTCACCCTCTCAGCAGCAGCACAGTTTTACTGTTAGAAGCCATTATCTTGGAAATGTTTTCTCTTCTGACCACCTATTGTAGGTGGGCTGTCAAAGCTGTCCTGCCTTTCAGCTACCTGAAGTATCCTGATGGTTAAATACTCAACAGAGCAAATTGTTTTAGCCAAAGCCTTGAGCTTTGGTGTGACATAATGTTCAGGCCTGGGACAAAGCACTGCACAAACAATTTCTAGCTGTCAAATCCATAACTGAACTTTCCTCCTCATGTTTAAATTCCCCTCCAATCCCTTCCTAAAAAGGAGAGGAGAGATTCAGTGCCCAAAGGATTCACTTAATCCACAGCAGCTAAAGTACAAGATGTCCCCAGACTGTACCCCCTGAAAACAGTCAAATTTCTGCCTCGGCTGTCCCATCTCTGGGTCTTCCCATAGTGTCTGAAACCACAAAGAAAAGCGCCCTGCACGCTGAACACGCTGCTGAACTGATGAAAGAGCTGCTGCCCTGGCTCTGCTGTGCTGGCCAGACAGGCCTGCTCAGCACTGAAGAGCTTCACACAGCAGCTTCTCCCTCGAGTTTCTGGTTTAAATCCTTTAAAAAGCAGAAGGCCACTTAAGAACTTACCAATCTGCTCCAGTACTCAGGATTGTTTCAGGTGCCCAGTTTCAGATGATCAGTCTTGTGTGTTTTATCTGGAACCCTGAAAACCAACAAAAAGCAAACTCAAGTTCTTTTTCAAGAGAACAAGAAACTTTTCCATAAAACTTCACACAGGCATGAGGGTGAAAAACTAATTAGCTGCAGAAATCTCTCCAGCCTGAACACTGAGGTGAACCTCAGAGATGTGTCAGTGTGTACCTGGAAAAAGCAAAAAGTACTAGTGGAAGTGGAAGATGCTGCATGTTTTATGTAAAATCTGAGCAAGATAAAACCTCCTGACACGAGCACTAATCACACTGGTCCTGGCTGGAGGAATCTGTAATGTTCAGTGGCAATAGTGTAGCTGCTTAGAAAGCTGGGTGTTCCACATGGGCTTTCTCTTCCCATTATTTTGGACAATTGCTGTCATTAAAAGCAGGAAAGAAAAGTTTTACATTCTTAAATTTCTGCAGGCCTATCAAACATTATTTTCCTCTCCCCGGAGGTCTCTCACTCACTAATTCAGGTGTAAGTGTACCTTAACAGGGCTGAAATACTCATGAAGTTCAGGTGCATGTACTTTTTTACAGCATTCTCCCCATTTCTGTATCAGCAGGTAATTGTTACTTACACTCAGGAGCTGTTTTCTGGGATAGACAGTAAAGATGATGGCTCAGTGGAGCTGCACAGAAGCCCTTTGGGTACTCAAAGTGTTTAACTTCAGACACAGGACAAAATGTTCACCAGCCCAGTGGTGTAAGACAAGGCAGAAACAGGCATAGAGGTGCTGGTACCAACTTTTCCTGGTGGGCCTTGTGTTGGAATGTACCAAATAAGCATATTGCCACTGAAATACACACGTGGCTGGCACAGCCAGCAGGGCAAACACCCGAGGCTGTGAAGCACTGCGAAATGTTCTCAGAGGAAAGCAGGCACGGTGGCTGCAGCAGGACAAAACAACCCTACCAGAAACTCAGTTTGTAGCCTCAGCTGAAGGAGACTTTTGTTGTAGACACAGCCAAATTCGTGCCTTGCACGGCTCACATTAATCACGGCTGACCTCACCGCCACCCTCCTGCCATGCCTGGCCAGCGGTGACACCGTGCACCTAAGCCTTGCTCCCCAGCCATGGGATAACTCCCTTTTCATTTCCCACTGATTCTCAGCTCATATTATTTTGATTCCTTTCAACTTTCACATTCCCTTTGCCCAGGGAAATGTTTTTTCCTCAGTGTCTCAGGTGTCCAAGCACATCTCTTGGTTCGTTCTTGGCATCGACTTCTAGATGGCAACGAAAACCCACCAGTGCTCCTGAAGACAGTCTTTTCACAGTCCTCATAAAACCAGGCTTACAGACACACCTCAAAGCCTCCCAGCAGATCTCCCCAGCACTAGGACAGCCATAAAGTGCCTTTCTGAGCAGACCTTCCAGCACAGAAGTCACTCTCTCCTCAGCACCAGGGAAGAAAAGGGGTGAGGAGGTGCAGGATGTCTCTCAGGTCCCAGAGTGGCACGGCACGGAGTTCCTGAGCAAACCTTCGTGCGAGGTGATGCATTTGCACGATGCAGAGCTGCCGAGGAGCCGCGTTGCCACCGTGGGAGCCGGCAGGGGCAGCGCGGAGCCGTGCCAGCCCCGCGGCTGTCTCTGCCCGGCACAACTGCACTCACTCACTCAGCTCGCACAATGAGTCAGTGTCAAAGCTGGCTCGGGCTTTACCGGCCTTCGGGAGCGGGGAAAACAACGCCGGTGCGGACATTCCTTAAATATTCGGGCTGAGAGGGAAGGCGACAGCATCCTGCAGGAGCTGCGCTGGCTTCCCATTCCCAAGAGCCCATCCCAAGATGCGCATCACTCGTTCCTGGACGGGACTCCCTGGAGGTGCCTTTTGCCGGTGACTCACCGGGGTGGGAAACTCCGGCTCCCCGGCTGAGTCAGCCCCGGAGGGCTCGGGGTGGCAAGGGCGGCTCTCAGGCAGCGAGACCCAAGGAAGTTAATCACTCGAAATTACTGAAATCTTCTGCTCTAGAGAAACCAGAAGCGATAAAGCAAAGTCTTAGCGGCTGACTAGGGCAGTCACCAAGCTGTCTGACTGAATCAGTCAGCACGGCACTAGCCCTGCTCCGAGCATAGTGACAGACAACCATAAAACAGGGATTATTTAGTTCTGAAAGAAGGGAGAAACACGAGGAATACAGCTCCGAGGAAGCACAAGGAGGCGGTGATCATCAATTTAGNCCCCCCCCCCGCCTCTCCAGAGATTTTATGCCTTAGGAATGGGGAAAATAAAGCTTTCATTCATGAAAGATACCTTTTTTTAGGTTAGGAAAAAACATCAGAATGATCTTTATCCTTCACTTCACTTGTGAGCCCTGTCTTTTTGTGTTATGGATAAGTGGAAGAAGAGACAAAGGGATTTTAAGTGGCGAGTAAGTCACGTCTGAGTGAGTATGGCTGACACGAATAGTTTATAAATAGAACTTCACTAAACCTCTAAGAATTAAAAATATTTACGTTATTTACCTAAAACAATTTGAGGACCATCCATGAAACAAACAAGGAGTTGCTCTATCTCGATTTTAGGTGTCCTGCTGCCGCTGCAGCTCCTTCCCAGGGACAACATGGATAGGCTGGATGCACCATACTGCAAGAGTGAGCTGGCCTGTGACCCAGGAAAGGTTAAACACGTGCCAAAGAAAAAGCAAGGCATAAAAAGCAGGTGAGCACAGCAAAACAATGCAAGGGCAGATAAGCGAAGGTGCATCTCAGAGGAGATTAATTACATCCTGAGTGTAATCCCGCTGGAGATGGAAGGCACACCTCCTCTGGCAGCTGAGCTGCGTGGAAACACCTGCGGCTGTCAGGTCTGCTTGGCTAAATGCCATCCTGCAAAACGGTTTTAGGAGCCCCATCAGCTCATTAATGCCCAATTTGCTAATGCACAGGCATGAGGGATCCTACAGCAGCGTTCCTGTTGTGAGGTTTTGTCTTGGTGCCAAAAACTTCTGAGAATATATTTAAAGAGACACCTTTCCTTTAATTCAAGTAACAGGTTTCATCAAACCTCCCAGAACTCAGGGGTTTCTGAGAGTTCAGTTTCTGAGAACAGTTTTGTCCACCTTCTATGAAAGTGCCTTTGATTCCTAAAATACTTATTTTCTCTTCAAAAAAGTTTCAAATTTAAGTGATCAAAATTATCTTCTTAATATCCATTGATATTTCTTCAGATCCCAGGTTCTGTAAAGAACTATCTGGGCAACTCCCAATAATTTACTCTCCAGTTTCCCTTACTCACATCTTGTGTATCTACACACAGCACTGCTGTATTTGTACATAAACCACCTTAAACTCTAACAAAAACTGTCAGGAAGTTCAGATATGGGACCTCTAATTCATACACAAAGCACACGCAAGGAACATTCAAAAGGAGTTTCAGCCCGAAGAATGATGTTTTCACATTTAAGATAAAACAAAAGTCAGGTGTAACCAGTATCTTTTGGCAAGTGTTTTGCAAACACAGAAGTCCCCCTTAATGTTTGGAAATCAGGGGTTTAGACTAGATGAGGTTTAAAAACCTTGTCTTCTTTTCATGTATATGAATATACTTTTACATATACATAAGTAAACACTTAAGCTGGATTCATTATTAATTCAATAGCCTGCTTAAACCTATTGAAAATAAAGCATGAAATTCTTTTACTATTCTTATACTATTAAAACATGAGTTAAATATATACTTCTTAAAATGAATGAAATAAAAGTCAAGGTGAAAATCATAAATGTTCGCTGTTAAAGTTTTAAAGAACATAAAATAAACCCAACTGATGGAATTACCATCTGAACATCTGGAACAAGAATTGGCTGAAGTGAACCAGCTTTTGATAAAAGGGATTTTTCTACATGTGCAGAAAGGATATTGGAGCTGAACAAGCTGAATAATCTGAAACAGAAATAGCAATAAGTTCAAAGCCGAGACACTGCACAGGGAACTAAACACAAAAAGCTGGGAATAAAAGTGAGGAATGAAAGTGCCACCTCTTTTTGAGGGACACTGATGAGCAGCAAGCACTCAGATTCACTAGCTGCAAACTGCCTAAATCAGTGAAGTTTTATGAAGAATATACAATGCTGAGCTCTGTGTGTGGACAGCACACTTGTAATGGCCTGCTTGGTTACTGAGATATAATAAATAAACATGGGATACATGCAGGAGACGATCCGAACTGCCCCTCTCCTGCAAACACAAGAGATCATGGGAATGTTTTGGTAACACAGGACAAACTATTCAGCATTTCTTATGATCCAGTCTGTTGAAAAAAATAAGATTTACAAATCCCGGGCCTTTCAGGTCACTCAGCCCACAGGATGAATCCCCATGGGCTGAGGTTCTCACTTTGGGCCCTCAGCTACCGCTGAATGTGTGGGGGTATTTTTAAATTAAACATGTTGTATTTTACATGTAGGAGGACATTAAGGCGAGCTGCACTCCCGCTTTTCATGAAAATGATGCAGCTCATTCCCCTGCATTAAGAAGCCGGGAGACACACATCAAAGGAGAGCTGGGAGACTGACACGGGCCCCCAGTGGCTCCAACCAAAATGAGTTTCAGGCACTTTCAAAAAATTTGTGTCATCCACCCCAAAGGTAGCCACGGCATTCCCAAAAAGGGCGTGTCAGAAGCAAGTCCTCATTCTCCCTATGGCCTCCTGTGCCTCAGGTCTCCACACTGGTTTAACCTGGAATCTGCTCTCCCTCGGGAAGCAGCCAGGCTGAGTGTTGTGCAGGCCTGCCAGTAGCTCTTCGAGTGTCACAGGGGGAAATGATGTCTGTAAATAACGATTTGAGCTTCCAGCATCAGTGAGGAGTTGTTGTGAAAATGGCTGAATGACAGTCTGGAGCCTGGTGTCCCACTGTCCCCTCACAGTGCCAGGGTTGGAGGAGGCAGCTCCTCCACAGGGCAGGAAAAGGAGAGGATGGAGGGGGTGAGGACAGCGTTGCTTTGAATAAAACCCCAAATGAATCTCAGCAAGAAGATGTGCTAAGAGACACATCAGCAATCTCCAGTTCTACCACCCTTGTCTTTCTCCTCCATCCCTTGCTGGGTTCTGTGGCAGGTTCTTGCCTTCTGTTTGAAACCACACAAGCAGCTTCTGAAGGCAAGAACAACAAGGGAGGGAGGTGAAAGACAAGGATAATGTGACTGGAGATTGCTGTGCATCCATCTTTGTGAGGGAAATACCGTGATGGCACAGGAGGAGCAGGTCCATCTCTTTGACAGCTGGAATGTGTATCTGCACTGTGTTTGGTGAGGGCTGGTATCATTCACTTATGGGTGCCCTGCAGCAGATCTGCCTGTCTGCTTGAATGCTTCCACTTCCCAAGAAAGCCCCTCCAGCTTTCCAGACAAGCTCTGTAGTTTGCAGGAGGGGGAAATGTCAAAGCAGCACAGAATGGTATTTAAAGGGAAGCGTTACCCGCCAGAGCAGGCAGGGCTGGGGGGGATGTTTGTGAACCCAAGCTGGGACAGACTCTGCAATAACATCCTGCTGTATGTGCATGGTGCACTCGGGGGATTTACCTGTCTGTCCCTGTCTGTCAGTTAAATCCAAGACTCCCCTTGACATCCCAGGCCAGAAGCTGAGAATGATAATGCCATTGCTGTAATTTTGGGTGCCTGTGGAAGCTGGGGAGCAGGTGCAGCACCCAAGGAGGATCCCGCTGTGAGCCATCGGGGCTCCTTGAACATTCTCAGCCTCTGCTACGCACACAAGATGGTGAATCTTCTCTCTGTAGTCAGGACCAACATCCTGCCTAATCTGAGTTCTGTCTCTGATGAGAATGTTCTGGGTGAGTCTTCCAAGGGCAGCACTCCTCAGCTCAGTAACTGGCAGAAAATGGGGCACTGCAAGTCCTGACTTTGGGAATCTCTTTTAACTAAATGGGGGATTTTTAATTTAACTTTTTTTTTTTTTTTTTTCCATATAACCCCTTAATCCAAGATACACCTCAAAGTAGTTCACTTGGTAGTAACATCTGCTGATGAAGAATGGAGAAGAAATGACTGAGAGGGAATCCTATCAATACATGGAAATATCCTAAGGGTGGGTGTCAAGAGGATGTTGCCAAATTCTTTCTGGTAGGTGTCAAGAGGATGTACCCAGACTCCTTCCAGTGGTGCCCAGTGACATGACAAGGGGAAATGGGCACAAACTGGAACACAGGAAGATCCATTTGAACATGAAGGAAAAGTTCTTTACTGTGAGGGTGACAGAGCACCAGAAAAGGCTGCCCAGAGAGAGTGTGTAGTCTACTTCCCTAGGGAGATTCAAAGCTCCCCTGGATGTGAATCCTAGGCAATCTCCTCCAGGTTGAGCAGGGGGGTCGGAGTAGGTGACCTCCAGAGGTCCCTTCCAACCCCAACCATTCTGAGATTCCGTCATCATCAAGGTCAGGAGCAAAACAGAGGTTGGCTACACCTGACTGAGCAGTGTGTAGATTCAGGTATCTCTACCCTCAGCCTTCTCTCCAAGATTTCAAACCTCTCTCAGCCTTAGGGAATAACATCCATTTACATCTGCACACTGCAGGGAACATGTGCTCAAATCACCCAAGGGAACAATTACAAGTACAAACCCAGCAATGCCCCAGGTAAATCTGCAAGCAGATTCTTTTGAAGGAGCCACTAGAGCCTCTGTATTCCACACTACTGTGAGGGAATAGCAAATTTACAGCTGCCACTGCCCCTGTGCTGCATTGCAGAACTACGTCTTCTGTGCCTCAGTGCTTGGGGATGAATATTCAGCTATAGAGAAGACAGCTGGGTGGACTATTGTGAGACAGGAAATCCTATAGATAGCACATGCCATTTTCCCCAAAAACCTTCAAAAGTCAAGTCACAGTAAGAACTCAGACTCACTGTCAATCTGATGGGATTTAAATATAAACAGCTATTGATGTAACAGCAGTGTGGGGCTAATGTGAGCACAAGTTCTTATTTTCTTCAGACGTTCTCAGATCAGCTCCATATGCTGGCTTTCTAGTCAACAGCTGTGTCCCAGCTATTGATTAAATTTTAATTAATCAAGCTGAAAAGTGGTGTCGCTGCTTGCAAGTTCAGCTTCTCAAACTCAAGTTTGGCTCATCGTGCTTATTCTGCTTTTCAAGAAGAACTACCAACAGAATCAGCACTTGAAGGCTGCAGCAGCATTCCTTATCAGGCAAAGAGAGCCAAGAGCAGGAGACAGCAAACTTCTCCAGGCCTTGAATTCTCTGATACTCCTCGACTTGGTTTGATCCTAATGATGCACTGCTACTGAGTGCTCAGAACTTTCCCTCCCAAAGCTGAGCTCCAGGACAAGCTACAACACTGATTTCCTTATGGCATTAACTGTCTGCTCTGCACATTGCTCAGAAACACAGCCTCAGCTCGGCTATAATAACATTTGGCAATTATTAACTCTCCATCTGTGCAGCCTTTCCAGGTAGGAGAAGCCTTCCCTCTGCCTTGTGCACCTTATGACTGTTCTTACTGTAACAGTAAAGGGAATATTCCCAAGGAAAGCCCTTTGAAGCGCGGAGTGCTTTGAGCCATGTTTTTGCACGTGGCAAACAGGCAACAGCAGGAAGTCCAAAGGTTGCCTGTGGCAAAGCTGCAAAACTAAACACAGAGATCTCAAGCACCAGGTTGGTTGTTTAAGATGCACAGTGGTTGACTTCAGTATCCTTGTACACGTGATGTAAAGTGGAATAAAAACAGCCCTGGAAGAGCTCCCTCCTAATTTTCTTCTCAGTCACAGGCTTACAAAAGTGTTGGCATCAACACACACCTCTGAAAGCACAGTGTGCCCACAGAGCCTGCCTCAGGTGCTTGTGGGACTGAGGAACAAAGCTCAGGAGCCATTATGAGGGCAAATGATGTTGTGGACACTGATGTTAAAGCACTGCAGTCCACCCATGTCACCAGCCAAGGCCAAGAAGCAAAGCTACCGCAGTCAGAATGGGTCACTCACACCCTGTACCCAAAACATGGGATTTTATGAACAATATACCGTTGAATGGCTGATGGTTTCAGCCTTATCATGCCAATGGAAACAGCAGAGAGGTTTTTGACTTCAGCTCTAGGATCCTGACTGGTTTTCAGATAAAAACCCGAGGAATCACAGTCCCAAGAGTCTTCCAAGCTTGTTCTGTCCCAGCTCAGCATTTTTTCTTTCCTGGCAGGGATCACCCTTTACCTGGAGGCTCTCAGGACCAAGAATTACAAACACCTCTACTACACAGCTAGTACACAAATGAGGACCAGAAGTAGGGCCACCCCAGCACCTGAGGGATGAGCGTTTCCATACTACAAAACAAATACAATCCCAACCACTGTGATACTGTAACCTGGATCTGGAGAAATGGCAAAGCAGCCAAGGGAACTGAGAGGGAATTTAATAGATCCTCTTAGGCTCAGGAATTATCTCTGCATCCAAGCTGAAGTGTGCCACAGCATGAAAAAAATCCATGGACTAGGATCTTTGAACACAGCCCCGGGACAGTGTCTATATCCAAGTTTCTGCTTCTGTAGAAACACTCACATGGAGGTTCAGGGGGTAATGTTTGAAGTTGCACATAACCTAAACATATCAAACATACCTACAAATACCTAAGCTAAGTGTTATATTTAGTCTGCATTGCACCAGTCTTTACAGCAGATAAACTTTATTGGTAACATTACTAATCAAGATTCCTTTAGCATTAGCGAAAGATTGAGAAAAAAAACCCTCCCTTGCCAAAACCACAGGTAAAAACCCTACAGCACTGGGATTTGGTGAGCTCCAAACAGCAGGAACACTTATGATATCTTAGTGGGGTTTCAGAGTTGATGGTCTAACTCCTTTTCTCAGCATTAAACTCATTGAAGTGATGTAATTCAGCCACTGACAAATAACCCCAACTGAAAACCCAGATAATGAGATTTTGTAGATTAAGTCGGTCTCACTCCAGGTTTCTCATTATGAAGACTAAGTAAAAACCTGTTGGAATCCTCTTTATTTCAGAAGGCAGATGAAGTGAGACACTCAGTTACCTCCATGACAACACATAGTGAGGCTGGGGGTAGCACTGGCACTCAAACCTGAAAGCATTTTTCTTGTTGAGTGTGTGTCTGTTCTCATTTGGACCTGTCTTTACACCAAGACTTGCTGCATTTGGAAAAACCCAGGGATTTCTGAAGTGTTAGAGGGATCCTTGATGATCCACTTCTCATGGAAGTGCAGCCAGAGGCAGCACCTCACTTCATTACATGCTTGGAAAATACAAGCCAAGCAAGCGTACTAAACTCCCTTCTTTTCCACAGAAAGTCTTGAGGAACATGCACAGCTACGTTGGGATTTGTCAGTCAAATGCCAACCCACATTAGCCTCAGTTTTCCTTACAATTCGTGTGCACATGAAGATCTCACCTAACTGGAAAAAAGCCCAACTTCAGCAGTGAATGGTCGGTTTTCACCTTGAGTATAATGTGGTCGTTTCAGGAAAGACATTCCTTCTTGGGAACACAAGTGTGGTATTTCAGTTTAATCACATAAGAGTTGTACAAATCAGGCTTATCTTTTGTCCTTTTTTGGGGATTCCTTCTCCATAAATTTGCCTTGATTCCACTCAGTCTCTTGGTCAGGTTAACTGTTCAGAGAAGTCAGTGAAAAGTGTGAAATGACACATTTTGCCTTGTCTGCGATGTATTTTCTCAAGAGAGCCCAGAGAGCAGCAGAAGTGCCAGTTGGCTCCTGCTCTCCTTTGCATTCCCAAGGCACTCAAGCTTGTGGTGCTGTGCTGGTGGTTTATTAGTGTTAGGAGTGCCACATTCAGAAACCATCAGTGGTGAGTGGCTTTCAAGGCTTGATGTATGCACTTCCAGAATCAATCAGATTTTGTGCTGGACCAGCACCAAAGTGAACTGGTGCCCTCAGATCTGTGTCCTGCGAGCCTGTGCAAGCCTACAAAGCCTGGCTGCTTGGCTGGTGGGATGGGGTCTCTTCTAAGGGAGTGCAGAAACCCTGCAATGATTGCTCTCATCCTTCTGAGCCTGTCTTCCTGGAGACAGGTTTCAAAGCTCTGCATTCCTGTGGCAAGGAGATGAGTAGAGTGTGTGATGACAGAGAGAGATTTGGTGGAGAGCGAGGCTGGGAAATGCAATTTGTCCTTCCTTTCATTTTCTTCTGAGATTTCTGATGCTGCTTCTTCTGCAAACTCCTGCTTTCCTGTGAAGGTCCATGCTTGGTTTTTCCAAGATACATCCTGACAGATGCTTTGCTCATTTAAGGGAGGATTTGGGGTGTTTTGCTTAGTTTGTGCCTACTCCTGTGAGACCTTGCCATTACAGGGGAGCTGCCAGTTGATTTTCTGTCCTGAAGGTGTTGCTGGGGTTCTCAGATGATAGTAGGGCCTTTGGTAAAGGAGTATATATTGGAACAGGATGTTTATGTTGTAAATGGTGTGCACTGACTGAATTTCCAGTTGCTTGTAAAGGCAGGAGGATAGCAGTCTAGTCTGATTCTAAGACCTTGGCCTCTGTTTTGCACTGAGTTCAGATAAAGCCAGGAGCATCACTCTCTCTGTATCTTCTCAAAGGTTTTTTTGAAGACATTAATCTTTGATAATTCTTGTATTTGTCTATTTTTCTATTGATTTGATGAGCTGAAAAAAACTGTGTAATTAAAATTATTTAAGTCCAGAAATGAAACTGTGAGCACGTACCCTAAGCACAGTGCAGCCCTTGTCTGTGCATCCCTTGAACCTAGGCCTGATTCAGCAAGTTGATGTGGCTAAACCTTGCTGATGTCTCCTTGCTTTCAGTAGGCTGTGTGTGCCCTGGGATGACAGGAGACCCTTCAACTGGGAGCAGGGTAGCCCTTCAGCATCATAGGATGAGGCAGTAAGTGGTGTCCTTAGCCAAGGAGGATATGGATGAATTTGTGTGACTGTGCCCACAAGGGTGGATCCAAAGTTAGAGCAAATGTTTGATCTGGAGCTTTCTAAGGCCAAGAGGGTGGTTGTGAAAGGTGGTAGAAATTCCCTACATCTTTAGCTCCCATGCCATATTAAATTTTGTACCCTGACTGCTTCACTAACTTGGTGTATTTTTTTGCAGGACAGATGTCTTACCTCTGTGTGGAGGCTGCTGAGGGTTTTATGGGCTGCTTCCTTTGGGAAGGTGGGAAACATGGTCTGGGATTGCATGTTTGTGAATTGAAAGTGGAAATTTTGGGGAGAAGATCCTAAGGTGTCAGTGGTTTGGCTCAGCACCAAAGGACTGAGCCTGTCGTGCCATCACACACCTGGGTTGTGTGGCAGCTGAAATGCCCCCAGCATCGCTGGGGACTGTGCCCAGGGCTCATTTGCCAGCATGGAGGGGACAATGTGGATTGCTGAGGGATTGCAGGGGACAGTGCTGAGTGGCTGTGCTATTCCAGGGAAAATCTGTGTCCCCACAGTGCAGGTGACTGTAGTCCACCTTTCTGTGCATCTCTGGGTAGGAGGGTTTGGGGTTTTTCCTACACTGAACAGAAGATTTTCAGTCAATTATGTTTTTGCATTTTACAGTTAAATTTATTTAAAATATGGGACACTTCTAATGAAATTGTGAATCCGTGGAGGGTTTTTTGTGGTTTGTCAACGTCTGGCTTCTGCTGATGCAACAATGAAGGCAATCACTGAATGGTGGTATAAGCTTTTCCTGTTTTCTGCTTTGGCTCTTCAGTAGAAATACTTTCTTCTAATAAGCAGCAGATTATTACATCCCACATTTTTTGCTGTAGAAAATATTTTTTTCTTCTTCCAAAAAACCCAAATTTAATGGGATAAAAATCCTGTGTCTCCACTGGGGCAGATGCAATAAGAAAATTAGATAAATAGCTTAAAGTTAGAGCAGAGGCAAGTGAGACACCCGAGGTCTAGTGAAGGCCGTGTTAAAAGCATCCTCAGTATTCTGAATGGAAAGGGTACTCCTTGAGATTTTTGGACCTGAAAAAAAAAATCAAAGACAGGATGTTATTTTAATGCATGACTTAAATGTTATATAGAGATGTACTAGGTACATGGAGGATCCACCAAGGGAAGACCTGCATCATGTAATTACAGGAAGAATATGTGGAGATAAGTGTCCTCATTTCTTTAACACAGACAAAGATGAAATGAATATCCATAATCCATTTTTTGTAATTTAAGTTACATAGTTTCCTGAAAACTGAATTAAAAATGAGAATGTAGTTTGTTTTCTTTTTTGTTTTGTTTTTAAAATGAAAATATTAAACACTCTCCTGAAAAAGTTTTTTTTTTTTTGGAAAACCAGTTGAAATTTGAGTTGGTGTGTTTTTTAAATAAACTCAATTTCATTCTACCTAGTAGTGAGTAGCTGTGACACAAAATTCCTTGTAAGAATATTCAAAATTTAAGAGTTGAAAGAAAACAGTGTCACTTACATGTTCATTTCACAGATCCTCCAGTTTCTGTTAAAGCTTAGAACAGTTGCCATCTCCTCTTTAGTCAATTCAAAGTCAAACACCTAAAAAGAGAAATAGCTGGAAATTGACTCTTTGGACAAACCAAACAGTGAGAAGAAAGACAAGATTAGAGAACAGCTCCACACTGGAGGGTCCATTTTGACTCATGGACCACCGAATTAACAGATAGAAGAACAACTTGTTTTATGGACACAGGAACTATTTTATGAACACTGCTGATTCTATATAAGCTGTTTCTAGCATGTTACTGTGTGGGGATTCCAAGCAAGCAATGCCTTCTGATTCATCCATAAGTCACAGAACAGGAAATATCCAGGAAATACCATGTCAGGGCTGTTCATGAACCTCTTCAAAAGCAGGTTTGGATTAACACTCAGTAAAGTTTAGTTAAGCATGAAGAACAAAAAAGCACAGTCCTGCTGCCCAAAGAGGACATGGCAAGGATGAGAAAGTATCTCTGTTTGCTCTGCAGGGAGAAGTCGTGCCATCCCTGAAGGGCAGCACTCCTCTCACTCCTCATCCCTCACCTTGGAGTTCTCCACGATGCGCTGTGGTGTGACAGACTTGGGAATCACAATCACATTCCTCTGGATCTGGAAGCGAAGGAGAACCTGCAAGAACAGACAACCAAGTCAGAAAGGAGATGGTTTCTGCTCTGGAGGAAGCAGAGCCTGTTCCAACAGCTGTTTTCCCTAAACTACACCCATTTCTGCAAACTGCCTTTCAAATCATTCCTGTCCCTGTGATTCAGGTAGCACTGCCTGGAGAGCAGAAAGGGAAGTGGTGGAGCCTCACATGGAAGGCCTCCTTTCCTCTTCAGTTTTGGGACAATTCCTTTTCTTTCCAGCCAGGCTTTTAGCAGTCTATGCAAGGCTTTCATTCTCTGCAAGAGAGGGGAAGTGACACCTGAAGATGGTCAAGAATCTTTTGTAGGGCCAAAGAGTTAGCAGTAGCATGTCTTGCAGGTCAAGTATAAAAAATCTGCATTGTTAGGGAAAAATCAAAGGAGTGCCACAGTTCATACAATTCATACCCTTTCCTGAGCTCTGTTTTCCTAAATGCTTGTGTTACAGGAAGGAGTATCCACTGACTGGCACCTACCCACCTGTGCTGGGGTTTTGTTGTGCTTGGCTGCAATCTCTTTGATCCTGGGGTCATCCAGGAGGGCAGGATCCCCTGGTTTAGCCCTGCACAGAGAAAACAAATCAGTGGCGAGAAACCTCCACAGAAAGATCCAATGCAACAACAGAGATCTGTATCTGGATGAATAATTGATGCTTGCAGGTGTAGCTTCGATGTTACAAACATAATCCATGCCAACTTTTTTGCAAATTGCAAAGCAGCCTTACCATGGTCTGTCAGGAGAGCCAAGGGGACAGTATGCAGTCACAGCAATCCCTTTGGACTGACAGTACTCAATCAGCTTCTCCTGGGTGAGGTAGGGATGACATTCAATCTGCCAACACAAAACCACAGAGGCTGTTACTGTTGTGATATTGTGCTCTGTGGATTATCTCCTAATCCAGTTAGAGGCTGCCTTTCCTCCTGATTTGCCAGTGGCCTGCATAATAATACACATCGTTAGTATTGAAAACACCTATTTTTATACAAAGGGCTCCTGCATTTTTTGCTGTGGGGGTTTCACAAAGTTTATCTCTGGGTTCTTTATTTTTCCAGAAAAACTGTTTTTAGGGAAATACTCCAGAATTTGTAAACAGTGGTTCAGCAAGGTGATACCAAAAAGGAATTATCCAAGTGCCTTGTGTACTCCCAAATATCAGCAGAGAGGGATTTGAAGTACATGCTGTGTCTACTTTGTTTCCCCTTTTCCCAGCCCTTGATTCAACTGTAACCAGATGTTTATAATCCCTGAAAACCTGCAGTCGGTTTGCAGTTTACCTGAACATTTGCAGGCTTGTGCTTCAGTCCTGGCTTGTTCAAGATTCTTTCAATCTGCTCATGGTTAAAGTTGGAGAATCCAATGGCTTTTACCAGACCATGATCCACCAGCTCTTCCATGGCCTAATACAAAGAGGAGCAAAGTCAACATCTAATATGCAAGGCAGGTCATGGTGTTGTTCTTCCTGATGTGGGTTTTTTTTTACCTGTCATGAGCAGCCCAAAATAACTATTTAGAGTTGCAAAGTTTTCTGAGGGGAAACAAAGTACTGGTACATTAGTGCCATCTCACCCAAGCCCACATTTTCATTCCCTGAGCGTATGGAAATTTAGACCAAGTTGCATGAATGATGATACTCAGCAATCCACTATTGTGCAAGCGCTGGAGGGCTGTGCCCCACATTATAGGCAAGATCTCCCCCTAAAATATCTTTATTTCAGTGAAATTTGTTTGAACAGTTTAAGAAGGGTGCAAGAATTGTGGCGAAAATAATTGCATATTTGTTACGGTCAAGCAATCAAGTTTTTCTAATTTCAGTCTGGCCTGCAGCTCCACTGGAGGAGCTTGTGCAGCTCACTGCAGGCCAGGTGGTGAAGTAAGACTCATTGAATAGAAATAACTAGGTAAGATGAAGCATGTCCATTATGAAAAGGTACTTTGTACTGCCTTATGTTCCTTCTAACTAATTTTGCTTGAATGAGACAACAGTAGTTGTGTGATTGCTGAAGGTATTGAAACCATGGAAAAGACTGATGAGGACAGAGGACATGCCTTTTCTGCTTGTGGACTGAACTTACCTCCCATGTCTGTAGCATATCACTGTTGCTAGGTATAGCCATACCTTTGTCATCTTTGGGAAACAGATCCTCTCCTGCCTGTCAGTGAGAGAAAATGCTTGAAATAATTTCTGCTAGGGACACTAGTTGTGTAAAACAACCAAATGGGGATGTAAGGAGCATGAACAAACCCCAAGTAATTCTGATTATAACTTAATTCTTCAGTTGCTTCTTATTCTTACTTCATTTATTTTGTTATCTACTCTGCCAATAAAGACAGGTATTTTTACTGGACTCCTGGAAATGATGATCCATGAAATGCATGCAGGGAAACAATTTACTCATAGAAAACTCTTCTGGAGTCTTATGTGAGTTCACTCTAAGTGTTGTTCTGTTATGTACCTTTAGGAATAATAGCTTCTCTAGTTGTTTTTAGAAAGGTGTGTGGAGGATTGACTTTGGTCCTGAGAACATACACATTTATGCTGGAGTACATTTGCTGACAGATGTCCCGTGAGGAGGCTCCCTGTTGAAGCTGCCGTATTAGGAAAATTAGAACAGCCTGTAACTAGACAGTACGGCCAGACTGTTTTGAATGATTGGAATTTTCTAGATGCCACAATATTATGGAGTTTCACTTGACAGCTTTGTCCACATAAAACTAACTAAAATAATATTGAGAGAAAGAAATGAAGTTGAGCTCAAAAGCATCAGGTAGAACAGAGATTTTGATCTGGGTGTAGCAGAAAGGAGAGGCTAAGGGGATGTGTGTGTATACATATATAAACTGACATAAATCCTTTGAAGCCCATGTGGTCTGTGAAAACTTGATATTGAAAAGTCTCAGCTTTTGAAATTCAAGGTCTGTGAAACAACACTGTCTCCTACAGGCAAGGTCAGCTCAATCTGTACTGTATTGAGGCCTTGGTGATTAAAGAGAGAAATGAGAATCTGAAGCATTTACTTGCACTCTGTGAATTTGCAACCTGAACAGGAAAGAATTTCTGTCGGACAGCAAAGTGCAGCCCTCTGTCCCACAAGGGGTAATTTTCACGTGAGCGTGCTTTGGATTTGCAAAAGAAAGGGGAAAAGGCATAACTTACGCTTGCAGCTGGGAGGTCTGATTTCAGTGCTAGGTCTGCCTCTGTGTTATCTAAAGGGCAGAGGACGCTGTGCAAGCTGCAGTGTGAGGGGCAGAGATCAGGAGCCTGGCTGACGTGGCCAGAGTAAAGCTGAATGGGCAGCACTGGGACACTGCTGGTACACACCAGACACGTGCTCTTTCTGGATTGAAGCAGCAGTGGTGCTACAAGTGCTACTGGCAATTTTGAGAAGCTCTCCCAGGAGGAAAAGCCAAGGGCATTGCTGTTACTGTACCTTGAACCCAAGAGGCCAGTGCATGAGGTAGAGATCCAGGTAATCCAGTTTCAGGTCGGCAAGAGTCTTCTGGCAGGCTCCCTTCACCAGAGGCTTCTCATGAAATGTGCACCACAGCTGGAGAGAAAAAACAAGGCACACTGTAACCTCCTGGATTAAAGCTCTTGGGTGCTCTATCCATGCAGAGAAAGGCTCCAGCTCCTTTGGAAGTCGAAATGGAATGAAGCCATGTTAGTGGTCTTCAGATCTGGTGTGCTCTGGGATGGGACTGGCCCATGACACTGAAGGCAATGTGTGTGCAGTGGCAGCACAGCATTTGAGCAGGATCATAACAAAGTCTGGTTCCATTAGTTCACACATAATTTGTGCTACCCTCTTTTACACGGGGTCTGCCTTGACAGCAGGGGGTTTTCAGCAGAAAACACCTGTCTGTCATTCCTGAGCATGTGCAGAGCTCCCACATTGAATGTAGCAGGCAAAGAGAAGCAAATATAAGACAAGCCACAGAGTGGTTGGCATCAACTTTTGCCTAGGTAAAAAGTAACTTCAGAATCCACCTATATAGCCTTATTTTCTTAATAGGAAAGAGAACATGCCAATCATACCTTCCTTGGGACACGTGCTGAGCAGATAACACTGTTCCAAGGAGCCCAGAACTCTGTCTTCCTAACACAGCAGAGACATTCCTTTGTCAGGAATGCGAGCCTGGCTGCTGAAAGAAGCACCAGGCAGTGCCAGGCCCGTCTCCTCTGCTGTGCTTTAGCAGTCAGCAAGGTGCCATTAGCAAACTGGTTCTGCCTCTGTATCAGTCCTTTACACTGTCTCAGACCTCTGCATCACAAGTTTCTACCTTGCTTCTGCTACCTGGCCCACTTCCTGTTTCTTTTGCACTAATCAATCTGCAGTTGGTCTCCCCTCATCCATGTCCCAGAACTTCTAGGTTTCCTCAGCAGAGTGCCAGACTACAGCAGTATATCCTTCCTATCTCTCCATACAGAATGGGGTGAAGCAGTAAGCTTGTGTCAGGAGCGACGTGAATAATGTGATGATTTGCTTTATCCTACAGCATAAAATTTGTGTCCAGCACTTAAGCTTTCTACTATAAAACATTACAGGCGAAGCATTTCCCCACTGCTGCTCCAGGGTGCAAGAGCATCAGATCCTTACCTTACTGACAATGAAGAGGTCTTCTCGTTTCACAACACCTTCTTTGATTTTCTGCTGGATCCCTTCCCCAATTTCATTCTCATTCAGGTATGCATAAGCACAATCAAAATGCCGGTACCCGGCATCGATGGCAGCCATCACTGCAGCTTTTACTTGCCCGGGTGGGGACTGAAAACAAAGCATACATATTAAGAATCTCAAATCAGTACATGTTAAATACCTGTATCCTAGCAAAATAAAACCAGGGAATCATCTTACTGAAAGCTATACCCCCCACATCCCAGGTTGGTAGGGTTCTTTTTTTTTACAAGAGCGCTATATTTTGCCATCATAAATGTGAACTCCAGGGCTTGAAGCCAACCTTCAGCTATTTATCTGTAGTTCCACTCCAGTTCAGACTCAGCCCAGCAATCAAGTAAAGCAGAGCCCCATGTAAAGCAGAGCCCAAGCACCAGGACAGCTCTCCAGAGCTGGACCAGGGCGAGTGAAGTTTTGTGCCACGGAGCTCTGCAAATACAGGTGCTTTTCTCTGAGGGTGGTACCTTCCAGGTGCCGAGCCCCAAGAGGGGCATCTTGGCTGTGGTGCTCAGCTGCATACAGGGCACCATGATCCTTCACGCCGTCTGGGTTGTGCCACTGCAGCTGCTTCTTTCCCTTCTGGTTTAACTGTGACTGGTCTCTGGCCAGGGCAGGGGAAGATGGTGGAATGTCACTGGTGCTCTGGCTCCTCCCACATCTGGAAAACAAGGCTGCAGCTTTTTATCTGCACACTCAACTCACAAAGATTAATGTGAAAGCTGAAATCAATTTAAAACTGAGGAGGTGATTACTGGGGGTGTGCAGTGGTATGCCCTGTGGACCTTTCCTCCAGGTGGAGTTCCTTATCTAAAGATAAGGGCTGAGGGCAGGTGTGTTCTTATCCAGCTGGTGTTTGTGCAGGGATCAGCTCCTGCAGTGCCCTGTTCCTGTGCCCTGTCCATGCCTATCTTGCTTGTGTCAGTACCCAGGGAGTTGCGACACCCTATTGCAGTTTCCCCCATGGTTCCTGTGAGAGAGATGGTTTCATTCAGGGGTACTTTGGCTCCTGATTTGTCATCAGTAAGGCCTGGGGGTGTCCTGAAATGTGTCAACAGAATATGCCAAGTTGGAAGGGAGCCACAGGGATCACTGAGTCCAGCTCCTGGCCCTGCACAGGCCCATCCCCATGTGCCTAAGAGTATTGTCCAAACTCTTCTTGAACTCTGCCAGGCTTGGTGCCATGACCATTTCTCTGGGGAGCCTGTTCCAGTGTCCATCCACCTTCTGGGTGAAGAACCTTTTTCTGATCTCCAACGTAAACCTCCCTTGACACAACTTCAGGCCATTCCCTCAGGTCCTGACACTGGTCACTACAGAGAAGAGATCAGTGCCTGCCCCTCTTCTTCCTCTCACAAGGAAGTTGTAGACTGTGATGAGATCTCCCCTCAGTCTCCTCTTCTCCACGTGGAAGAGACCAAGTGATCTCAGCCACTCCTCATACAGCTTCCCCTCAAGGCTCTTCACCATCTTTGCTGCCCTCCTTTGGATGCTCCCTAATAGCTTAATGTCTTTCTGCAATATTCAAGGTGAGGCCACCCCAGTGCAGAGCAGAGAAGGACAATCCCTTCCCTTGACTGGCTGGCGATGCTGTGCCTGATGCCCCCCAGGACACGGTTGGCCCTCCCAGCTGCCAGGGCACTGCTGACTCACATTCAACTCCCAAGATGACATCTGCATGATTTGTTTTTAGCAGCCAGTACATTCATAAAGGAGTTTCATAATGCAGAGAGAGACACGGGAGAGTAGAAGAGAAAAGGTGTCCTGTTAGCTGCATGGTCATGGTCATCGTAATCACAATTACAGTAAGAAATTAATACATTCTTTTGCATAAAAGTAAAACAGGATCCAGGGAACGGATGGGAGGTTGTGCTTCAACGTTTGCACACACGGGGGCAGAGTTAAACCTGTGTGTGGCCACTGCTTTTGCATTTCTTCAGTCCTATCTCATCAAATTGAATTGCATATTGCATTGGTTAGATTTTGTAATAACAAGAAGGTGGAAATCTCTCTTCCTCTGCCTTTTCTCCTAAAAAGGATTAAAATACAAAAAATGAAGGTGGCTTGCGTTTGCAATAACTAAATAGGCGTGAAATTTTTCTGGTAGGGACTCAAAAGATAGAATCTATTTTGAAGAAGAAATTAACAGTTAGCGTTAACATACCAATTTTCTGAATTGTCTCATCCTTAAATTAGAGACACAAAAAACAATTTCTTTTTCCACTGTCTTTTGCACTGAAATTTATCAGACTACTTCTCCTCACTCACCACTCTCTGTCAAAGATGTTCCAAAACTGGCACATGTAAGCATTGTTATGCATGTGGAGGGGAAATCAAGTCTGTTTTCTCCCTCGGGTTAACTGGACACTTGCTTTCAACATATTGTATATCCCAGTGGAAATAGAAAGACTGTCTAAAATTTAGTTGGATTTACTACGACTGGTAGTGATTTCATGTGCTCCAGCTTGTTATTGAATGCAGCATTTAATAAGGACTACATCTAGAGCTGGTAGGAAGCAGTATGTGCTGTACAGAGTCGGGTTGTTAACCACATGTTTGCAGTCAGAGGCCACTTCCATTGGGAGATTTGCCAATGATTCAATAGCATGGAAACAAGCCATTTGTTAAAATGTCTGCCAACAGTGCCAGCTCTTTGTTCAGCCAGTCTAATACCAAACTCTCTTAGCCTGTTTTATATATTGGCCCTGATGTCCTTGGAATGGCTTTCAACACTATGTTTTTTTAGTGCTTCATCACCAGAGACCCCCTGTTCCCCCCAGCGGCTCATGATGCAGCAGTGCTGGTGGCTCTGTCAGAGAAGGGGTGACAAAATTCCTCAGGATCTGCATCCCAGTGTTGGCCTGACCATGCTGGCTCTAGGGGACTAACCATGAACATCAAGAAGGGGAAGAACTGATGTTTTGCCTTTTCCCAAGCACTTCTCCCACTCTGTAGTGTAAACCAGTGGGCTGACGCTGATGGAAGAGGCGCTGGGATATCATGCCAGGGTGAGAAAGTAGAGCTGCTAAAACTGGTTTATGGACTGCTTTATACTTTCTCTCAGTCACCGCATGTCACCCTTTGGAGCAAGATGGGCTTCCCAGAAGTATTCACAATCTGACATTTCCACAGCATTAGACACACAAGAAGCCTGAAGCAAAATATTTTGGTTTCTGAGGAAAACCCAGCCAGTCTGGTTCTGAAACTGGAGTAAGTATTACTGTTAAAAGCAGAGGAAAGGGGAAAATCTTAGCAACATCAAGTTGAAACTACCCTGAAGAGGAAGCTTTGAACTTAGCAGAACTTCAGGAAGCTACAGTTTTTGACAGCTACATCAAATGGTGTGGTTTGGTGATAAAGAGAAGTGTAATTTACCAACAAGGGGGTACTTGAATGTAAACAGGACAGGAAGAACTAGTTAATAGAACTGTCAGGCAGTGGGGAGCAGACCCCTAGAGGCAGTGGAGGAGGTGTTGACAGCAGACAAGCAAAGCAAGGCATGTTCACAGTAGTCCCAAAGAATAATATGGTTACATTTTCTTCTGATTCTTATCTGCATGAAAATCTCACACTGTTTCATTATGTTGATGCAAATGCCTTTTTTGGACATGTATCAGTTGAAGTACTTCAGTTGTGTATTTATTTAGCTTAAATCCATTCCTTACCACTTGAGTTTTACCAGTAGAAAGCATTCCAGCAAAATACCATCCTTCCTCCCACAGATTTCTCATTAATTTAACCGTATCCGTTTTTGAACGGGTTTAATTAAACTGCAACTTCCTTGCACAGGCCAGGACTGGTTGCTGCAGAAGCAGAAACATGTCAGCATCTTTTGTGTCTTGAACTTGTGAAAAGAAACCTTCTGACTGGAGAGGTGGATTAATGTTAGACTGTCAAATACTTTGCTTGATTTTCTCTAGGTCAAGCCCTGTAAATTAAGCAGGTGCCAAAGCATCAACAAAGACCAAACCTTCTCAGTAAGAAGAATAAGAAGAATGGGCTTTGTAATGAGGGGATAAGCAACTTAAATTAAATAGGAAAGGACACTGTGATCAGCCTCCAAACTCAATTCACCTATAAATGGAAAATTTGACCATCCCAGACCTATGTTCTTATTCAGTTTTCTTGGTAAGCGTGGTTATCACGGGAATGAGATTTTCCTCTCTCATTTATGCAGACTTGTAGAGTTTCCAAAGCTCATCACTTTAGAGGATACTCTGCTATTTTTCTTGCCAAGTGGATGCTCTTGTTCTTGTGGAAAAATATTTTCATGCTCCTTTTCAAGTTTCAGCAGTAAGCCATGTCTGGTTTTGACAAGAAAAGGGATGCTTCAAATGTGTTAAGAGTAGAGAAAGGGATATATTTTCCTTTTGCAAAACACAAAAGTGTTGAAAATATTTTCCGCATGTTTGAAAAACAGAACAAAATGCAGCACACAGGAAAACCAACGAGTTCATCTAGATTAGGAACAACATGAAAAATACTGCTGTGGGATCTGTACAGTTACAGCTGAATAGAAATTTCTCTATAACCTGAACTCATACACAACAGGGGAGCCAGATTGTTTTAGCTGACTGAGTTACTCAGGTTTTGTAAATACGAGAGCAAAACCTAATGTGGTCTTTCTGCTGTCACATGGCAGGGCCTGTGGGCAACAGTGGGGATGCGGAAGGTCCACTGATTCCCACAGAAGTTCGCTTTATTGTCCTTCACTAATCCATGGATCTGTGGTTATTTCACTGTATGCTCCACGTTTGCTCAGCATGTGTCATTTCCAGAAGTAATTCAGGACACGTAAGGGAGGACGCCATGAGCTGCAGATTGTTCTAGCACGATGCTTCCAGCCATTGTCTTGTCTGGGGACTCTAGCTTGTCCTATAACCAGAACGTGTTTGTAACCCCAGGGGGTGGGAAAAGATGGTAGCCAGGTGTGGGTTGCTGCAGAAGCCAGGAAAATTAGTTTGGCCAGTGTGTGCTCCCAACTGCCCCTGCAAACTCGATGTAACCCATAAGACCAGATAAAATGGCTCCTTTATGTCTAAAGTTTGTAAGCACCTGTATCTTTAGAAGGGCAAGAGACCTTGATCCAATAGCATGGGACTCATTTTGTGATATCTTTCTAGAGGTATTATATCCCTTCCCCCAAAAAAGACCAGTAGTTTGTTGCCAGATATATCTACTTCTGCAAATGCCTTCTTAAGAAGGGCAGGACCATATTGCACATTTTTTTCCCCTCACAGATCCATTGCACTGATCTTGGTTCAGTCACTTATTCGCGGTATTACAGATGCAGACTTTGACAGAGAAGAATGACAGCACTACTGAATATTTAAACAAGTACTTGACCTATCCAAACTGTTAAATGTTGGTTTGTCTCTCTGGGAAGCAGCAAAGTGTCTTTCTTTGTAATATAAAAAGGAGATACTGAATTAGAAACAACATATTTTTCCATGTTCTTCTGTGGACTGCTAGATCTGATGGCAATAGAGACAAATGGACTAATTCTGAATCAAAAAAACAGTGGAAGTCAGGCACAAAATTCTTTAAATTAATGGTTTTGTTTGTAAGTAAAACAGGTGTGAGATGAAAATTTGGATTGAAAACTCCGGGAAATTGGATATTCTGACTCCCCATCCTTGCATGATTTATTAGTCCTGCCTTTCCACTCATGCTCCTTTTTTGTTATAGAAATTAGGTGGGGTAGGGGGGGCAGGAAGCATAAATTAACTCGTGATACACAGCTTTTTATTTAGCCAGTTAACTCCTAAAGTTTCCTGGGAAACAATCCTGTAAAAGAGAGGCCTGAATTCATTGCTTTTTAAGGTCAGGGGCAACCCCCCTGAATTCTACAGTAAAGTGTAAGCGTGTGACTCAGTCCTATTCTTTATATTATCTAATCATGACATGTAGGACAAACTTTTTATATAGGCAGCTCATTTTTGTGCTTCATTCAAAACCAAACTAAACATCAGCTTGTCTTGTTTTGTAAACTGACATGCCGCAAGAGAGCCGCATACCATGGACAGAAATGTAAGCAGCACCAGATAAGTCTCTGTGATTTGTAGTGTTTGTGAGAAAACAAACATAAACACAGAGCTAACTGCATATATGCACATCAACAAGGTCTTGTTTAACCCAGGGTTCATTATAACATGGAAATAAAGAACTTTAGAGAAGCTTTTTTTGAAGTGAACCATTGATTTTTAATAGAAAGAGATTAATACAAGCAAACTTGAGTATGTGTGGTGTTGTTTGTTATTCTCACCATTCTCTGCAATGACATTGGAGTTCCCGTTTTACCCTTTTGGTTGTATTTGTCCAGATTCTTATGTGTTGTCACCATGCTCTGGTATCTGCACTGTCCAGTCTGTTTTCTAACTAACTTATCACGACTGGACTAGACACCACCCTGCTGCTTTTTTTCCCCCAAAGGTCTTTTTAAATTATCTTTTCCCAGACAGTTTCTTACTGACGTCTAATGTCTGGAGCACTTTGTTTATCATGAGGGGAAAAAAGGCAGATTCATCACAGGATTTTCTTTTTTTTTTTTTTTTCTCTCAATACTGCTACAGTAAGTTTATTTGTACAATATTGTGACCAGAAAACAGTGAAATGCTCTGAACCCGAAATGTAAACCCAAATCCACAAAATTTAAAAAAATTTAAAGGTGAACTGTGTAAATCTTCAAACTGTGTCTCTTGCTCTAGAAATGGAAAAGCTTTTGATTGTGAGAATTATGTTTTCTCAGCCATTGGCACCTTGTGAAACTTCTTTTGGAGCTATTTTTGGGGACTAGAACTGAATCCATGAGGGGTCCTTCAGAACATTGTATTCCACACATTTTTCCATATCATCTAGGCACCTGTTGTCATAAGGGGTTTATACCTGAAGATGACTATGTAATGGTTTGGAGGCCATAGAGAATGTAAGGTTTTTTCCCGTGTGTATGTTCTCAGCCTGG
The DNA here is from genome assembly GCA_013400415.1 of Scytalopus superciliaris. Taxonomy (NCBI): domain Eukaryota; kingdom Metazoa; phylum Chordata; class Aves; order Passeriformes; family Rhinocryptidae; genus Scytalopus; species Scytalopus superciliaris. Next base: position 299,593 of record VXBX01006002.1, on the reverse strand, counting down.
GGTATAAAAAATTATTTTTTTGAGTTAAGATTTCAGATGATCAGACAGAAATCACCTTTTTAAAATTCAGAATAACATTACCAGTAATGCCATTGGGATCGCATAAAAAATTTGGTTCCCAGTTCAGGTTTAGAATACAATGCCTCACATAGTAGCTTCCCTCCATCCGTTTTGCACATAATGAAGGCTTTTCTCTTTCTCAGTCATTTATTTGATACTTCAAAAAAACTTCTGCACTTTCTTAAAGACTAAAGCTATGATTCTGATGACAAATGGAGGGTTAGTCTAAGTGCTTACAGAACTCCTTTTATTTTTTAACAGATCTTCCCTCCGAGCAGTGCAGTTAGAGAGAGGGGAAAAAAAAAGGTAGACCACTTTATTTTCTCTTCACATGGACGTGTACTTATGGGTTTGACCATAAGATAATCTACTGAGATACTGAAGTTCTATATTGCCTACGTACTCAAACAGGATGAAAGCCCTGCTGTATTTACATGAAAGCAGCATCGTATTAAGCACTTGTCAAACAGTGCCTAAACTAGTAAAACAAAAGGTGAAAAAGGCCCTTTGCTAAGGAGCTTAAATTGTATTTGGGTGACTAGCTGGTGTGCAATGTGCTCCTCACTGTTCTGTCCAGGTGCACCTCTAAGTTTAAGATGTGGTGGCAAATACATTGGCAAATAGAGGTAGGTGCATGCATAGGTGTGCCTGAGCCAAGAAAATGTTGAGAACCGCTTGTCTGGTTAATGCAAGATGTGGTGAGTGGCCCTAACAAAAAGAAGAAGCCTGGCACATCCTTCCCTGCTACGTGTTCTCTGAGCTCTGACAGAGAAGGGTTTGTTTTCCTTGTATTTACAGAGCAAGGTCTGATATGTAGAGACATATGAAGATGTGGATTTAGCTAAATGATTTTATGATATGCTAGTTCTGAATTCTCTGCAGAAAACAAGGACGCTGCTCTGCATAGTGTGTTGTCCTCCCAGACCTTTCTCCTTACAAATTTGGCCTTGAGTGAAAGGGCACCATCAGAACAGCTGCAAAGGAATCTGAGACAACATCATGGATAGCAGACAGAGAAAAGACAGAATCTGGGTCTTTTGCACAGGAAAAAAGTCAAGTGTTGAAAATGGCTTGAACAGGCCTGCATCCATAAAAAAGGTGAGGATTCCCTGGGCACACATATGGGTGTCAAAGAGAATGGGCATGCTGCTGGTGGCAACTGAAGGCTGAAAGGAGTAGGGAGAGCCTAGGAAGGCAGGCATAAAACCATGCAGTCAAAAAACATGCAGGAAGAAGTTTTAGAGAGAAAGTTTCAGATTAAGGAGTACAAGGACTTGATTACAGAAGTTTCTTTTGAAGATGAAATTATTAATGCAGACAGATCATATATCAAATAGTTCTAAACAAAGAACTCAGGGTTTTCTGGAAATTACAGCGGGTGTGTCTGTGGTGCTCTATGGCAAATACTTGATCTAGATTCTATGAAAAGGTACCAAGGCTGTAATCAGTGAAGAGTGCTCCCGTTTGCCATAGTTTCCATCAATCTTTCTTCTTTCCAGTTTTGTTTTCTTCTGTTTCTGCCTTGCTCAGCTCCAGGCCTCTATTGTGTGGTGCAGTCACACTGGTGCCCCAGCAGAAGTTTATGTGTTGAGGAAAGGAGTTTCCCGAACTGCTTCTGCCACAAACATTCCAACTAAATGCAGAGACCCTGAAAAACACGGCCCATCTGGCCTGAGAGATAATACCTGCCAAATGACTATAGCTGTCTGCAAGAAGTCACACACAGGGATACAGCTTGGACTCTTCTGTCCTTGTAAAGTTTGAAACATGAATCAAATTCCTTGGGCTGTTTTTGCCATGCTAATGAAATGTTCTGGCTCAAAGACTAACAGAGACAAGAAATCTATATGTAATGGCCGTGGAGGTCCTGGATTGTGGCATGGGGTACTGTGTACTCCACTGTAGTTAAGACTGCATTTCAGCATATAATGTGTCTTTCTGTTAACTGTATTCTTAATGATTGATGGCCAGCCAATACATAGCGCTGATACTCAAGAGCAGATGTTTTTCTTTCTAGGAACTTTGTTTCTTTTCCTTGCAAAGTCAATCACGCAGTCTGCCTGGAGGCAGGATGACTGCAGGTGTGTGATTGTGCAGTGTGATGTGGGAGGGTTCTCTTAACTAGTTCGAGAGAATGGGTGGCTGATCAAACCCTTCTTGAGTACTGTGTTGATCACCTAGACAGGATTGGGTTTGCACTGTAGGTTCTGGCTTAGACAAAGTTGACAGAAATGAAGTAATTGTTAGTGTGTGAGATGAAAAGGATTTGATGTGCAACTGTAAGTAAAATTCACATCCAGTGGAAATATTCTGCAGAAGCAGCAGATTTTATTCTAGTTCTGTGTTGAGGTCAGGCATAGTTCTATTTATCAGGAAAAGGCTATAAAATGTTCTCCCCGAGATGCAGAATGCTTTCCAGAGTTTCCAAATAAATGAGGAACAAAGTCAGTGCAGTAACCACTGAAGAGACATAGGATGCTGCTCACCAACAGCCTGGCCACTCTTACTACACTGAAGTGCTGTGCTCAGAGCCTACTGAAATGGTTTTGTGTGCCTGGTCTTTCCTTCCCACTGTCATTTTAGGATCTAACCCCTATAAATGCAAAATTAAACACCATTTCTCCTCTCAGCATTGTATTTCAATACCTCTACTGCAAACTTTCTTAAATTTCCTTGTGTTGCTTTTCCCCACCAGAACCTGCATCCCCCATCTTTTATTTTCACTTTTAACTTATGGAAAAGGGAAGATCGGCTCTGCCTCTGCCTCGCGGAGAGGATGATGGAGTTTGTGACCCTGTAAGCATTACATCGCGGCTGTTCAAGGGCGAGCATTCAGGGACGAAAACGTGAATCTAGTTAGGCGTGAAAGACGCGCTCTGTCTCTTTTCAAAAGCAAAATCAGACCCAGGGCTACAGAAGCAGCAAAAAGACACCACCTTCCCACAGCACCTGCTTCTAGCCGGGGATGCTCCGCCCACTTGGGTTTGATTACTTTGGGTTGGGAATCTGGCTAGCGTGATCACTGGGGAGACTCCCGCAGCCGCAGACACGCGCGGGGGAGCAGCATCCCCTCCGCTTCCCGGGGCCGGGATTTCCGCAGGGGGAAGGGCGGGATGCCCCCGGCATTCCCGATCCCCGCTCGGCAGCGCGGGGGAACTCTGGGAGGCGCTCGGCGGGATGCGGGGCCCGCCGCCGTGACGTCACGGCCCGCATCCCGCGCTCATTGGCTGAGCGCCCTGCCCGTCCTCCCGCGCAGCCAATCAGGCTCGGCGCTGCGCGGGGCGGCCGCGATAAGAGGCGCGGCCCGGGCTGAGCCGGGCCGAGATGGTGGCGGTGCCGGCAGCGCGTTAAGGTNGTGTGTGTGTGTGTGCGGGGGGTGCTGCCCTGTGTCCCGCTGAGCCCTCCGCGCTCGTAAAGCACCTTAGAAAGGGGCCGGGCGGGGGAGCTTCTGCTGCCCGGAGCGGCAGTCCTGGCCGTGGCAGCCCCGGGTGTCCCTTGCGCTGGGTGCGCCGCTCGGGTTTCTGTCCTGTCACAGACTGGTTTGCCTCGGAAAGCGACACTACACATCCCCTCGTTCCAGCCTTCCGTGGGCAGGGACACCTTCGGCTGTCCCGGGTTGCCCCGGGCTCCATCCAGCCTGGCCTTGGGCACTTTCAGGGCTGGAGCATCCCCGGGTTCCCCGGGCACTCTGCTGCTGTGCCGGGTCCGGCTCTGCTCTCTGTGCCCTCCCTCCTGCCCCGCGGGTCTCCGTGGGTTTCTGGCGCTGTGCTAATTGCGGCCTAAACAAATCTCGGGCAGGAAATGATATCCCGGGGCATCTGAGACACGAGGAGTCTTCCCTTGTTGGAAATGCGGGAGCTGTGTGTTCGCGTCTTATGGGAGAAGGGGTTTGGTAGCTTTCCCAGCTCGTGTGTACTCTTATTTTCTTACAGCTCTGAGAGCAAGTGGTGGTTGGCATGGCCATGTGCAGCTGTGGTGTATTTCTGTGAGCGCTCGGTGTTTATTCCTTCCCTGCAGGTGATCAGCCCAGAGCTGTGGTGACCTCTTTAGTCCGTGGTGGGATTTGTTTAGGCTGTTCCTTTGCCGTACAAAAGGTGAGTAGGATTATTTCCATGTGTTGCTCTAAAGTTTTCTGGCTTAAATGCTTCCATAAGTGGACTGATATTTAAACAACCTTGTGACTGCCAGTCCTTTCTAAAGTTGTTGGAATGATCTATTTTATCTAACTGGATTTTATGATCCTCAGATGATATTAGGTCTTTCTATAAGTACTTTTTTCTTAAAATATTTGTTAGTATTTTTATTGGTTTTGGCCACAAGTGCCAGCTAAATTTGCGCATACAGGTGCACCTCACCTAATGCTGGATTTTGGTTTTTTGGTTGGGTCTTAATTTGATTTTGTAAAATATGCAGTCTGTTCCTGTGGATAATACAGTCAATTAATCTGAACAATGAGATATCTGCAGTGATAGAGCTTTCTCTGGGGCTGTTTTTTGGTGTAGCAGTTCAGGCTGCAGTTTTTTTAACCGTATCTGTGGGATGTTGGAGAAAGCATTTCCATCCAAGGTTGAAGTGGTCTATCTGACACTTGGTTTTATTATAAACCTGGGATCTTAAAGGGTGTGGTTTAGAGTTGTATGTGATGTGACATGACACCTGAATCCTAGCAGTAGTTGATTTCTTTGCTTAATGTGCAGCTGATAGTTGTGAGTGGAAAAAAAATGAAGCATTAGGGGGTTTTGTCTGAGATGTTCCTTGCCGTATACAAATTTTGGTCCCCCTTTACAGGAAATAAGACTTTTCTTTGTATTTATCAACTATCTATTTTGTGTCAGACAATACTTCCTGGTATTTTGTAAAAAACTCAATCCTCAAAGGCTGTTTAATCCTGAAAATGTACCATTAGGTAGAAGTTAGAGCTGGGGAGGTTTTGCATAGTGTCCTTCTGTGATTATGTCAAATTAAAGGACAACTAAGCTGCTGTTACAGTCAAGATTAATTTACTGAGTCTGTTAATTAATTAAACTTTTCTAGACACTTTTTGAAAGTCTGGTAACAATGAATGCTGACATTGTGCTGGTGTTTTCCAAAACCCAGAGTGCATGGGCCTATCCCATCCTGCTGACCTAATTCAGGGTCACAGTGGGCCTGGATTTGAGACCCTTGAAGTGTAATTGAAGCAGCTGATTTGAGATGATGGCAGCTCCCTTAAGTGTGGCTCTTATGGAAATGTAGTCCAAAGTTGGATGTGCAGAAGTTGGACCTCAGTCTCCCACTGTCTGGTTTTGAGAGCTCTTAATATTCATCTGAGTGTACAGCAGTGCCCCAGTATGTACAGTTGTATTTTTATAGGGTTTTTTTTTCCCCAGCTCTGTCCATCTTGCCTGTTTCTCAGGTCAGAGCGATCAGGTGGGACTTTCAGAGTTGCAATGCTGTGTTAGGTGGACCTTTCTGGCATCACATAGTCTACCTAGAAGGTCTTTGACCTCCTTGCAGACCCTTTTGACCAGTGGTCCCATTGAAGACAATCCATCAGAGAAAGGTACTCTTTGACCTTATGAATGTGTAGCTCTTATTCAATGAGGACAACAAACAGGCCTTTTTTTGCCTACTCAGAAGTAAAAACATTAATTCTGAAAATGCCTGAAAATCTGGCATTCTACTTCATAAGCAAAAGAGGAAAATTATACTTGAAAGTCAGGAAGGGGATGGAATAATTTGTGAGGTCACTTCTGGATTCAGTGCAATGAGGACTTGCTAGCTGTATGTTGCATTCCAGAGCATATGTGTTGTAACACTTGAGAGTGGAGTAATGATGGAGGAGGTGGCCTGCACAAAAAGTAAGCAGAGACTGGCATAGTTAGCAGGACAGTATGGGGACATGAGGAAACAAATTATGCAGAGCATGATTATGACATCTTCTTTGAGAAAAGGTGGTAAGGTTCTGTGTTTTGCCAGTTCTGTGATCCTATGCTCCAGCTCCTCTGGTTGAGGGCCACATCTCCCGTCTGTGCTTGCATTTCCTCAGAGCCAGTGTTGATCTGGGAAGCCCTGGTGTGTTTGAGCTTGGTGTGTCCCTTCTGAGTTCACCAGTGAGAGTGAGATCTGCTTCTCTGTGAGCCTGTGATACTGAATCAGGCTCTGGAGGGAAACCTGTGTGCTGGAATCTGCTCCTCATTAGCTGGTTAAGTGGGCTAGTTGCAACAAGCTGGGTGGAGGATGTTTTTCCTCCCACGTGAGGGTGGGAGGAATTCAAAACTAGGAGACCTCAAATGTAAAAACATACTCGGCAGACATTTTTTTTCTTTGACTGTTTTTATTCTGTTAGTTGTTTACTTTTTGCTGCCGTATTATGCCTTGTCTGTGGAATGTTTGATGTATCTATCTTGTGTCTTTGTCCAGATGCGTCATTATTAGATGCCAGACCAAGCTGCCAGCTGTGCTAATCTGCAACCAAAATGGCTAAGTATAGGCTTGTTCTCTTAAGACATGGGGAAGGAGCCTGGACCAAGGAGAATCGCTTCTGCAGCTGGGTGGACCAGAAGCTGAGCAGTGATGGAATAAAGGAAGCTCAGAACTGTGGCAAACACCTTAAAGCACTGGGCTTTGAGTTTGACCTGGTGTTCACCTCTGTACTGAGCCGCTCCATCCAGACTGCGTGGCTGATCCTGGAAGAGATGGGCCAAGAGTGGGTCCCCATTCAGAGTTCCTGGCGGCTGAATGAGCGTCACTATGGTGCACTGATCGGGCTCAACAGAGCAGAAATGGCTCTGAATCACGGGGAGGAGCAAGTGAAAATATGGAGGAGAAGCTACGATGTTACCCCACCTCCCATATCTGAATCTCACCCTTACTATGATGAGATATACAATGATCGCCGGTATAAATGCGGTGATGTCTCTCAGGATAATCTCCCAAAAGCTGAAAGTCTAAAAGATGTGCTTGATAGACTCCTTCCCTATTGGAATGAAAAGATAGTCCCAGAACTGAAAAGTGGCAAAATGATTCTTATCTCTGCTCATGGCAACAGCAGCAGGGCATTGCTGAAGCACTTGGAAGGTAAGGGTCTTTGTTTTAGTTTTACCCTCTCCTCCTTAATCAATAACTTGGAGCTTTATATCTTGTGCTGTAGTGTATGTTACTTGTCTGGGCCAGGATGTAATGTTTTTAGTCTCCAAGGAGGAAGGTAAAATTGGTCAGGTATCAAACTGGGAGGTATGGAAGCAGAGAGAGTTAGTTAGGCTAATGTAGTTTAAGAAAAGAGCCGATGCCGCCTTCTTGTTTGTCCCTGTTCATTAAAAACTACTGTATTCAAACTGATTTTGTGATTGGTCTAAATAGACAAAAATTTTTCAGACTCAAATTATTTTTTGATTTATTTGGCTGTTTTGTCAGGTCTGAAATTATCATATTTTCATTAAACAAGTGTTGCTGTAACACAGCAAAATAAAAGTGCTTGACTTCGGTTGTGGAAGATGTTCTTTAGTATTATTGTGGTGGGTCACTTTTGAGGCTTTATTCCTGATAATTTTTTAGTTAAAAGTTATGTGACAGGGAGTTCAGCAGAGAGTAAGTACTTGCCAAAGCTTATGCAAATACTGTATCATTTTGCAATATAGAAAATCCATACCAATAAACAGCCAATTTAGTAGCTTAGCATAAGGTTACTTATTTATGTTAGCATTGGGAGATAGCTCTAAAGTTCATCTGCTCCAACCTCCCCCTGCAATAAGCAGGGACAACTTCGACTAGGTTAAGTTGTTCAGAGCCCTGTCCAACCTGGCCTTGAACGTTTCCAGGGATGGAGCATCTGCTACCTCTTCGGTCAACATGTTCCAATGTTTTACCAGCCTCATCATAAAAATTTCCTTCCTTATATTGAGTCTGAATCCATCCTCTTTGATTTTAAAATAATTATCCCTTGTTATATTGCAACAGGCCCTGCTAAAAAGTCTCTACCCATCTTTCTTAGAGGCCCTGTGGAGCCTTCTCTTCGCCAAGCTTAATAACCCAAATTCTCTCAGCCTTTCTGCACAGGAGATGTGCTCTGTCTCTTTTGTGGTCCCACCTCTGGTCCTGCTCCAGCAGGTCCATGTCTTCCTTGTGTTGATCGCAGACCTGGGCTTGAAAAGGACTTATTTGTGGCTTGACTTAAAAATAAATGGCATCCTTTTCATTGTTAGATTCTTCCCCCCCACACCTTCTTCTTTCATCTCATGGCTTCCTGGTCATCCTAAACTGAAAGATGGAATATACTAATTTCTTTGTGGGGAGAGTAGCTTTCTTTACTTAATTTAAATTTAGTGATTGTTCGTGTGAATACAGCCTAATAGAATTGTAGTTGCAAGTATGCAGAGACTGGATTGTGGGATTCTGTCTGCTCTTTTTTTTTTTTTTAATTACAAACTCCTCTGTTATGTGCCCCTGTGGCTCTAAATGCTGAGTACTCTGTGCATTTGGCCATGTTGGAACAGTCAGGAGAGCTGATGCTTTAGCAGAAACCAGACACCTGAGAAATGAGGATGTACAGGTGGCTTCTGGAACTAGAAAGGCTGTGAATCCTGGGGTACAAGATGAAGGGGGAAGGCTGGTTCAGTCAGTACCACTGATGTGATCAGAGTGGTTGTCCACACTGTGTGAAGTGATTCAAAATTACAAAGGAGAATGGGGGGGGGAACCTGCAACTGTGATGTTGCCCCTGCACCCCAAGAACTGAACCAGTTCCATGCAACCATAACAGCTGGGCGCTTTTGGGAGTGAAATGCTGACAATGGGGGTGACCATGGCTGCAGCAGAGCCCCTGGGCCACCTTCTGTGCAGGCATGCACTGAGGCTGGAGCTGACAGCACCAGGGACTGGTAAAGGTTCCTTAGGAGTTTGTGTGGGTTCCTTACTGCATTAAGATCAGAGAAAAACACAACTTTTCTTTGGGACAATGTTAGCTCAAACTCTTCCAGGACTGCCCACACTCGGCTAAAGTAAAAAAAGCTATCTTTTTTCCATCTTACAGTGTACCTTGACTCTCACAGCATATGCTTACACAGGGAAATGTGAGGAATCCTTGGCAGAGCATCTACTTCTGTTGACTGAGGGCTGTCCATGAGCAACCCCACAGGAGCAATTGCCAGATCCTGCTGGCTCTCCTGCTGCTTATACATGCTGGAGATTAAGTTGCTGAAGAACTTTCCTGAAGGGTAGTGTGGACAGAGACCCCTGTTATTGCAACCTGCTTATTTTTTTTTTATTTATTTAAGAGCTCCTTAGCTGCGTCTAAGAGTTCCTTGTCTACATTTCTGGCTGTCTCTCCCTTTCTCTACTGAAAGGCTGTGAGTTGCTCTGGAGTCTTGTTGGAGTTGGACCTGATTCAAGGGTGTTTGCAGTTTGCCAGTATTTATAGCACCCCGTGTGAGATGTGCTTTGTTTTTGTGAATTTTCTTGATAAACTTAGTGTGTCCTGTACTTAAGTGGAAACTTCTAGGCCTCTGTAGCTTAGCTGGAGCCATTTCTTTTTTTTTTTTTTTTGCATTTTGAGAACTGGGCTCCAAATGCCTCAGGCAACAATCTGACATGACTACTTGCATGTCTTAGTCATAGAATTAATTTTAAGTTTCTAAGCTACATCTTCCAAGATTAAATGGCTGTAAACATGAATGTTTTCATTCTGCTTGATTTGATGCAACAATTTTAATTGTTTCAGTCTGAATTGTAGGGTTTTTTCTAAAAGACTTCAGAATCTCCTTGAAGTTATTGTTTTGAGGAGGTTATTTTTTTGGAACAGGCCTGTGATTCTTGAAATCTGAATGTTTTCCTTGTTCTGAGTAACTGGTGAAGAGCTGGAAATGCAGTTCTGACTGCATGCAATCATCAGAACAGCAGAGTATTGTGCTAGCAAGGCTTTGTTGGCAGATTTGGATTTTGTTCTTGTTTTCTCAGTGCACAGAGTGGACCTTTTTAAGGTGTATGAAATGCCTGTGGGCTTTGCCATGCTAAATAAGCTTCCTAGATGCAAAGGATGTATTTACAGCTGATTTGCTCAATTCTTTGAAGGGGGAATAGTTTTTTGTTTATCTGAAAGCTAATGTTTCAGATGGAAAACCTTAGCAGTGTCCCATTGTGAAGACATTAGTGGAGTATTTTTGACCACATTGTCCTGTTTGTATTGAAGTATTAATTGGGAGACCAATGGACTGATTCATCGGGTGACTCACAAAAGGATTAATGGGCTGGCTCGGCTTCTTTCTTTCCTCTCAGCCACTTGACCCTGGTCTCAAGTACCTCAAGATGTAGTCCTGTGGAGGGCCTGCTTCTTGAATTTCTGACCTGTTGATCTCTGTTGAGAGGTTTCATCTCTTGGATATGATGTGGTAGTCACTGAGTCTTGTCATGCTCAGGGTTCAAAATGGAAGAGAGGAGTTACCTGGTCTCTTGAAGGTGCAGATGTTGTAATCCCTGGGCTTGACTGGTTGTCACAGGGCTGGGACAGATCCCTGGAACTGGGCTGGCAGGTGGAATGTGGTGACTTTGAAAGCCTCATGCTGGTTTTGCCTGTCGGTGAGCAGGCAGATCAGTACCCTCAGGATTTTACTTTCTTGCACTACTCTGTGTGACATTTGTGCAGTTACAGTATTCTAGTAGTTTACATACTGGAGCCACACACTGTGTGACCTGGTATGGATTGTGTGTTGAGGGCTTCTCAAGATTATTTGACTGGTTTTTTTTGCGGCTTGACCTTCTTAAGGAAATACTTATGTACCTGTGGTGTCTGAGGGCAGTTATGGAAAACAGCTTGAGATCTAACAATTCGATGCCATTGAAATGGGATGGTCTTGATCTCCCTGACATTCAGCCTTTGTTATGTGCATCTGCTGCTTACTGCAAGTTAACTTGGCCTGTATTTTGGCCTCTGCTGAGCAGTTCTCCCAGAGGATAAAGGCTATCTCTCCCACATTGTCCCCCAGTGGGTTGGGTCTGGGCATGTTTCTGGGAGGGGATATAGCCAGGAGAGCTGACTCAGTTTGACCAAAGGGTTGTTCCTTACCATGGGATGCCTGCTCAACAGTACAAGCTAAGAGAAAGGAATAAGGGTGTTTTTAATGACATTGGAGCACATGCTATACATACTGAAGCCCTAATTAGCAGGAATAGACTGGACATTGCCTGCTGATAGGAAGTAGAGAATAAATCTTTGGTTTTTCTTAACTTCTGTGCTTGGCCTTTGCTTGTGTGTTAGTAAACTGCCTTTCTCTTGACCCACCCTTTTTTTTTTTTTTTTTTCCTATTTCTTCTCCCCACCCATCCTGCTGAGGTGGGGGGAGTGATAGAGCAGCTCTGTGGCCATCTGGTGTCCAGCCAGGGTCAACACCCTATAAGTCTTTTTAGTGCCCTACTGTAGCCTCCCTGCTACTGAAACCTTGCCATGCAAATCTAATATGGATATGGCAAATCTTGGCAGACATAAGGGTGAAACAAATGTAGATCATTTGCTACAGCCGTAGTTGTAGCTCACCATCTTCTTTCTTTCCTTAAAATGTGCATGACAACTTAATATTCCATAAAGGCCAAAAGCCAGATGCTAATACTGCTCACTCCCTTCTTCTACCCTATTGAAGTTAGGTCCTCCTTAGCCTACAGGAAGAGCAGAAATTGGCTTTCAATATTTAACTTACTAGGATAAAGCTTTAGTATTTTCATTAAGCATGTGGGAAGGATGCTATGACCTGACTTGGATCTCAAAGTACCAGTTTTAGAGCAAGTCCATTGCAGCTGAATTTATGTATATGATCTTGTGTGTTTTATTGGATGAATAATCTGGCCTCAAGTGTAGTTGACATGCAGGGGAAGAGGGCTGTAGTTATTCTCAATAGTTGTTGTGGTTTTTATGTTGCTCTGGTCATAAGAGTAGAAGGAAGGAACTTAGTAAGAGCAGGTGAAGAGGGAAGGAAAAGCTGAACCAGCCTTTGTAGAAGTTGGCTGCAGGTGCTCAAAATCGGTGGGGTTTGTCTCTGTAGGACTTTCCAGGGTATGAATACTTCAAAGCACTTCATGGGCTACCACATAAAGCTAAATTCTTAAACTTCCACAGCAGTATTTCTGGACAATTTAAGAGGTGAACATGGGAGATATCCATTTAAGGAATATAGTTTCTCAGTCAGCATTTTATCTGGGATCCTGAGGAAGTAATCCTGAGCATTTCAGTAATGCCTGTGTATTCTCATGGCTGTAAGTAGGTAGGGATCTGAGTTTTGAACCTTCTTGGGTAAAGGCTACTTCCAGCAACACAGTATCCTTTTCAGCAGTGCTGAGACTCAGACTTTGGGATTAAACTGGAAGGAAGAGTCTTCAGTGGCTGTATTTCCTATTGCACCTTATAGTTAGCAGTTGATACCTTGTCCTGATTTCACCCTTCTTCCCAGTGACATGGGATAGATTGTGACACTGGCCAGCTCAGATGAAGGGGCAAGAAAAGGTCAGCTAGTTTAAGTTACAGCACATGAAGTAACTGGATAGCAGCTGGCTTGCCATTGCAATGGCTGGAGTGTAGGATGTAAACCCTTTGCTGGTCTGCTGGTTGGAGAAGTGTTCTGATGAACTAACTCTCCCTCCAGCTGAAGGGTTTGTGTGAGAAGCCTGCTCAGCTTTTGCTTCCTGAAGAACAGAAATACTTTACAAGTACACTACCAGTGCTGAGATAAAGCCACAGGATGCTGTTGGTTCTTTAGAGTTTTCTTCTGACTTCAGCCTGTGTTTCCATACTTTTGGCTGTGAGGCAGTGGTTCCATAGGAGGAAAAATTCCAAGGAGAAAGCCATGGTGCTTGCTGCAGCATGTTTATCCTAGACTGTGCTGTTTTTCTTTGTAAATCAATGCTAGTTGGAGTTGTGGTCACTTTGGGTTCTGTAGAAACAGTAAAGTGCATTTCTGAGTTTGTGTAGCTACAGCTAGTTTTGTTTAATCCATCTCCAGGGGAAAAAAAACCTTTTAAATATCATGGCTCCTGACCACATTATGTGGGTTGGCTAAGCTTTCCTGCATGACTTCATCTGCTTTGTGTATATATGAATGGTTTAGTCTGGGAGACTGAATCTGGGAGTTGTGCAGAACACTTCCTATGCCCAGATACTCTGTGGATACATGGTAACAAGCATGTTGTTAAAATCTGATCTGTAAGAATCCTTGAAATAAAAGCTCAGGCAAGCTTGACTGTTTTGCAGACCAAAGTCCTTGAGAATTGTGCTTATGCCTGGTAAGCAGACTCAGTATTTTTCCCACTGATTTCTCTGCTGGTTTAAAAATTTTATATACTCTTCAATTTCTTTTCTGTAGGTCTGATTCTTTGGCCTACAACAGTTGAATTATTTATCCCTTGTATTCAAGGATTGCTTAAACTGTCAGAGTGTGAGTTCTTCTAAAAGATTGTTACAATACTGAGCATCAAAATATAATTTTCTTGCCAAGTTTTGCTTCTGGTGCTCCATGCTCTTCTGAAATTCAGCGTTAACCTAAGTACTTTGGCTAATCTGAGCAAGAAAGGGTCACTGCAAAAGCTGCATGTTTGTGTAGCTTTGGGCGAGGGGCATAATGATTCCTACCTCATGATTAATTCTGTTTTTTCTGACCTGTTGTCATCTCACTGCTGCGGAGTGGCTTGACTGGTGTGGGATTTTCCTGTCAGTGTGCTGGATCTGCTTTTCTCCTTATTGTAAAACTCACGGGTAAACTTGCCCTTGAGAACCATCTGTTTTGTCAGCTGCTCAAGAGGATGTTTTCTTGGTGCACCTTGGTCTAGTTTATGTGGTGTCATTGCTTTAGAAGCTTGATTTGTGTGCGTTTTCTAAGTGTGCATTGCTCAAAGCTGTGCTGCTTTACAACAGCAGGCTACTGCTGTCACCTCAGTTCTTCTGAAAAGGGGAGGAAAAAAGAAATACTGACATTGCCAATGACATTAGTTTTCTTTTGCCTCATTTTCTGAGACAATGTCTTTGCAGTCACTGCTTCTTAATGTCACTATTTAGACCTTGTATGAAAACTTGGTTAGGATGTTTGGTCTCAAAATTCACTTGGGTGCTTTGGAGACCTGTGTGTTTGATGTAAAAATACCTAGCAATTTCACTGATATCATAACATCAGAATATTTTAATTAAGTTTATCTGAATAAAATCAACTTTCTGTCCATATACATAGTATTTTAGTGAAGTGGAAAAATACAGACAAACTAAGCTCTGAAGTTGATTTCCTCCTTCCTTTTTCTTCCCTGGTCCCTCATCTGAGAGTGCAAATGAATATTTTCCTGTGTGTAGTAATTTTGAGAAGAGTACTGTAGACACTGCTATAAACTTGCTTATGAGAAATCAGATGTGGGCAAAAGTGATCCTTACTGGAAGAATTAAATACTGTCTTTTAAGACAATTTGTGTGAGAAGCTTTGCATAGAAAACTGAAGAGAAAAATTAACCTTGGTATCCTGCCTTTTTAAAGAGGCTGTGTGTATTGGTTGCCTAGCAGGGGTTGTTTCATGTTGGAGTAGCACATGTGGACTCTAATAATGACCTTTTTTTGTGATGTTTGAGTTGGAAAACTCTGGAGGAGAACATATTGTCCCTCCATGTCCTGTATTAAAGGAATGGTATAGTCTCGAGGGCAATCTCTTCCTGTTGTTTTTTTTTCCCCCACATGTGTAGGCTGAAAAAAAATGAAGAAACTCTCTTCACCTGCATTAGAATTCTTTCCTTTAGTTGTTCCTGAAGCAATAACCAAGCTATGACTAGCTGGGATTTCACGCTTGAGTAGTGGATGACGGAGTCTGGAACATGTCCTTGACTGTTTTAGGATTAGATGATCTCAGAAACAAGGCACTAGGCAATTAGGAAGCTGTAGGTGTAACTCTGTTTTTTTTCCTTTGGCAGGCATCTCTGATGAGGACATCATCAATCTTACTCTCCCTACTGGTGTGCCCATACTTCTTGAACTTGATGAGAATTTGCACCCTCTGGGCCCTCACCAGTTTCTGGGTGATCAAGAAGCTATCCAAGCTGCCATCAAAAAAGTGGAAGATCAAGGGAAAGTAAAATCTGTTGAGAAGTAAAATACCACTGACTAACACAGCTGTGTTCAAAGTGTGGTAGTAAGTGACAATGCATGTATGACTGTTGGGTTGCACTGTGTGAATGTCTCAATTTCAAGCACTAAATAATTGGAAGAGACAATTGTTGAATCTCAGGTTGATAGTTTAACCCTTTGCCTTTTCAAAAACTGGACTTTAGATCACAGTATGAGATTATCAATACTGAAGAAAGAAATGAAGACATGATTCAGGTAATGGAAACTTGCAAGGTAGTCTGCCTCAGATCTGAGACTAAGGATGGCCCAGTAGAGAAATAAAGTCTACCAACAATCAGTCCTATCTGTTAAGGAGAAAAGCACCAGCTTACTGGACTAATCAAGTCCAGGTTTTTACAGGCACTAAAACTTTCTCACTGATAAAATGGCACCAGATAACTGTGTTATCAGCTGTGATTCTTCTGTGTCAGAGGCAACGACAATTCATACTGAGTGGATTTCCCTCCATCTTTCAGAACACTTTCAGTTGGACAACTGTCTGTATTATTTTGAGTCTTCCATGGCTAGTTCATAGTCCAGAGAATTTTGTAGGGATGTTCTGACTGTTAGAGTTATTAGTTGTCTTTTGTCACACTATGTTCCTTTTTTTTTTTTAAGGAATCTGTTATAGGTTGACTGCATTTTGCTGGCTTGCAGTAATAGGATCTAATTCAGACTTCAGTTCACAAAAGAAGAACAAAGGTTTCCTACCCAGTGTTTAAATTAGTGAGGGGTCTGAATACCTTTGAAACACTTCTGTAACATTTACTAGAAGTTTGATCATCCTTTAGTCAAGGTGTTAGAATAATTAATTAAAACTGAATATATATAATATATATATATAACTCAGTAAAACTGGATATAGCCCCAGCCCTCCCACGCCCAAGCTTTCCCAAATTGCAAAGATAACCTGGTAAATATGTTCCACAGTAATGCTACTGGCATTATCTGTATCAAATTCCCTGAAAGGCTGTAAGACATGCATGAGGCATGTAAGAAGTGTGCAGCACATTCATGCATTGTGCTGGTAGGGAGGGATATTCTGCCATGCCTGAAAGTGTTCTCCTATAAACCTCTCCTCACAGTCATGGCCTGTTTCCTGCTCAGTGTGGCCTTGCTGTTGTTTGACACTGAATTTGACCAGTTCACACTGTGGTTGGATGTAGTGTAGCATGTTTGGCAGTCTGATGTTCTCTTTATGTACACAAACATCAAGGTAACTTCATTTTTAAAGATTTGCTTAGTCTTACTTGCACATATGAGACTGTTACTAAAATTTCTCTGTGACCCACTGTCTCAACACATGAGCATCTTCATTCTGACCTCACATACTGACATGGGTGTCACTTGTGTGTGTGCTGTTAGAGCTGAATGTGTTCCCAGCATATAGCTCAGCTACAAATCTTGATGTTGATGAGTATTTCCTTGGTATGATGATAGTATGAACTTGTACAATCCTAGGGTAGCTTCTGCTTTGCAGTGAGCAACTCTGTAGCCTGCTTTGTGAGAGGATGCTTTTTTTGTTTTGAGGAGAGCAATGTGACAGTGTGGTGTGCCTCTGACAGTCTTCCTGGTATGTGGAGCAAGACTTGCTGGGTCTGATGCCAGCTCATGTTAGTGTGGCACGTAATCCATAAAAGACTTCTTGCTGGAAGGCAGTTTTTCTTATATTAATTATGCTTGGGCTCTGTTTGGTTTTGTTTTTGTAGCCCATGCAGTAGGAACAAAGCTATGTGTTTCTTTTGCATAAAACTGGTAGGTTTCCTCTCTCCTGTGTACAAGAAAGGGTATGTCAGTGTTTGTTTTGGGGTTTTGTTTTGGTTTTGTGTTTTGTTTCTTTTCTCTGAAATACTATTAGCAACTTCTCTCCTGCTTTATTTCATACTGACTTACTTCTTTCTGGGTTTTTAGTTTTTTGTCTGTAGAGTAACTGTAAATCTTAGTTGATGTTTTACAAGTGAGTGTTACAGAGTTAGGTTGTTGATCAGCAAATGTTCACCTGGGAACCCCTGAGGAGGGCCACGGCACCCAAGTGATTAAATTCTTCCCCAAACATTAAATAATGTGCAAAGTTTAGTATCAAGTAAAAGTTGCTGTAGACTTGTAAACAAGACTAGCAGAGCCACCTGTTGTTAGTGGGAACTGCATGCATCCAGATGTGTGAGCATACAGGCCATGCCCATATCCCTTTGGCATTGTGGTAATTGTAGTGTAGAACTTCTTCAGGACTTGATGTGCAGCTGGAATGTATGTGGAAATGAACCCAGCTGAACTGGGAGATGTGCTTTCTCTTTCCCTTGGAGAACTCACACTCTTCTGAGAAACGGAAAGGTAAGGTAGATGAGTGAATTTGGAGAACATTATTATTCTTGCTGCTGAATGGATGAAAACATCCTTTCAAAGCGTCATGGACAGTAAGAAAAGAACTCTAGTATGATTTTTTTTTTTCAGGTGATGCTGTTTTTACAGTGCTATTTGAGATGTTAATAGTGACAGTGCCCTGGGAAGTTTGTGACTCCGAAGTCATGACAATTTTATGTGCACATCTGGCAGCAATAACCTCACAGAAGTATCAAATGCAACTAACTGGGAGTTTCAGTGTGCTCCTTAAGATTATTTTAACACCTTGCAATGCTTCCTTCTGAATAACCTTTTAATTAAATTGTGATTCACAAAGCATGTATATTGAAGAACAGAAACTAACTTCCATCAACAGTGGCGTAAGGATTTCTCATCTTCAGGCATAGATAGCTACATGAGAGGGAGAAATGAGAATCTTGCTGGTGACTTTAGAAATCAGTGATTGGCAAGCATTTTCCCCATGTTTGAGTATGCCTCAAAGTCCTATAAGGTATCTGGTATTTTTACAGTTAACATAATGGATGTGGTTAATTTGGTTTGTTTATGCATTTTTAACTTGTGGTTCAGTAGCAGTAATAGCTCTAGATTCTTTTGAAAACCTTTGTAAATATGTGGAGCTGTCAAGTTCTTTATAACTCAATAAATTCACCTGGAATAGACTCAGCCTGGCGTTAATATTTTTTCCTTCTACTCCCATCCCCTTTGTCTCCCTTTCAGGGCTGATAAATAAATAAAAATGACCTTCAGTGTTCCAAAACTCCTAAAATGGTTGTGGATTACAAGTCATGCAGACAACTGGGCTACAATATTATTAGAGCCAACATACCTCATGTTTACATGTAAATAAGTTGGGCTGGAGGGAATACATACCTTTTCCAAAGTATGGGGGCGTTTGCTTGGGAATAATGAACATTTAGTTTCAGAACAGTGAATCTAAACAAATGCTTTCTGTTTCCTGTGCTTGCTTTTCATTTTATTAAGAACCATTACTTTTTGAAGTGTTTAAAACTCTAGCTTCTGGAGACCAAGCTAGCCCCTTCCCTCTCCAAAGGACTTGGATGCCAAGCAGAGTTGTAACTCAAAGGACAAGCATGAAGAACTGCAAGCCTGCTGAGGGTGGCTATTTTGTTCCTGACCTTCACACAGAAGGACTTGGATGTTGGGATAATGGGAAGCAGCATCAAGATCCTAAAAGCTGAATACTCAGATAGAAGTGGGAAGACACAGCAGTGTGGCTTAAAAAAATAGCATACTGAAGAAACTGCTTTTTTTTTTTTTTTAAAAATTGGTTTTGTGTTTGTGTTCAGAGTGAGTGGGGAATGAAGCAGATCTGTCTGAGCCATTTGTGTACTGATTTGTAACATTTTGAAGTTAATATGGTTGCCAGCCAGTTCAAAATTCTATTGGTGTTTTAAGGTGTATTCTACCCTTTCCCTTGGTCACTTCTTGTACTTTTCTCTGCCTTTGTAACACTTAAAATTATTCCAGAGTCATGTCTGCGGTTTCCTGCACTGGGAGAAGACCATCTGAAGATTGACTTGGTTTCAGACCATTGTACTTCTGTGCCATGGAATTTGCTTTGAATTTTTTTTGGTTTATTTTAATGAAAATTTTAGTCTGTGGTAAGTCTGTGAAAAGGGTCTGAGTGCCAGTTGAGTATCAAACAAATCCGACTCTGCCTCCACAAGTTTATGATTAGTCTGTTTCAGAGCTGTTAGTTCTCAAAGTCCATAATAAATGACACTTGCCTTGTCTGTGTTTTTGCTGCTGCCACCATTGCCTCAGCCTTAAATTCTTGTGGGCAGGAAAGGAAGGTGACTGCTCAAGCAAGTTCAGAGCTAGGTAGGAACCAACTAGTGATCCAAATCAAGACTGTAGAAGTATATGGAAAGAAGGCATCTCCCTTTGAGGGTTGTGCCAAACAGCTGCTGCTGCCCCTTCTTTGTATTATGGTGGCCAAAGATTCTGGGGATGGGGTAAATACGAAATGGATTCAGTATCACAGAGGGCAGAAAGCCTGTGCCATGGCACTCCTCCCTCCTGCTGCTTTATTAGCTTGTTAGTCAACACTCAAGGCATCCTGGGGCTATTCTAGCAGAATTTAGCAGCCAGGTTGTGTCCCCACTCTATGGAAGAAAGGAGGAGTAGGTAGGGGAAGAGGCTCCGTGTTCTGGTTGTTCCTGTTGTGCTGACAGAGTAGGAGAGGGCAGCAGATGCCAGAATATGGATGTTGCTGTGCTATGAGGTCCTGCCCAGTGCAGTGAAGAGGCCTGAAGATGTATGATGGCTGTTTTGAAAGGAGAGGGCTTTGACTCACAACTCAGTTGGAGATGGCAATATAGATGCTGCAGTTACTCTATCAGGCTTCAGAATGCTGTTGTGGCCCTAACAGGACCCCTGGTATGTGTGTGCTTCTGTAACTATAGCTGTGTTTTTCCATGTGTCTTTTCCATCTCCCCCTCAGCATGGCATGTGTTTCCTTGCCTTCTGATGGGCATTTGGGTGAAAATATTAGTACATGTTAATCAGGTGGAAGAAATTCTTGCACTGTCTTCTAGAAAAGTCATGTGAGTCCAGTGACAGCAAATGCTTGTTTTGATTGCTTTTGACCTCAGAGAAGCCAGGCAGTTCTTTGCTGTTATCTTCCATGTTGGTTGTCTCTAGCCATTAGGAGCAAGCAGCACAACGGAAGACACTGAAGCACCCTGATGCTGCCAGACCTGTTTAGTGGAAGTGCCTGTTTCTTTTAATGAAGGACATTTTTTTTCTCCTTGTTCCTGCCAATAATCTAGCAGGAGTGCTGAAAATGTGCATGGGCTGTGAATCCCATAATGTAAATTTGGGATGCCTTGCTGAGAAGTTAACTACCTAGTGAATCCTACGTTACAACTGTAGAAATACAAATGGACAACAGGTGGAGCCAAGTGCATTGTGGTAAGTGTGTGCAGGAAAACAATACCAATTTTACACCTCTGTGTGTGTATGGGGGCAACAAACTTTAATCAGCCTCTCCTGAAAGGCAGCATGTTTTATCTCTGCCAAGGCTGCTCTGTAGTTTAACAAATGGTGTGGAGGGTTAGGTCAGGTCTTTTGTTAATGATACCACTAAAAAAGGTATCATGGGTGCTACTTGTTGTTAATTCCTTCAGGGTCTGAGAGTAGTGTGCCAGGAATGAAGAAGAATTGGTTAAGGAATGGAAAAATTCACTACAGAAATATTAGGGGTATTACATTAGATATGCCTGTACTCCCAAAAGGTAAGTTTAGGGCTGTCAAAACACTGTGCTATCTATTTTGCAGTTTTATGTAGCTTTGATTTATTTTTCATAGAGATGAGAAGAAAGGCTTCATAAAGCCTGGTTATTGGTCTTGGCTTAAAAGGTGCTTAATAGGTTTGCTCTAATGTCCCTGTTTTTGAGCGTTATGCACAGTAATTTCCACTGAATTTAGCATTTCCATAAAACTAGGTCACTTGAAGAGCTGTCTACTGCATGCAGACAGTATGAATATGTGATCTTGTCCAGCTCTCCAAGACAGCTTGGGAAAAAGGATGAGGCAAGGGAGTGCCTTTGTTATGCAGGTCCAGTTGCTAGACAAGTGCTTAGCCCTCGTGTTCAACGTGTCCACTGATGACTACAGAACTTGTTGAAAGTGCAATTAGTGGATCTAGCTCTTAGCATTTGTGTTTTGTTTGATTATTGTAACCTGGGATCCTGATCCTTGTTTTTCTGGCAGTAAACAGTGTGAGTCCTGCTGACTGCAGAGGGAGAGGGCCAGACTTTCCACACACTTTTTTGCCCTGGATGCAGAAATAGAGTGGATTTTAAAGCGCAACCTTTGTATCTTGTCAGCATGTTTCTTGCTAGATTCCTGGGAGGGCCCTTAAAGTCAGCAGCTGGATGAACAGACAGGAAAAGGGTTAGATGTTTCTAAGCATGAATAATCCTGAATTCTAACCTAGTTGTCAGCCTAATGGAGCTCTGAGTAAGAAAATGAGGTTTCTGAAAAAACTTGAGCTTTCTACCTCACCTTCTATTTAACAAAAGTTTTGTACATATTATTTTTTGCAATGTGCTTAAAATATTCATTGTTTTTAAGATGGAGTTTTTTGTCCCTTCACCCACACATGGCCCCGTAGACAACTGCCACCACAGTAGCCTTTGCTTGCTTTGTAAGAGCATGTGTCACCCCATGACTGTCAGCAGTCACCCATCTGTAGATGTATTGAGGACTTTTGCTGAAGCAGAAGGGTGTTGCCCACTGCCCGTGGGAGTCAGAGATCCTGGCAGTTATGATGAATAAATCCATATATACTTATGGTATTTGTGGCTCCTCATTCTTAGTAGAGGAACTGAAATAAGCATGTTTTTAATGTAAAAATTATAAAGAAAGAAAACTCAGAAGTCTTCAGTGGCAATTTACATTGCATTGGTAGGTGCTAGCTGGTGTCCCTTCCAGAGTTCATTCATAAAAATGTATGTTTGAAAAGCACCTGCAATTGGCCAGTCTGACCATTTCCAGCTGTGCAACAGTCACGAAGATAATTCTTACAAGTCTTTGTAATGCTGTTGCAAATGGCCAGGAACTTTTTCAAGCTCAATTTAAACAACTATGATACAAATTTAGAATTGAAGGAAGAGCTTCTGCTTTTTTTTTTTTTGATGCAGCACTTCAGGGCATGTTCCTGATAATACTGTTTTCTTTACCAAGGGGGACTGATGGACAGGCTTTACCTCACCTCTTTTTGTACATGTCTGCAATATAAATATCCCCATTTGAACAAGCCCCTCCTTTGCCTCCTTTTGTTGACAAGAGGGACTAAGTCCTTTTTAGGATGTGAGTCATCAGACCTATTTTAGACATTTCATTTAGGTGAAATTAATGGTGGCTTCCCACTATTTCCCTCTTTCCAGTGACTCAGGGAGCTCCAATGTGAGTTCCAGTCTGGTTTAGGATGTGTTTTACAGAAGCCTGTATCTGCAAAGAAGACTCACTATGCCTGATTAGACCTAGTTTCTGAGTTGCAGAGTTGATTTTGGTAGTTCATGCACATAGCATGCAAACAAAGCCATGGGTGGCTACATTTATACTCTATTTTTGTCCTTTGCCTCAAAACTGGATTTTGCTGTCAGTAAAGATGATGACCCAGCAAACTTCATGTTGTGTACGACTTTGGCTTCTCTTCTGCCCCATCCAGGGCCATGGGACCAGCTTCTAGAATGCCTTGCAGCTTCATATACTCCATATGACCCTCTTCCTGGTTTCAGGCTGTGATTGCACAAGTGACAAGAATTCCATCAGGGTAAATACAGTGGGACTCAGGAAAGAAACAGAGCTCCACTTTTTCTTAGTAAAACACTTCATAGGTCTTGGGTTTTCATTTGCTGTAGTGTCCAGCAGGTCTTGCTGGTGAGATGGGTCAAGCTGGAGGGAAATGGATTCTTTTCTCTTATTATTAGTGTTAAATATTTTACAGAATTATAGTGTTGGAAACTGCAATCTGAACAGTTGAGAAAAAGTTCAGACCTGCATACTTATCTTCCAGAAAATGTTCACAGGAATTTCTCTGATTGAAGTGAAGCAACTACAAGGGAAATTCTCAGAACAGACAATTTCAAATTCTAAATAGAAATGTAACAGGAAATTGAAGTAAAAAAGGCAAGACCTATGACCAATACCCATAAAAAAAATCGTTTGACCAGTGTTTAGATTTCAGCTTCATAGCAAATTTAGGCAAACCACCAAGAAATGTGTTTTTGTTATGCTGTTCCTTCTATGTTTCTAAAGTTCAAATCATTTGCAGTAAATAAAATGGACTCAGGAAATGAGTCTATTATGGTTTTCATTGATGCAATTGTAACTGTAAAACATACTTTACAGTATTAATGTTGACATTCAGTCATTACTTTGCAGACAGTTTAATTGGATGCATCTGATAATTAAGAGCTCAACTGTGACCCCATTAATCCTTTTAGAATTGCTTCCTTTATGCAGCTGAGCCTGCCAGTGGCTGTTTGTGTTTGGTGTGTATGTAAAGGTAAGAGATTTCAAATGATGAAACCTCCAGTCTTCCTGACAGCAATGCCTCAATTATCTTTTTGGTGATTTTGTTTTTGGGAGACAGTGGATACCTACCTGGCATTAATGAGCAAACATTCACAAGCTGCTGTTTCAGTCCATGACATGACTCTACAAGCAACTTCTTACAAATTAGAGGTGAGTCTTCAGCATTGGGTCACCAATACTGTGGATCTTTAGAGTTCATGAAACCTATATGGCAATGCTGCCCACATGCACCACTAAATAGGACACCAGTGACCTGAAAGTACAACAGAAAGAGAAAACTAAAGTTACCTCTATTTGTAAGCCCAAGAGAAAAAATAATACCAGTGCAAGCTTACTGTCTACTTGTGCTTTCCACTAGGGTTAATATTTCTAAACATTTGGTACTAGAAAATTTTTTAAATTAATGTTCTAGGCCATAGTATGTGAGTGCACATATATATGCACTCTGTCTTATTTATGACAGTAATTGTATTGTAAAGTCACACATTCTGAATACACTACTGTGACTGCATTTAAATTGCCTGTTTTGATGTGTTTGCCCTCTTATGAGCCCCCCACCTGGAGTGCTGCCTCCAGCCTTGGGGTCCCAGCATAGGAAGGACATGGAGCTGTGGGAGTGAGTCCAGAGCAGGGACACCGAGGGGATCAGAGGAATGGAGCAGCTCTGCTGGGAGGAAAGGCTGGCAGAGTTGGAAGAATGACAGCCTAGCAGTGACCTATTTGCAGCCTGCTGGTACCTGAAGGGAGCCTACAAGAAAGATGGAAGAAAGGCTATTTATTTACAAGGACATGTAGTGACAGGACAAGGACTAATGGCTTCAAAAGGATAGGTTTAGTTTATATGTTAGGGCGAAATTGTTCCCTGTGAGGGTGAGGAGACCCTGGCACAGGTTGGGCAGAGAAGCTGTGGCTGCCCCATCCCTGGCAGTGTCCAAGGCCAGGTTGGATGGGGCTCTGAGCAACCTGGGCTAGTGGAAGGTGTCCCTGCCCATGGCAGGGGGCTTAGAACTATATAGATTTTAAGGTCCCCTCTGTTGAAAGCACTCAGTGCATGTGGCTGGGGGGCAGCTGCAGTGCTTGCTGCAGGCTGAGCTCTGGGTGGGAGCCCCAGACAAGGGGCTTTGCACTGCAGCCCTTTGCATAGCAAAGGGCATGGGGACCTGTGGCCCAGGCAGGAGACAGAACAGTCAGAGACATGGGAGGAGAATGAGCAAGACTGTGAGAAGATAAAAGCCGTGGGGTTCTTTAGTTCGGGGTCCGTCCCCAGAGGCGCCGGCTCCAGCTGTTTCTGTGTTACCGCACGGTGAATACATTGTTTCGTGGATCGAGACAGCCAAGACTGCTGTGGGAAACCTGGGCTCAAACCAGTTAAGGAAGGAACGAGCTCAGTGTGAGTGGGGTGTGTGGGGAGCCAAGCGGGGACCCCTCTGTCACCGGAGGCGTCCGCGGTGAAAGGAATTCCGTCCCAGAAATGGAAGTCCCTGGTGATGGGGCTGTGACTGCCGCGGTGGCTCCTGCGTGGCTTCCTCGACACTTCCAAGCCAAACCCTTCCATGATTCTTTGATTTACACACTGGCTTGGGGGCTGCTTCATGCAAAGTGAGATTAAGATCACGGGTAATTAGGAGCAATTTGTGACTCCTCCAGCCTTGCAGGGTTTTAAGGGGGTTCAAAGTGTGTCGGGGACACCGCCGGGGTGCAGGGCTGATGGTCCCCTTTGCCACATGAAACGAGGCAAAAAATTAGTAGGTGGGGAGATGAAAAGTATTTCCCCAAAGACTACAAGATAATGAATACATGTGCCTCTTCCCCATACATGACCATAAAGGCAGGATAAGGTCTGGCAGTGAGAATCCAAGCAAACACGAGTCAGATTATAAAGCAGTTTAAGGTGTGCAGGCTGCCTGCTGCTGCAAAAAGAGCAATCCTCCTACCACCTCCTGTGTGGCGTGTCAGTCTCCCAGTCTAACCCTGAAACAAGTGTATGTGTGTTGAGCTCTATAGAAAGCCAGCAGGAACAAGCATATTTTAAAAAAACCAACCCAGCACTTGCTACTGTTGTGAAGAGCTGAATATTTTTTTCTCCTTAGAGTATTTCAAAAGACAAAAGTGGGTTTTTTTCATGCATTAAGAAAAAATAATGAAATGAGAAGCCACAGCTTTGGGGTACAAATATTTTACTTATAAAAACTGGAAATGGTTTTGGGAAGTAGATTTTTCTTAAGAATTTTTTTTTTTTTTTGATAGAAAGTGGTCTAAGAAAACAGGAGAAAACTTGGTTTTAAATCTGTGCTTCTTTGTCGAAAAGAAAAACATTTTGTAAGTACAAAAAAAAAGGAGGGGGGGAAAGGCTTTTGCAATCTGCTACAAAAATACTTGGCATTTTTGGAGCATTTCTATGTCTTTGTTTGCATCTTTTTCTGCCTCGTATTTGTCGTAGTTGAGTTTTCTCAAGATACGATCTTATAGGTCCAGGAGTTTTGTAAAATACCTCGTAGTGTCAGAGGAAGGTGGCAAAGGGACAGTTCCTCTCACAAGACAGCATTCCTGAGGGAAAATCATTCTGCGACAGCTCTCTGCAAGGCAGATAGGTATGTTAGAGAAGAGTTTCCTCCCACGAAGACTGGTTGCTGGGAGTTGTCTTTTCCTTCCTTAAAAGTACACTGGATATGTCATGTTGCCATAGCTTTGTTCTCATGTCAATCACTTTCCATGTTGAGAAGCTGCACATCTCCCTGTAAAATTGCAGCTCTCCAAAGGCAGCTGAAAGTTCAGGATGGTACTGGGTTATGGGGTGGAATAAGTTCTCCTTCTAAGCATGGGTATGGTCGGGAAGAGAAGTGACTTTTTCTCGTGTTTCACAAAGAAGACTTGTTCTAATCCTGGGTTGTGAAAGACTGGGGCGAAATGATCTTTGCAGTATGATTTATTTTTAACATGACAGAGTTTTTGTGGGTTTTCATAATTTTCTCTGCCTGTAGATTTGATTATTGCCTCCTTTTGGAGTCAGACACAGGCAGCAGAAGTTGATAACAGGGCCAATAATTAAAGTTGCCTAACATTAAAAACCCCTATTTAGTGTTGTTTATATCCCCTTTTCACTTGTTAATATTTTTGTTAAACTTCAGTCCTGCAAAACAGTGATTGTATTTTCCACATCAGAAGTTTTTTTGCAAAATGATGTGTCAAAAGCCAGATCATAAAGGGCTTTCTTAATCTCCAATTAGGAAATAAAAACTGGGTTTTTTGCCACTGTGAAGTCTAAAGAAGAGGAAGAAAAGGATGCAATCTGCCCTGAAATGGAGAGGCTGGGAGGAAGGTGGGGTTAAACCACACTACTTTGCCATCGATCTAATGCTGTGGGAAAACAGGAATAACCCTCAGCACTGGATTTTAAATCTGTAGCTGCCAGACAACCTGCAGAAAACTTCACTTCAGCATCAGTAGCTCCTATCCCAAGAGACACTGCAGTCCTCCAGCTGTCGTACCTAGCTCTCTCTGAACTGATGGTGCTCCATGCTAGACCCTCTGTACTAGTAATATGCATGAAGAGTTTTATTCATGACTAAAAATGGCACTTAATTCTGAGAGGGAGAACCAACGCTGTCTGCACAGACATGCCTTTCCTGCCTTCCAGCCAAAAATCAAGTCAGCTTCCTGCCACGGGGTTGCAGTGGGTGAGGTGTCCCTGTATCACTATTAGTTTACAGGCAGACACCCTGCACAGTGGGGCTGTGCTGAAGAAGAGATGTGCTTTCACCACTGAAAATTAGTGTTACTCCGGAAACTAAGCCAGTAGGAGCATGGGTTGAAAAGATCTGTCTAACAGCATTCTTGAGAGCAAGAACTAAGGAAGAAGTAGGTGACAGGAGCCCCTCTCAATTTGAAGACCTTTACGATACCAGTATTACTCAGGGAATTCCCCCTAATTTTCGAGTATTGCTCAGCTATTGAAGCATGGCACTGACATTACTGGAATAAGCCTAAAAGACAAGAACTCTGTCGTTTTCTGAGGCTTGTAAATGAAGTTGTGTTACCCCAGTCTGAGACTTCCATTACAGTACTTTGGCATACCTTCTTCTATTTAGATACTCTTGCTCCATCTAGTGAGTAAATTTACTGCTCATCCTGGCTTACTTTTGGCTGAGGAGAGGACCTGGGGAAAAGCAACATAATTTATGAATTTGACCTATGCAAAGATGGGAATTACCCAGGAAGATTCTAGGTTTGATTTTGTTAGAAAATTAAGAATGACAGTGATTTTTAGCTTATGATTGTGAATTGACATGTCTTTTACATTATTTTTAACAAAGACTTGAGGGCTTTTTTTTAATTAACTTTCCCATGAAACTCTATTTATGTTTATATTCAGTGGGTGGATTTGCTTGTTATGTGAATCAAATGGGGGGAGGAGGGAAGAGATAAAATGAAAAAAGTTGGTTTAAGCACTTTAACTGTCTCTGTTACAATCCATCTTTACTGTTCTTGTTCAGCAGCCAAAACACATTCCTCTTTTATAAAAGAAGGAACAGAAGGGCACCAGCTCACAGATCTTTAATGCAATAAAGCCGTCTCTGAGGCCTATGTGAGGGGCTGCATCGAGCTGGGCACTGAAGGAAGAAGAGTAGAGACAGGGCATGCCGGCACAGAGATGCTTAGGACCCTTTCTGATTCCTGCCAAAGCCCTGTTAAGCTCAGAGAGGTCAGAATTTTCCTATTCCTTCTTCTGCCCTGCCTTGTCTTTCTCAGACACCATCTTGCCTAACACTTGCCAGAGTTCATGTTCATATTCTCCCCTTTTCCTTTTTCTTTCCAAAGGGCATTCATTAGAACTGTGAGTGGAAAGCAGAAAGAAGAGGTACAAAAAAAAAAAAAAGACTGTTACTTTTTTTCTGATAGTTTGTTTTTGGAGTCCTGTTGGATAGTCATAGAAGTAAACAGCTCTTTCCAGCAGTCTGGATGAAACTCCTGTTATAACTTCTCAGTTTGGTTAAGCTCATGCAATAGATATATATATGCCATATATTAATAATAAAAAATTCGGAGTCCTTTTACACACTCAAATTGATCTAAATCTTTGTCTTAATATTTTCTTCTCTATTGCGTAAGTTGAGAGAGGGTTAAAATATTTCAAACATTTCCGAAAGATCAGAAAATCTGAAAACACTTTTCCTCAACCTTTTATGTGAATTCTTTCTGATATTTCTTTGTTTTCATTGATACTGACTACAGAACCTTTATCCATGGAATTTGTGCCAGTGTAGGACCATGCGCCTACTTCATGCAAGTTCCCAAATCACTTCTTAGACCACATACAGGGAGCATTCCCTTGCCTCTCGGGCAGGAGTCAGGGTGCTGCTGTGTAATGCCAGCTGCTCTTCTCTGCAGAGGGGAAGTGAACAGGCATTTTTTCCTGTGGAATGACAATGGAACTTCTTACATGGGCAGAAATGTGGTTACCTCAGCCATTATTTACAGGGATAACCAGGAGCCCCTCTCAGAAAAGAAAGCATGTAGAGTGTGTTTAATAACCAGAAATGTTCAGAGCACCTGTATAACACACTGACTGTAAGACAACAGTCTCCCTGAGAAATCATCAAGGGACTGATTTAAAGTAGCAATAAGTGTATTGGAAAGCAGTAGAAAGATCAAAGAACACTAAGCATAACAGCTGTTTTACGAAGTATTTTATTCACAGGGTGAGCATATCTGATCCTCTGCTTGATGGAGCTGATGGCCACATAAACTGCTGTTTCATGGGTCACCGAGGCCAAGATTCTGGAGGTAACTTTGATATTAGTCTGTCTTTCTAACCATCTGTCTGTCATCACCAATAACCTTCCCAACAATTTAACATCCATGTTTTTGCTTGATCTTTCACCAAAACTGTTTTAAATATTGAAGTCATTCATCAGCCATTTCTGAAGCTAGATTTAGGGGCAAAATAAAAAATACCAAATTAAAAATAAAGAAGTTTAGTGATTTTTCTCTGTAAGAAAGAAGTTGATGAGATAGAATGGACTGCCTGACAGTGTCCAGAACCAGACAACACTGCTTTAATTTGTGTCTGAATAGAAATATGGGTTTTGAAGGGGAGACCTCACCTGAGACCTGTGAGATAGCAGCAGCCTGTGTGTGGTGACAAGCACTGGTGTGTGCCTGGATCCTGGGCCTGGAGGAGGGAAACTGAGGCATCAGGTAAGAACAGAGAAGAAGGAAGGAGCATGTGCAGAAGCAAACAGGTACATAAAGGGTTTGTTCATCTCAATCTCTTTTTTTTTTTTTTTTTTTTTCCCCATTTCTTGTTCTTTCCTCATAGACAAGGAGCACAGCTTGCTCCTTCACTCTTCAGCTGTGACACTCATCCTTATCATGACTTCTTCCCTGCCCAGCAAACCTGGGCAGGGCAAAACATATTCAGGAAAGAGGGGTGTTACTTTAATTCCTACTTTATATGAGGGTCTTTTATCAATAGTACTTCCCCTTTGGACAAGAGGATTCCATTTTGACTGCAATCCAGAGACACTCAGACACTCAAAGGTAAGACCAAGGTCCAGTCAATGGGAGCATCACACAAGTCTCAGTGAATAGGGAACAAGAGCCCAGAGCCTGGAGGAAAGACTGTGTTCAAAGACCAAAATTTTGCTCCTGTTAACCTTCCACAGAATGGAGGGCATGTACACACAAAAGGTGGATGAGATGCAGCCTTGAAGACAAAGTGGTGTTAGAAACTTACAACAGGAGTAAGAACCCCCCCTGCATCCAGCAGCAGCATGTGATGGAGGGTGACTACCCGAAACATCTTAAAATCTTGCTTAGTTCCAGGCACTGGCCAGTAGACATGAGAGGCTGAGGGATTCCTGTGACTAGAGACACTCCATGTGCCCATGAAGACAGTTTTGGGTCCAGCCCCAGCTGCCCTGAACACTGTGCAGCATCTCTGCCAAGTGTATAGTAAGCAGAAATGGGCCCTTTCTATTCCCTTACTGAATCCACTGCAGGGTGGGTGATGTCCCAAAAAAGGTATAGCTGATGGTATGTCTCTTAGAAGCCCAGGGAGCTACCAGCCCTGTTCCATCACTGAACACAGCTGAGGTGCTGCCAAGGGGAGATGTTTCACAGAAAGGGCTCTGTGAGAAGGTGGGGTTTGTGAGGTAAGAGAGTGTTAAGCAGTGAAATGAGGACAGGGAGAAGTAGTGCACTTCTGTTTTGGTTTCCATTACCAGTTTTGGTCAGGAAAAGAGTGTTGTGTTTTGAAGATAAACCAAGCCCTGAGGAAAAGGAGCTGATCCAGGCTCCCTGGGTGGTGCCAGCCCTTCCCTGGTTGCAGAGCTGGGCCAGCACTGTATAATGCATTTAATTTTTGTGTGTGTTTGGACTGCTTCAAAATGCTTTTTTCTTTTTAAACCTTGATGTTTGCTTTACCCCAGGGGATTAACATTGATTACACTGTAATGATCAGCTCAAAATAGAAAGTTGACCATGAGTGAGCTTGTGTGTAAAATTCACTGGTGTGCATGGGCTGCACAGCACTGGCCTTTTCATGCACAGCACTGTGAGTGATGCGGTGAATTTGGTTCAGTTCATTGCTGTAAATGCAGATTTGGTGGGAGAGGAACATTTGGGGTGTTCAGATGCAGATGCCAGGCTGTGTTTCCTCAGTAAAGGATGTTCTAGGTAAGGGAGGAGTTTTAGGAGGGAGAAGCACCTGCATCAATGCCTTCCTGCATGACATCTATCTGCTAGCAGCTTAATGCCACAGAAATTGCACACAGTAGCATCAAGCTGCCGATATATACGGTTGCCTAAATAAATGCCCCAGTGAGGGCTCTATACCAGATGGGGGCACCAGAATGCTTTGGAGATAACACCACTTCTTGAACACCACAGCTGCTACACACAAGTTTTGTTAGTTGAAAGGAGCCTTTAAATAGGGGAAAGCCAGTCCACGAGGCTTCACATTTTCTCCCACAATGACTCAGTTTTTCTGCTTATAGTATGATGAATAGCAGCACATCAATTTGCCAGCCCTGGTGTAATGCATCCTTGGATGAATGTTATGGGAGTTCCTTTTTCATTTGTGTGTTTGTTTTTTAACTTCAGTTGGCAGGGTGGTGTCTGGTTACTTCAAGTCAGTAGACTCAATGGTACTCAGTATGAATTTCTCCTAGCTTTCTTAAAGTGGTTTTGTACAGCTATATGAAACCATACTTTCAAAATGCCTACTGTTCTATGCCACTCTGTGACAGAAACTTCTGCTATTAGAGACTTTGTAGTGTGTATACTGTAGCTACATAACTTAATTAAAGAGATGATGAGCAATTTCTTTCATCCTCCATAGCCAGGAGATAATGATAATTGGCAGTATTAAAAAGATAGGTTGGACTCTGACTCCTTTTTCTTCAGGTTGTAGACTTGCCAACCCAGTTATTTTCTGGAAATAGCTGATTGTTTTTCTTGGTGCTTCAGTGACCAGTTCTAGACATCTGGCTGCTAAATAGTACCAGATCAATTTGTGCACCTATAACAACCCAGTGTACTTAGGTTTGAAAAGTGGCTGCTGTGCATTCATGAGCACCCAGGCTGGACACATTTGGCTTACTGTGTGTGGACAGGCTTGCTTTACATTTCAGTTTTGTTAACCGTCAACAAATTAGTGTCCTTTCACTCCCAGCATGTGACTTACAGGTCCTCTAGGCTCTTGCCTTTACAGAGAGCAGCACCAAGGCTGCAGTGCAGGAAATATTCCCTTTCCTGACCTTCTGCCCCAAAATTCACCATCTTACTAGCTGAATAGCGGGACAGCATCCCCTCAGCTAGAAAAGCTTTCTCTCCTCCTGTAGGATCAGGAGAAAATGGCTGGCACCAAATTTACTCACTGTTGCCAGCAAAACTCGAGGCAAGGGCTATCAGGTCCAGTCTTGAACCAGCTTAGTTATCCTTGCTATCTGTATTTTTTTTATGTGCTTACTAGAGCAGATGTGGGCCTTGAACAAAGCCGCTTGATCAGTACTTGCAGCAAAAAGCCTGTCCAAAAGCCTGACCCAGCACTGAAACTGGAGCTAATGGGGAAAACCACAGCCTACAAAGGCAGGGGAAGGAAACCAAAACCTCAGCTTAGGTCTCTTTATCTCTGTTCTCTAACCCTGTTCAGCTGGAGAACTGGAGCAGAGAGGAAGTCTGGTGGGTTTTCTGCACCACCCTGCTAAGTTATGGCTCGACAAGGCTCTGAGTCTTTTTCTTCAGCAGATGAGCCACAGGATCGACCTTTCCCTCTCTCAGCGACCCACACGGATCCTTTGGAAACCTGATGCCATCCCAAGCTGAGCAGTTGTTCTGGAAAAGGCCAAGGGTGGCTGTGCTCTCTGCCCTGCAGCTCACAGCCAGAGCTGGGTCTGGATCTCAAGATTTAAATCAGTGTGAGACATCCCAGGATGTGGGTCCTTGAGATCTGGGAATTATAAACCAGTTACTTTAATCACATGATTAGAATTTAGATAAACAGTCAGTGAGTAACCAAGGCATGTCCCTCAAATACAGGGAGTCAGACACACCATTTAAGGAATATGAGAGGGAAATAGCTTAATTCCAACACAAGGCTTATCCCAAAAGCATTCCAGCCCTCTGCTTGAGGCACTGTCAGGACAAAGCTTAGCCTTGTAGGCTTCTTCACTCCTTTCTGCCTGCAAAATAATTATGCAACTTCACTGCTGTACCATAGTCTGCCAGACAGTGTGTTACCTTTATGATATGCTAACATAGTTTTTTGAAGTAGCTCCTATGTGTGCCTGAGGTCAATGAATATTTGTATTAACTGTTTATTGAAGTCCTACTTTCTGGGTCCTCCTGAAGAGAGCAAGCAGCTGAATCATACTTTAAAAGAAAACCTCTGAATTTTCTTACTGAGAGATCTAAATTTTAGAAGCAGATGTACCATATCTGATTCTTTTTTTGTAGCCTCCAAGCAATCAGACTGACCATGACAGTACAATAGTGCAAGTAAAGGGGAACTGGGCATGCTTTGTAGTCAGCTCTGCTTTCATGTCTCACCCTCACTCTGATTATGCATCCTGTCTCTTCTCCTCTTGTTCCCCGTTTTGAAGGAACACAAGGTAAATTTAGGGTGAACTAAACCATGGAGAAAATGTGGGGGCTTCCGTATTTTAATGCCAGTCTTGTCTTTTAATGCATGGGAAATGCTGCCTGGTCTCCTGTGAAGTCAGTTTAAACTAAAGTCAAATTCTTGCAAACATTCAATTAGGAGACCAGTGAAGTATGTGGGATTAAGTTCTTTATATAAATGTTTGCAGAACCAGAGTGTGAGTTCACAGGCAGGCATGGGAGCTTTGGTTTCCCAGCTGATCCATAAAAAGGGTCAAACACAGTATACTGATAAATGTAGTACACTTACAAAAAGCTGGCTAACCTCAATCCAGTCCTGACTGGTGCTTTCAGTACCAATTCCCAGCTGTTTATCAAGGTTAAGTTGGAGGCTGAAGAGGCTGCAGGATGTATAATTTAAAAACAAATTCAGACTCTTCCCTGGGCACTGCTGCACATCACTACACTTTTATATGTTGGGAATGTAAAAGCAGATTCTGCTTTAAGTAAATCAAGAGATTCCACTGACCACCAAGAGGCAGCTCTGGTGTGAGCTGTGGGAGCAAGCAGGAGTGGAAGAGCCCCCATGGAATGAGGTCTGAAGATACAGGGTAATATCACTCCCTGGATTTGCTCCTCTTTGTTTCTGCTTCTGGTATCAAACTCCTGAGAGAAGCTAGAGAAGGCTTCTGGTTTTCAAACCAGGTGAAGATAGAGGAGAAAATTAACTCCCCTTATGGAGAGAAGCAAATGCTTTCTTGACTCCAACTTGAATTTTGGCGAGCCTTGGCAAAACTGGTGGAGAGTACCATGGAAGACAAAACTGGACAAGGGAGTAAAAGGTGAAAAGAAGACAATTTCAGACAATTATTTTTCTACGATGTAATATCAGAGTGGTGTCATTTTTACAATAAATTTCTACAGTGTCTCCAGAAAGAGAGAAAAAGCAAGGACTCCAATGCTCTGGAAGTGTTTGGTGCCTGGTTCCCTGCTTTCCCTGCTGGTCAGGGCAAGGAGACATGAAGCCATCAGAGGACAATTGAGATTTTAGCCAACCCCCATGGGCCAGAAGGAGGAGCATTATGAGTGGTTTTTATTCCCTGTGGTTAGCTGGCATGAAACTATAGGGAAGTTCCTTACACCTTCATACTTTTTTAGGGTAGTTTCTTTGGACAGCTTGTGGTTATACTTTCGAGGGTATGCAACTGGTATGTTTTGAGATGAAAGGTGCTGTGTCAGTGCAATATGTTGTTTTTGTTGCGTGAATTTGTTTTTAAGTACTGCTATCTGTACTGGAATTATTAATAGACTGGATTGTTCAAACAGGGATTCTTCAGCCTTCCTACTGCAAAATATGTACTGTGTTCCTGTTGCTACAGCATATACTGGTAAGTTACAGCTTGTACAGTCTGTTTTTCACTAAGTGCATCAGTGAACAATGTTTAAACAAAGTTAGAGAAAAAAAGAAGCACTGGCAACAAAGAGATGCCTTATCATTTGCAACTTTAAAAGGGAGCCTGCAGCTATATGAATCTGGAAATAATATAAACTTAACCCACAGGACTGTTGAATTGGTTTTAGAAGGGCTTACTTTAAAGCTGGTATGTGGGCTCACTAAGAGACTGAGTGGTTGGCAAGGATGCTAACCATTTATGGAATGTGTCTTTGGAAAGGATTAAAGCAAAAAACATGTTGCTTCTTACCAGCTCTGAGTTAGGAATATAGCTCTAAGGGGTAAGCATTAAATTTTAAGTATCCAGTATGTAAAGCTTTTAAAGAATATTTTTCTTTTTTTTACTTTCCTTGCCCTGGTGCTTGGGATCAAATTCAGTCCAGACTGGATAGACTAAAAATCATTCCCATCTGAAGTCCAGGAAAAGGTCAGGAGTTAAAGCAGTACTGGCAGTGGTGAAGCAGTTCCCAGCTTGCATAAGTACTATTTGTGAACTGCCCAGGATAACAGTCAGCATTTTAGCCCTAAGTGTCCCAAGCCTCATATAACTGTGCCTCTTCATTTTCTCCCTCTAAACTGAGTTTTAAAAGCTGCTTTGCACCAAGTAAAATAACAGTGAAAAATCTAAGTGGCACCATTTTCCACTAATAGAGGTTCTCTGTTACTAATGAGAACAGCTTCCTATTTTCCCCCTCTGTGTGTGAGAACGGTTGTAGGATTGCATTTTCTGTGTTTGCAGAAGGCAGTAAGAGAGGACTTCCTGCCATACCCAACCTTCTACTCTAGAGGAGAAGAGAGGCATGGTGCTGCTGTCCCATCTAACATTGAAAAAGAGCAAAGATCTCTGCAGAAATCTAGCTGCCCTAGTGATGCCTCCCTAGCAGCTGCTGCCACCAGTGATGATATGCCATGGTTATTGCTAGTTCATAGTGCTTGCAAAGCTACAACAAGCCCTACAAAGTGAGGGCAACTGCTATTGGAGATAGGACACAGAGGTCTAAAAGCTGTTAGAAATAACTTCCAAGAGGCCTATCATCTCTTTTTCTGCAAGCACGTCTGACATCCCCTAGTGATCTTTGCTTTCTCCCCATGCTTATTTGGCTGTGCAAGAGGCCAGGTTCATGGTGGCAGTGCAGTGTGATGCTAAGGCATGTTGTCTGCTACTAGTCAATACTTCAGCTGTTTTTTGTCCAGATGTGTCCTACTGCCTTTTATTTGAGTGGTTCTGGACTCCTTGGAAGTGTGGGCTATTGCAGGGGGAGTTTCACAGGTTACCCTGGAGGTGCAGTCAATGCAAGCTTATCTTTGCTGCCCTGGTCAGCCTTTTCTGAAAAGGGCAATGTAAGAAGACTGAGGTAGTTCATGTGAAGTTATAGGTTCAAGGACCGAGCTGTCCTTATACTTTTTCTTCTGTGGCTTTACTTCACTTATGACCCCTAAAAAACGCTCTAGAAAGGAATCTGAAACTAATTAAGAGTGTCATTTTTGTGGCATTGGCTAAACGGAAAATGGATTTGCTTCCCATTTGCATAAACAGAGGTCTGGCAGCAGCTGCGGCCCACTGTGCCATGCTAGAAAGCAAGATGGACAAGGTCTGAAATATGTTTCAGAAGAAACACACTTGTTTAAAATGAAGGTTTACAGATCCGTGTGCCTAGATAAGAAATATGTGCCTTCACATACTCTGTTCTACCCCTTACTGCTGAGGAATGTCTTCAAACATCTGACCCAGGGGGGATTTTTCAAAGCTGTGTATGGATATGTAGTGTTTAATGCCCCAATACCCTGCCTCTGCTATTGCTGAACAACTAAT
This sequence comes from Scytalopus superciliaris, assembly GCA_013400415.1. Lineage (NCBI taxonomy): Eukaryota > Metazoa > Chordata > Aves > Passeriformes > Rhinocryptidae > Scytalopus > Scytalopus superciliaris. The sequence goes on along the minus strand of VXBX01006002.1, from coordinate 262,645 downwards.
AATGTGAAATTAAATGGATTAGATGTCATCATTACCTCAGGAAAGGGATACTTAGGTTGCCTTTTTTGTTAGGATGTAACTATAGGCATTCTGGTTTATTTTGGCAAGGGTTTGAACTTGAAACAAAATGGTTGAATTTGAAATGAAAACAGTTGGATCCTTTCTGCTGTTTATAATGGGTTTTCAGTAGATTGCTCACTTGTAAAGGAGATTTCATTGTTCATTGAAGGTATTTTATAACTGCATGGTAGACATGATTGAATCTGATCAAAATCCAAATTTAGATCTGAGCTCAGTCCTGCTGTCCAGACTGAAATGCAGAAAGGATAGGTGTGACAGTGCATTTATCCAATATTGACAACACTGGACATTCCAGTGTCATGACTCAGGCTCCTCCCAAATGCTGTACTCGGCATAAGTTAATGAGACTTAAAAAATATCATCAATTTTTCCCCCTTGGCTGTAGTAAGACCATGGTTTCCAAGGAAGCTGTAATTCTCACATGAGCTTTTGTCTCCAGGTGCTCTGAAAACACTGCCAGTTATTGAAAAACTTAAAATAAAATATTATTAGTCTTTCTGACTTTAAGCTAGAATAACGGATCTGTTAAAATATTTACAGTTAATGTTGAGGTAGCCTGTGGGAGTTGAGTTTGAGAGTTTCATTCAGATTCTTTTATTTCATACCTACATTTATGTTCTTACTGAGTAAGCAGTGGTTGTTGCAGAACTGGGAGGTAGGTTAAATCTGATACGTCTGCATTGTATTGTCTTAGTTTTAAGCTGTGTCTTTGGACAGTAAAGAGTATTTAAATTTTCTGTTTAGCATAGCATGCATCTGATAGTCTGGTAAATGGTTTTCCCTGTTAGTTGGTAATAGCAGTCTTTATGCCATAGTGCTTTCTGCCCTTCACAATTTTGCACTCTTGCTGCTCCTGTCCCAAGATATCTGAAAGTATTGACAGTTCCCCATTACTCAGTGTCCTGTGAGGACAGGAGGTGCTGATCTCACGTAAAGAGAGACTCTAGCAGCCTCAGGTGGCCAGGATGCTCGCCCAGATCATGCAAGAAGATGATTTTTTATGGCAGGAGCAAATTGTGAGAATCCTGAGTTGCAAAGCTTTTTTACACTGGACCATTTTCCACTCAGTTGAAGTACTACAGAAATTGATGAAGGCTTCCCTAAACTGTTTGCATTTTATAACATTACTTTTTACTCCAAGCATATGCAGATGTAACTGAATCTCTCCCAAGAATTAGGCAAGGTCTAATAAGATATCAAATAGTTCTACCTGAGCAAAATTTAACTTCTGTGAAACCACACTTACAAACCAGTGTTTTGGTTTCTCCTGCTTTAACTACAGGAGAATGCATCCTCATAGGAGAGGACTTTGCTGTTTTCAGTTTATCAGTAGAACATGTTTAGAATCTGGGGTTTTTTTTTTGCATGTCAGTTTTATTGCAGAGGACTTTGTTAGTTCTTAAGTCTTTGTTTTCAAACTAGACAAACCCATGTAATCAATCTCAGATCCAGTGTTCTGCTTACCTGCTGTTGCCCAAGCCTATAGACTGTTTGCCTTCAAGCTTTTTTGTCATTTGGCAGCTGCTCTCATTCCAATTACAAAATATCCTTGGAAATTCAATACCTCATTTTTCTATTATTTAAATTATGGCTCACATTGTAGTTCAATGAATTTAATTAAAGCATTTCCTTACACATGTGGTGCCCATGTGAATAGGGAATAAGAAATTTTAGTTTTAAAACTAGGCATATGTAATAATTACAACACAAAAGATTGTTCCTTTTTATTACATCCTTCAGGTAAGATGAATGTTCATATTGCCTTGAGGAAGACATAATCTGTATGAGTTGGCTTTAAATCCTTAAGTAGCAAGAGGGAATAATCTGTTTTAAATATCTGTATTGTAAGCAATGACCTAGTTGAAAGTCTAGGAGTAAAAAGCTATGGGGCTAACCAAATATTTGGGCTATTGTGTAGCAACACTGCCAAATGGCACTGAAACCTGGAACACAGGCATTGTCATCCAGAAGCAGTGGGGGTGGTTGGGTGGAGATGACAATGTCTACACCTTTTGGCTTGGATGCATGTGTGACCTGTTTCTGTTCAGTGAGCCAGACTAGTTAGACCAGTGAAAAGAGCTGTCCTTCAGTAATATGGATCTTTTGAACAGCAGTGGGCTTGGGAGCAGTGTTAGTGAAGGTTAAGGGAGTCATTCTGGATGGATGGAGCTGGACCTAAAAATTCATTCACAGCCTTGAACTACCTGCCTTTGGCCAGGCTATTTCAGAAAATAAAAGGTGAACATGCAAATTGTACATCGTTTACATACATTCCTTCCACTGAAGTAGGATGCTGTGTGAACTGCAGCCAGATGTGAATCAGCTGTGAAATCAGAGCATCCTGTGCTGCCTCCATGCACCAGCAGTCCCTGAGCTGCTGTTGTGTCTTCTCTTAACTTGTGTTTGCTACCCATTGTTGTCTCAGTCACTTTTTCCAGTACTGGGCTGCTAACCCACTTACTTAGGAAGCTCAGATCCTTGTGAGATGTCGGAGGAGTGGACCAGGACTTGCAGATCTGGGGGCTCTCTAGTGGGGTTGTGGCTGCCCCTCTGCTGCTACCTCAGCCCTGGGGCCCTCACCAGAGTTATTGGCTGCTAAAAGGGGGATTGTGATGAAAAGAAATCTTGCTTTTCATCCCAATGAAAGTTTGCACATCTGAGTGTTAATTTTGTGAGAGGAGATGACTCTCCAGAATATCCAAAGCTGGCCTGGTAAGCTGTCTTCTTGATGAACTTATCATTTTGATAAGTTCCCTTTCTGATACACAGAGGAGGATGCTCGGCTGATAGTAGTCCCACTCTCTTTCTCTCCACCTTCCTGCAAGCCTGTTGATTATATTTGATTGAATTTCTAATCCTTGGCCACCTTTAATATCCCGTTTTAAAAAAACAAACAAACAAAACACACACACACAAACAACAACAAAAAACCCAAAACAAACAAACAAAAAACCCAACAGGAAGCAAATCCAAGACAAACCCAACACCTTTATATAGGACAAATGAAGGCAACATATGCAGCATGGACAGGATGTATATTTGGTTTGTCCCACCTGCTGTCTGGTCAGCCTAGGACTGAGATTGGTCCCTCAGCCCATGCTACTCCATTGGATGCTGTGCCTTGGAAGGCTGGGGATCTCATCAGGAGATGAAGGGTCTGAGATGTTTGTTCCCAGGGCAAGGGAAAGTGAATTTGCAAGCGAAGCATGAAGTGAGAGTTGTCATTATTACGGAGCTGGGGCTGAAGAAACTGTAAACATTTTGTGCCACTGGGAAGTGAAGTTTAAGGATGTGGGCTATAATCCAAAAATAGCTGGCCTTCAGTAGTGCTCTTGCTTATGTGATGACTTACTTTATTTCCTTTGGGAGTGTACAAGTTATCATTATGGACCAAGCTAGCGGTCTGTCCGCATCTCTGAATGGACAGCATCAGAAGTGTCAAGAGAAAATTGTAGCTGACAGTTGCTGGATAACTACTGAGGACTAAGCAGCAGCTGCTTTAAACCAATCTTTCTTTTCCGTCTTTTAATACTACTACTTGTTTATTGCTGTTGCCTTTAGGCATGGAAGATACTGTATTCTCAGGGATGTGTGAACTTTTGGGATGGCTGCAGCTTCTTTTGTTGCAGACAGAAGTTGAAGTTGTGACTCCACAGTAGAGTCTTTTTGCACTCTTGTCAAGCCTGGAGTGATTAAGTTTTTTCCTTTGCTTCTTTTGCCTGCCATTCCATGTGTTTTCCTAGAAAAATTACAAAGTAAATGAAGACCTAACTGCTACATATTTAAAGTAATACAAGTAAATGCTTTCCACAAATTAACTGGGAAATCTGATAAATTACAGTGAAAATGTGTCAAAGAAATGCTGTTTGCCTGTTGCTCTTGAAAGCTGGATGTGGTGGTGGTGTGCTCCCCTTGTCCCCCAACAAGATGAAAGAAGAATCTGTTTATTTTAGAATTCATCCTGAACAATGGTATTCTATTAAACAGATTTGGGTTGGGTTTAGCAAGAGAACAATCTATATGTTGAGAAGATTAAGGTGGGATGGCGTGGTATCCCTCTTGACAGGCCCCTGGACCCCACATGAGGAAGGCCAGGCATGGCTGTCAATCACAAACAGGAAGGAAAACTATAACACCCCACACCTCCTGGAGCCCCTGACCCAGGCTTGGATTGGCATGGACAGTGGCAACTTGGCCCCTCACCCTGGCCTGGAACCCCAGAGTGGTCAGTGGGTCAGAGGCCCCACCTGGGGAGTTTGGCCATAGGGACCAGAGCAGATAAAACCAAAGGCACGTGTGCCACGTGTCACAGCCCTGCCATCTGGACATGTGAGAGCTGATCTTCACAAGGTTGCAGTGGTAGCTCTATGATCTGTCTCTTCCTCTTCTTCACTCTTCTTGCTCCCTCTGCTTCTCTTTTTTTTTTTTTTACTGCTTTTTTGAGGCTTTGGGTGGCTTGGAGCTGGAGGGACTGGATTTTGACTTAAGTATTGTGGAATAGTATGTGCTGGGTCAGTATTGTGGTGGAACGTTTTGTCTAGCTTGCGCGGTGCCTTTTTGAACTTTTGCCAAGTTCCCTTATTTTCTCCCCTAAATTATTAATAAAAAACACCTCTTGGGAACAAGTCTGAGGCTGATTCTCTTGACATTGTCTTGAGGTATTAAAGAACCCTAAATATCTATTTTAAAATAAAACTCCTAGCTGAACCTGTGAGCCTACAGCTCTCGAGGCTGGAGTACCTGAGGTGGAGCAACTACCTGGATCACTGGCTCACGAACTGGGTTTGCAGCCTGGTGGTTGGTGTTGTTTGTTGTTTCAGTGTGGTCCTTCCCAGTGCAAGCAGCCTGCAGTTGATTTGGAAACCTCTGAGCAGCAGCTTCCAAGGCTGACATGTTGAGAGAGTTGTTTCAAGAGAAGGGCTTTGTGCAAATAAAATCATCTGTTTGTCAGGGCGTTGGGTTTAGGATAGTCTCTACAACTTTGGGATAAATACAGTACAGGTTTTAGTATTTCTCTACTAAGGCTATCAGAAGCCTGTCTGTGTTTCTGATGGATCACTAGGGTTAATTATCTAGATCCTAGTCTGCTTCAGATTAATGGGCTTTGTCACTTTCTTGCTGAGGGGTTAAACTCTTTCTTAGCTCTCTCCAACACTTCTTGCTGATCTACACCGACAGTGCAATTAGTTGTGCCATGCTACTAATTCCTAGTATGGTTCAGCAGAGGGCAATGCACTTGTGTTGTATCTTTTGCCAATGCTGCCTTCAGTGCTTGGGCTCTGGTAGGAATTTGTCAGACTTGTGGACTTGCAGTAAACTGTATGTGAATAATATCACTCCTGCTCAGCTGGCTCATTTTAAGGGAAAACAGATCGTAGGAAGAGCCTCAATCCCTTTGTATGGACAGAATGGCTTGAAATGCTTGGAATGGCTTCTTAATTCTCAATAAATGCATGACAACTAGCCTAAAGAAAAACAAAATCCTTTAAGTTTCTTATTAGTACATGTAAGGCCAAAATTACCACTTTTTTTTTTTTTTTGTCTATTCAAGGCTGGTATGCTTCATATTCAATGCCTTGTCCAAGTCATAGGCATATGGCAAGAAATTATAACATTTGTTTAAAAATTAATTTTAATTTTTTCAGTACCTACAAAGTAGGATCACTTGCTCTGTGCAGTTTGATTCTCAGTGACAAGTATATGCACAAGGAGGGTTAGGAAAAGTGCATGAATGAAACATTTATGCAAATATAAAACTCAGAGGGAGACCATGTATAGTTTACATGGTTGCATGTTTTGAAAATCAGTCCAGTACCTCCCATTTCTGATTTTAGTCAGAATGAAAGGCTTTTTGAAACTGCCAAGGTTTGAATTAGTCTTGGGGAGATCGGCTGAAAGCATTTGTGATCACCCCCAAGTTTCCGGTGCCACTCTTGTAATTCTAGCAACGTTGTATAGCAGAGTTGCCACTAAATCAGGCAAGGGAACAATTCCTCTGTGTAAAAACTTGTTTCCTTTATTTGGTCATCCCTTTGAAGCTGTTTGCTCTTAACACAGAGGGATGCTCAGGTTTGATTCCCTTTGAGGATCCTCTGTGTGCCACATGTTCAGGCAGTGGTTCCACTTTAAGGAGTGCCTAAATGGCAATTCTTTTTGCCAGCGACTCTAATTATACAAATTGCTCTACTGAGCTTAAGCATGAAACATTTTATTTGGAAACCAAACAATACTTGTTTTTTCTGGTTTGTGTATCTGCAGCAGTAATGATTCTGCAGCACATGTTTATTAAAACCACCTTTTTATGATCCCACATGTTTCTTTCCTCCCAGTGTCCCTGATTGGGCCATGCCCACACTATTTGATGGGACCAAAGTTGTCTATTCTGGAAATCAACCTATGTGTGACACATGGCCTTTTTGTATGTATACAAAATTATTTTTAATTCAGCTACTACATGTATTGCCTTTGAATAACAATTCTTGCTGTTCCAGCTCATTTGTTTCCAGCTTTGCAATGACTAGCTTTTTCCATTAGCTTTTATGAAAAGCAATTCAAACAACTTTTAAAGAAAAACTAGTCCCCATGTTTTTTGGAAGGGAGTTTTGTCTCTAAAAAACTGATGATTTCTGAACACTTGCCATTATAATGAGATTTTTAAGACTTAGAAGATTACTCTCAGATTATCACATAGTGTGATTCTTGGGGATGGTCCTGCGCAGGGCTAAGAGTTGGACTTGATGAGCCTTGTGGGTCTCTTCCAACTCAGCATAATCTGTGAAGAAATTAGGGCTACTGCTAACTAAGCTTTCCTACCTGGGGTGTCAAGTAAAAGTGGTTCAGAGGCTATGTGGGGTTTTTTTTTCCTTCTTTTTTTTTTTTCCTTCATTTATATTTTTTAGATTAAATTTAAGACGAAGGTCTGGAAGAACTACAGTACTTATCCAATTTTTCTGATTATTGCAGTTTGGACAAAGCTCTGCATTTGGCTGGTTTCAACTTGTGATTTATAATTTTAGGAACGAATCTGACCAATCCATTGGATATGCTGTTATTGCTTCTTCAAACAGTGAGAAATTGGTGAGACACTTATCAGATGCTCCTCTGTCTTCTGGAAAACTGCCAAAGCTTCTCCCCAAGTAAATCATTAAAACAACATTGGTTTTCATGAAATTCAGAATAACACTTGCAAAGTTTTCCAAAGTTAATATTGGAAGTTATGCTGCAGTTCAGAGGTGTGAAGTGACTCCAAGTCCAGTCCTTTGCACCTTTCAGATTCAGATGTCACAGGTGCATACTGTATTTTCTAAGACAATGGTAGCTGTACTTATATTTTGCTGGATCTTTCCTAGAGTGATTAGGTTATTGGAGATGTATGTGATCCCCCTGAGTGACCACAGCTGCATAAAGTGCTCACATATCTTATGTGACCCACTCTAGATTCCAGTCACTCTAATGGTACTAAATACCTTACTTTTACTTTTTTTTCTTTTTTTTTTTTTTTTTTTTTTTTAAAGTTGGCACCACAGAAATTAATGTAATTTATTTGTGGATTGATGTAAGCAGGAAATCTGGTATCAGAAGTCTGGCTCTTTCAGTAGTGGTGAGAAAGGGAAAGAAATAAACGTTAGCATTTTCTCATTAATGCAGTTACTATATACCATTGAACATGTGCTGATAAACTTGAGAGGTCTATACTATTCTTTAGGTGTATGCATTCATTAGTGTAGCCATCATAAAATAAACAGGGGAGTATTGAGCTTGGGGAAAAGTTCAGAGAACAAGAGCTCACATTATATAAAGCTATGATGATAAATGTCTCCCGTGGCATAATTTTAACTCTTACCATCTGTTATTCCCTGTTGCCATAGCAACTTAAAGTAAATACTAAAATTAGCCTGAAACTAGGAAAAGCACAGCAGGAAATGTCTGTCCTGAAAGAAAACGAGCCCTCAATGTGACCAGGCAATAGCAGGAAAAAAGACTGATGAGAACTTCAGGAGGCTTAGCTGGAGAATTTTCAACATGCAGGGGTGGGTGAGAGAAGGATCTCAAAACAGTGTTTATAAGCAGTTGTAGCTGGACTACCAAAAAATTATCAGATGCTCAGTGCTTTACTTGCCATCTGTTTTCAACTTTGAACTTGAGACATAATTTTACTTTAACTGTTAGAATATTTGTGTATATATACATAAATATGATTTTGCATTTTTGACAGATGTGTATTTTTTTTTCTAAAAGCTGTGAACATTGCACTGGTGTTCATCAAATGATGCAATTCAAATATTACTAGAACTGAGTGTTCAGGCCAAAAAGAAGGCTTAAAAGGAGAGCTGCGCTTTCATGCCATGCCTGCACAGAAGCTGCATCCAGACACTCCTTTCTGGAAAATACAGGAGCAGGAAAAACTGACTAGGGAAAGGAAAGTTGAAAAATTGCATTTAGCATCAGGGGCATGAAGAATTCTTTAAATAGTTGCAAGCGTTGCAAAATAGCAGAGCTCTTCAAGAACCTAGGAACTTTACTCTTTTTGGGAGGAGTTAAATTATTTGAGGATGCCCTTTCTACAGAAATCCTTGGTTTATGAATGCTTTGCATGGGAAGAGCAGCCCCACTTGGGGGAATTGGTAACTGTTCTGGGTGTGTCCTTGCTTTAGTCTAACCATAATGAAGATTTGTTAAGCTTCCTTGCAGAGTGTTCTTGTGTGTTTTTTAGCATTCCCTTTCATTCATTTACCAGTCACTTAGAGTGATGATAAGAGATGAGAAAACAAACTCAGATTTGATATTAGGCAGTGGTCAGGGAACTTGGATGTAATCACTCCTGCACAGAATCCTGTACAGTTTGGTGTACAGTGTGTGCACCATGGGGCACTTAGTGTATAAGATCTTATTTGAGCTTGTAAACCAAGACAGCCTGGGAATCCAGGTACCATCAATGCAAATTAAGGGTCTATGGCTGGGCTCAAGGTATAGGAGACCAGAGGAACTTAAATCAGAAATTTTACTTGGCCCTGTTATTACTGATGACCTGGTAAGCAGGTTTTGTCCACAGCTTTCTGGGTTGCTCTGTGACAATAACAACGAATGCAAATTCTGAAAGGCAGCCAAATGTAGATGCTTTGATTTGCAGGATAGCTCTGACACACCAGAGCTGTAATTTTTAGTGATAAGTCTTGTGGTTCCAATTACAGCTATTGTATATCTGACTTTTCATAGACACGTCTCTGACATACGTCTTTTATTCTCTGCCATCTCAGAAAACTTGGTGTAATCTCAGAGTTTTCTTTATTTGGTCAGAGTTGCTGATCAGTGCTGCCCTCAGCCTGCTCTATGTTTGGAAGTTGTGGACACTTCATAGCACAAAACCAGGCTGCACAGCTTCTGTGCAATGAGTCAGCTGCTCTGGAAGTATTGAGAGCTGTTGGCTGTGTTCAAAACAGCTGCTGTATGAGTGCAATAAGCACCTCAAAAGCCTTAGGCTCATCCCCAGACCTAATTGAGGTAGGTCCAAGGTTTTTCCACAAGGCTGCATATTCTTGCTGCCAAGTTAATCAGGACACAAATCTTGTGTGATGATGTGATCTGAAAAAATCTTTCCCAGGTCTTGCTGTTATCTGAGAGACCTGTACCACTTTCTCCTCACTGATACAGCATTTCTCTGGCCTGCTGTCCTAGTCCCAGCTGAAGTCTGGGGAGCCCCCAGAAGGCTTTCTCCAAGACCTGTTTTAAGTGGTGATAAGGGAACAATTGCAATGACCTATTAGGATATGACATCAGACACAGTTTCAGTCTTTGTAGGTACTCTCGTGTGTCCATGGTGTACTCTCTCACACATGACAAATTGAAAATGCCCCAAACCCCATCTGACTCTACTTCAGCTAATCAAGTAGTTTATCCAAAGATCCACTCACTTCATCTGTGCTTCAAGTATTCATTATGCAAAAGGGTTTCTTCAGAGACTTTAGAAGAATATCATGAGGTCTTGTGAGCCTTACTCTTAGCATTTTTTCCTTGTACTCCATTCCTGTGTGCTTATTTTGTGGGGAATCCATGCTCATGCTGAAGTGCTTTCTGGCATGCCACAGCAAGGAAACGGTTCTCCAGGAGTTCTTGGGAACAAGCCAGTTGCTTGGAAGTCCTGCTGGAAACACTGCTTGGAAGTTGCATAGAAAATAATAAAACTTTCATGTATTCTGCTCAAAATAGGCTATTGTTCAATAGTATATCTAGTTGGATGTGGTGGATATATGTGTACGTATGTGTGCACTGTTTGTGCTCACTGTGTATATTACGTAACACAGACTGTGTGCTTGGCAGTCTCTTCTTGCTTTTGAAGATAAAATGTTTCCTGCCTTGAGGAGTTTACAGACTGAATGGACACTTTAGGAAAACAGAACATCCAACAGCATCTCAAGATGGAATAGTTCACTTTATGAAGTTTATCTCTATTTCATGATGGTGCTGACATAATTTTTACCTGGAGAAGTAGGATTTATGCTGATGTATCTTCAGCTTTTATGGCAATCTCCTTATGTGTTGCACTAGATGGTTCCTGCTGCAAAGGTTTGAAATCTCAGCTAGATCAAGATATCCGATCTCTGTTTCCCAAAAATTCCACTGTGTTGTCAGTGAAAGCAGAATGCTCATGGAAGACATCAAAGTGTGCAAAAACTTGCCATATTTCACCAGGATTTGCTCTGACATCTGTATGTAGCTAGCTGATTCTTTCTTGTTTTTTCTTTTCTTTTGACCCAAATAGCAACATAACTTCATAAGTTCAGCAGTCAGTAGCACACATTCTTTAATGCATCTAGAGAATGCAAATTATTATTTTATGGGTGAAGTGATAGCCATTCAGTTAGGGTTTCTATCTGTGCAATCCTCTGCTTTGGTATGTTGACAAACATGTAGCATGAAATATGCTTATTGCTGTTGTGGAAGGAGATCTAAGGGCTAACTTCTGTTGACAGTTTTGCTGGAGAATTTTACTTATTTAGAAACTTTGCAGATGTTGACAAAACTTCCATAAAGCTGCTTCCTGGAGCTATGCCTTGTCTTTAATCAAAAATTAATGATTAGATGGTCCGGTAGTTCCCTAATTCCTTGTTTGCATGGAAACCTTGCTCCAGTTAACTCTGAATTAGTGAAAAGCCCTTGCTAAGTATTGTTGTACTCCAGTCTTTCACAGTAAAGATAATATATGTTTTCAAGAAAACCTGAGCTTTGTTTTGCAGGAATTAAAGTTTAGTTTGGATCCAGTTAAAGCCTTTATGGAGTTTTACATTTGGGCTGTAAGGGATGTATAGTTCTGCATTTATTTGAGAAACCTGTACAAAATGTAGGGGTTTTTTTGACTGAATGCTGTTTTGCAGTTAGAAGCCATGTTATGCTGTCTTCTGTGTTGGAGATGTATCATTGCATTGTAAATAGCTTTTAAGTTCAAAAAGGCATTTCCATCCTTATTCCATCTCCTTAACTTTCCATCTTGTACAGGCTGCAATGGTTTCTATGCTCTCTGTTCAAGATCCCATGCATCTAGAGAGCTCATGATCTTGCTTTATTCTGCTGAGTACTTTAAAAGTTGCAATGAGATTGTGTGGTAAAGTTAATAGAGTTATTCTCATAGTACTTGTAAAAGGTTGCTTGGTGTCATGACTTCATATCCAGATGAGCAACGCTCTTAACGCTTGTTCTCCAATCTATATATATATATATTTAATATATTGGTGCCATGAAAGTGCAATCATTTTATCAGGGAGATAACCCAGAATGTTCAAAATGCTGATGAATAGCATACCAAGTGTTTTCAGTGATCAGTAATAAAGGAATAACATACTAGACATATGGGATAAGTTCCCTTTTGCTTGCAGATGATTGATGCACCAACCTTTCTTTCTACTTCCAGCATGCTTGGAGATGCGGATTTATTATTTATTTTTTATGAAAAAATCTACAGGTTGTTTGAAATTTTTTCTTACTTAGACTATTTGGAATGTTAATGTTTTACACATGAATGTGAATGAAAGCTAAGTTTTGTGTTGTGTCTTGCAGTATATCTTTTAGAGTCCTGTGGAATAAACCCTTCTGCTCATAAAATGCCATCTGCCTAACCATTGCCACCTTCTGGTCTGTAATAATTGCAGTTGTATATAAGTAGCTTTCCTGTTGCATTGTATTTTTTTTTTAATCAAGTGAGGGGAGGAAATTAAATGCTAGCATGGTTTTCATCAAAAATAGGTCTTTGTTTTTACAGACGTTTACTGCTTACAGAACTTAATACTGTTATACAGTCTTGCCAGCCCATTTCAAGTAACTTGTTACAGTCAAAAACTGTGATAGGCGAGGCATTCACATTTATTTGTTAACCACAATGCCAAAGTGTGCACCCATAATAAATGGTCCCTTTCTTGTTTATAATCTCTCCTATAAGGCCTCTCTAGCTCTTCCTTCCCCATCGGCCTTCATCTTTTTTTTTTGCCTGAGAAACAGAAATGAAAAAAACACATTGAATGACACACTGTGCTGAAATGATCGAGCTGCAAAGATCAGACTGTCCCTGCAGTTGGCTTAATATTCCCACATGAAGGATAACCTAGTCTGTCCTTAAAGAAGAATAACTGGGACACCCTGCTGAGCCTACAGGGGAAGAGATGGCACTGGTAACTAATCTCTGGGAGATCTGCATGTATCCCTTTAGATACATGGATTTTCTGGAGCCAGACAATCATTTGTTGGGTCATACTGTGAAAACACTTCCTCTTTTACCATGTCACACAAGAACTCCTTTGGCAAATGAGAAGACTGATTCTTTCAAGTGCTTGAGTGATGCTGGCGAGGCATGTGGCACAAAATCCAGGTACACATGTGTCTTAGAATGCTGATGCAGTGCTTTGTGATGATTTTCACTGGTGAGGGTTTGGGTAGTTTGTGTGGGTAAGGTTCCAGGAAATGTGAGTGCATTAGCAAATATGCTTACTGGACCTGGTATTCTGTTTCCAATTCTATTGGTGGAATCAAAGCAAGTATAATACACAGAATTATGCATATATGTATCACATGTAATCATAAGCAAGTGTAGTCCATGCTCTGAGCAATATGCTGCTCTAGTTTAGCTCAGTTGTAAGAGGCTACTGAAGTTGATGGGAACTTTTTGCAAATTTGAGGTTCTTCCCAGGGTGACTGTCTGGTGTTGTGGCATTATTAGAGGCCTCACAGTATGTGAGAAATAGAATTTCTCTAGAAGAAATAGAGAAATAATGCTCTTGTGTTTATTCCTCATGAAAGATGCATATTACAGACAGTAGGTGCAACAGGGGTTCCTTACCGACTGACAGATCCCTAGTAGGTACCTGATGAGGATGTGATTGCCAGCATCATCAGATGCAGACATAATGGGATTGTGTCCATCAAAAGACCTACTAGGGGTGGAATTTTGTCACATGCTACTGAGTCGTCCAGAGCATGCACAGTAATCTTGTGCCCAGACACTTAATAGATCACTAATCAGCATGAGAACAACAGTTTATCTTTCATAATGTAGAGAGATACTAATAACTGATAGTTCTGACTTGGGTTTCCTATGAACAGGAAAAACTTGGTGGGGTTTTTGGAGGCAAATTGCTATCCCTTAAGGATGTGTTATATTTGCTTGTGTCCCTCCATGGCTGAGTTGCCACACTGGCCTAGAGGAAACTGGTACAATTTTGGCTGCCTCTGGGCAGCATTAGCTGCTTCAGGGGGAGGTGGTACATGCTCTGGCCATAGCAGCAGCACCTTGACTGTCTAGACAAGACTGTCTAGGGAGGCCTGGATGTTTTGGGGGGTTTATATCCCAAGAGAAATACCTTTACAGTAAATGGGATAGGCCTAACATTTCCACAATTGATTAATTGTTAAATTAATAAGATCTTGAGAAAAAAAAAAATCTAAATTTTTAAATGTTAGCAACATATGATCATGTAACTTCACACTAAGCACTTTTGCAAAAGGTTATAAGAATGCACTCCTAAAAGCTAGTTGTCATATTTCACTATAATCTTTGGTTGATAGTAATGGTGTCAAAGAATTACCGAGAAAAATAAATGTCTGGGGAAAAAAAAAAGGGCAAAGAATACAAATGGCATCATGGCATCTATAAATGTCTGATCTTTCTTCTTTATCTGAAAATCCCCACAGAGTACTCAATCAAATGTTCTCTTCTAAAGATAAAAACCATGTAGCTTCTGGCTCATCTTTCTAAAATACAGGCAAGGGGGAAAAGCTATTTTGTAAGGTCAATGTTTTTGCTAATTGTTACTTTGGCAAGCTAGTGATGATTATCAACAGCAATGACAAAAGAGACAAGGGATCATCTTCCACCTACACAACTGCCTAGACTCAAGAATTTTGCAAGTATTCTGAAACTGCTCTCTCAAAATACCTCCCTTTATAATTTTGAATTTAAATTCACCCATCTAAGGTATGCTAGAGTTGCAGAGTATTTTACTACTGACATGATGTGCCTGTAAGCTGTATTCTGTGCCAAATTAAGCAGCAATACTTCTGTATAGCATATTAAATATGGAACTCAAGCCTTCCATTTGACCTTGGGGAATTTAATTCAGTTGATTGTAGTGTTGGTGGGAAAATGAATTCCATTATTGAGGCTGAGACCTGATGTCCCCCACGGTATTTCAATATTCAAAGTTTTGAGAGAAGTCCACTTCTAATATTCACACTAATTTATCATTTTAGCTGACATATTTGGATTCCAGGTTAAACAAAAAGAAAACAGGATATTAAGAGATCCAATGGGTCCCATCCAAGTTTTGTGTGTCTCTCTCTACTGGCTTTATTGGAATGTGGCCCACTCTTTAGAAATAGTTCTTGAATTCTTTTCGTTGAGAAACACTGACAAAAATTAATATGCCCCTAAAGTGAAACAGACTTGGGAAACAAAACAAAACTCAGCTCTTGGAATTGTCCAAGCCAGAGGAAGTGCAGAAGCTAAACAAACGCCATGAGAATGTAAGAGAAGATTTATACTTTCAATTTTAATACTAAAAGTATGAATAACAAAGTTAAGGCAATGGTGGTCTGCCTGCTAATTTAGAATAGCACTGGAGACATATTGAGAATGGAAACTTTAAATGTTCAGAGGCTTACTGGAATGGAGACAGTACATTTTTGAAAGAAATTATTTTTAGGATGGTGCTGGAATAGTCCAGGTCCATTTGGGCCCTGGTGCTGGGGTGTGGCTGCTTGCAGCAGTTTGCTCCTAGAAGCTGCCTTTTTTAGGGCTGTGGAGAGTTCTGAGCGTGCAGCCATGAGGAGAAGAAATAAGGCCTTTAGGGATTGAGTCCCAATAGAGAAATCTGGTAGGATATGCCTTCAGTGAGAGAAAGTCACCTTTAAATGGATGTAACTCTTCTTAAGGGACTTTTAGAGATACCCATTTAATTATGTTTGCTAGCTGGCTTGGTAACTTTTCACACTTTCAAGTGTGTCACATTGAAGAGTGGAAGGATAAGTAAACTGTGGGGTTACTGAGGTGAATCTCTTACTGGCATAAGGGTCCTAGATAAATAGAAGTGTGAAAAATTAAATATGAAGTAAGTTTTTGAAAGCTCAATGCATCCACCTTTTTTTGGAAAGGAACTGTTCCTTAATGAATGGCATTTTCCCTTGTTATTTTAATTTTTGTGGAATTGTTTCCACTATGAGAGTAGAAAGTGATGTGATTTTTTTTTTTTTATAGCAATGTTGCTCATTTTGCAGTGTCATGCAAATGGCAATTGTCAGGATATAAAAGTGGGATCCTGGAAGTCGTTTTGTTTCTTTGCTTTAACTACACTAATTCACTTGATGCTGAATCCCTGCTTGCAGGACGATTTCCCCCTCTTTTTTATTGTCTCCTTTTTAGAGTTGAAGTTAATCTGGGTACAGTGCTATTGTAGGAAATCACTGTTCTTCAAGCTGAGAGTAGTTTTGCTGCTGACTTAAATGGTGCCAGTAAATTTAGCTTTAAATGCAATGGGTTTAATTCTGCAGGAAGGCAGTGTTTTGCGTGAAAGATGGCATCAAAATTCCATTTTCCTAGAGAAAAAAGTACTGGTGGGCTGCAATAGTAAGTATTGACATACGTATAGAAAGAACATATTTATCTATTTGGGGAGCAAAACAGCTTCTAGAAACCTGCTTGTCAGAATGAAACAATGAGAATTTACGTGAATTTTTTTCTTTTCTTTTTCTAATGGGTGGGTTTGGGTTTTTTGTTTTGGGTTGGGGGTTTTTTTGTGTTTGTTTTTTTTTTTGTTTGTTTGTTTTTGTTTTGTTTTGGTTTTTTTTTTGTTTGTTTTTTTGTCTGGTTTTCTTTAACTTGAATTTTGGCCTTTGTTTTCCACTTCCTAGCAAAGAAGGCCTGAAAATGTGTTTGTTCTGAATTCTGTCCATCTGTGATTTGCAGCAGAAGGTGCAAAGTCCAGAACTTTACCTGGAACAGGTGGAGGGAGGCCCAATGTGCATGCTCAACCCTGGTAACTAATGAGCACTCAGACCTCACGGTACAACTGAAATTGTGCTGTAAATAGTTTCTGGACAAACACCAAAAATCCTGAGGGTTTAAGTCAAGGAAAATCCCTCTTGCATTGCAAATAACTTGCAGGAATAAACGTGAAATGAAGTCTGCGTTAGATCACCCTTATTGCAGTACACGGTGGTTAGAAAGAGGAGCATGTGATGTACTGCTTCATTGTATACATTCCAGAAAAATGTATTTGTTGAGTTTATTTATAGGCACTTCTCTGGTGCTCACCACTGCAGTATCATTTCATTGCTCTTGGGGCATTCGTGCCTTTAATGGAAAAGAACAAACGCTTTTCCTCATTAGAGTTTTGCAAGGGAGGGCACATGCATTTGGACCCGAGATGAATTTCACTATTAGTCTAACTAAATAAGGTTTTATTCTAAAGAATGCCACTGTTTTGCAGCAGTTTTTTGACAGGTTTCTTAACAGAAATACATTAATGAATGTAGTTCTTCATGTTTATTTAAATGCATTGAGTATGAAATGTGAAATTAAATTGAAAAAATTCTGCTATGCATAGTTTTCCTGACTTGCAGCAGTGTTTGTTTATCTAGACTTTTGTTTATTCTGGTAAAGGGCAGTCCATAGGGAGTCAAGCTCACTGGAAAATACCAGACCCTTTTGTGGCCTGCTTCTCTCTCAATCCCTTAAATTCTGATGACAATGAAAAGGATATCACCCTTAACAAGAACATTCTATTGAAATTTTAATTCAGGGGGAAAAAAAAACCCCAACAACTTGACCACAGTTTTTCTAAGTGAAATAATAAAAGCCTTGTGTCAGGTAAAGTTCTCACTTAAAATTTTAGTGTGTCTCTGCCCCTCCAG
>VXBX01006002.1:219739-245052 GCA_013400415.1 Scytalopus superciliaris | reverse complement strand
CCCCCCCCCCCCCGGGGTGTAGCTCGAGTCTTTTTGTCACCTGGGTCACCTTGAAGGGCATTGTGAGAAGCCTGAGGCAGCTGAAAAACCAGAGTGATGTTCTGAGGCCTTTATCCTAGAAATATTGAGAGGCTATGCCTTAGCATTTCTGAAGGGAAGTTTTTTTTCAGGTGAAACTGTAAGTCTGTTTTGTTTTTGAGACTGCTTTGGTTCAAACAGTTAGAGTTTCTTGAAGGTAAACATGATTTTTATGGGGAGGAAAAAAGTCTGGCTTAATGCCTCGTATTTTATATGAATTTTCCTGACTGGAATTTTTGGTTATCCCAAAAAGAAAATTAAACAGCCTGAAATCTTAATCCTGCTTCTGCTACTGATTTGAATGCTTAAAATCAATTTATTTTCTCTTGTTTTTAGATATTAATATTGAGCACTGACTGGAGAAAAAAGTAGTGTATAGATTTAACTCTTGACAGGCCTTTGCGAACTTGAAACACTGTTCACAGTTTTTAATTTTCTCTGCTAATAATTTGGTCCAAGGTTGTCTTTGCAATATGATCCAAGATGAGAATAGAAAGGTAACTTAGAAAAAAAAGAGCTGTAACTGTCAAGTCCTGCATCTACATTATTAATACACCATGTGTGGTTTCTCTGAAAACCAAAAGGAAGCTGAAAGCTTTAACTCTCATAATTCATATGTGTAATAAGTGTGTCTTCTGGGATGTTTTGTGAAGTTTTTCCCAGTCTTGAAAATGTTGAAACTTGCTAAAGAGCCTGATGCTAGAAGGAGTGTGCTAAGTAAAGAATAGAATGGAAATTTAGAGGAATAGAAGCAATCTGATGCTGGAGAGTTTTCTGACAATCCAGAAAGTCTGAGGGGGAAGAGGTATATGACTCCTCAAAGCCACAGTTGTTAAAAACCAACTATCCCTGAGCAAAAAAATCCAGGAAGAGAACTGATATGAGGGAGAGAAGGAATTTTTTGGTCCAAGGCACAAGGGACAAAGCTGGTTGTGCTGAAATGTTGTGGGGACACTATGATCAAGAAAGCGAAAAATTTCAGGGGTAGGTAGTTCTCCAAGAGCAAGGAATTGGAGAAGAATGGATTGCCTTGTTGAAAGGTAGCTGAGATGAAATTGCCAAGGATGAGCTTTCTTTATAAGTTTGTTTTCTAAGAAGATGTTTTTCTTACCCTTTTGTTGTTGTGTTTCCAGTTAAATTTTAATTTGTGAGAATTAACCTGGCATATTTTGTCATTCTTCTGTTGCTATGAGAGGTTTGAGGGGAACCTGGTTGGTCCTGAGGACTCTCTTGTGGGCAGTCAGACTTTGAAGTCCTGAGAACTCAGAGAAAGGAAGTGTGAGGAAAAAATCTTCCTTGACCCATGTGGGCCTGTGCTCTTTTGGCTATGAGGATACAGTGGGAAGATTGATTGTGATTGTCAAGTAGTCCCTCACCAGGGTTTATCCCTATTGAAAAATCTTTCTCCTCCTCGTGCTCTTTGTACCCAGTTGTTTGGTGCTGTCTTGCTAATCAGTTCCTTTATTTTGCCCTGTGTTGTATCTGTTTCAGTGGTGACTGATGCTATTCGGTCTGTCAGACGCCTTGAAACTCCCTACAGTGAGAGATAAGGTGTAATGCAAGATGTGTTTAGGTGTGTTTCTGCACACTTCCAATTCAACAGGTAACTTGTCCCTCATTGCAAAAACTCCCTCAGTTCAAGCTTCTGCACTGTTCAGATTTGAACAGCTAGTTTTGTTCCTTGCCCTCCAAATACCCATTACATACATTACAGTTGCATGTCAGTGATTATTTCCTTTTGGAGTATTTGCAGAGACTTGAAACAAGAAAGTTGACTGTAAGATGGACACGTGCCTGGAAGGAGTTCTACCGAGACCACCAACTCATTTCACACAGGTCATGAAATGGCTTTCGAAGCATGTGCTGCTTTGGTTTTTGAACCATTGACTTTGGGTGGAAATATTTCATATCCATTACTAATCCCTTGAGCCAGCTGACCTCCCACTTCTGTGGTTATTATTTTTAAGGAGAATCAATTAAGTGCAGAAATTCATCCTTGTGTTCTTTCACTTAGGCCTCCAGCATTCTGTGCTTTGTCAGGGAACCTTTATGAAGTCTGGGAAAAAATGTAAAATAATCATGGGACTGCAAAGGACTGAAGCTTGCTTTTCTTTCTCAATGGTAACCAAAAAAGTGTACTTAACTAGCAAAAATGTCAGATAACATTGTGTGATAATTACAACTTTCTCAGCACTGCTTGAATTCTGGTACTGCTCTCCAGACTAGCTGGGCTATTTGATTTCATGGGGTTTCCTGGTTTTGTTTTTCAATTTCTGTTAAAGTATAGAAAGAATTGAACTCTTCAGCTGAGTGTTGTGTATAAAGCAACATATTTGCTAACTTTGACTCTCATAGGAAGCTTTTTCATCTGATGAGTCAGAGGAGCAATAAAAACTTATCAAATGATGTGGATGTCTAATCATTACAAAATATAGACCTCGGTAAGAGATGGATAGTCAGGGTATTCTTGATAAAAATAAAATTGCTGAAGAATGATTTAATCATTTTAAATAAAATTCCTAGTGCTGACAATTGCTGCTCTGTTCAGTAGTACCCAGTGTTGATAAAATTCTTCAGCCTGCAATGTTACAATGTAATTGTAGAAATGCCAGTGGTGATTTCACTTTAGAGGATTATGTGTTTGTGGTAGTTGCTATCTTTCCAGAGACAAGCAGATCTGATAAACAGTGTATACCTTGACTCTCCCTGGCTGCATTTTCTGCATTTTCTTCCCCACATAAATTGTGAAACTGGCACTTCAAGGTACCACAGTATTTCAGGGAGCTGCATCCTTGAATATGAAGGTAGAGAAGGAACTGCAAAAATGCGTAGAAGAAAATTATGAGAACTTGACATACGGTCTGGAAAATGTCTGGAAAGCTGTGGGTTTCCGTTTTCCTCGTATGCCTCTAGGTGGATTTGCTTTATTGCAATGCCAATAAATAATTTAAGCCATTTATTAGACAGCTTGTGATCCTGTCCATTAGGGTAGTGTTTTTTCTGTTATGATGGTAGAAATTTCCTTGGTTTTCTCTTGGTAGTTCTGTCATGGAGCATTGCTCTACAGTGGCTTTTTTTAAAATCTTAATTTCGTGGACTTCTCATGCCTTATCAGTGCTATTGTAACCTCTGCTGAGTGGAGCACCCATAAGAATCTGTTACCATTTGTAAAGACAGAGATGAATATTCTCATTGCTGTGGTACATAAGTGAGGAAAGCTGGCAGCTTGTTTCCAGTTCTACTAAAGACTTCAGAAGTAGTCTTTAAGCTCTTTCAGTATCTGAAGCTGTTTGTTTGCAAACTGGGTATGGAATCTTTACTTTCTAGAAAGTTTAGAAAACTCTTCAGGACAGAGGTTAGGAAACCCTTCAAGAATGTTTGCTCTTGAGAGCATCTTCTGGAAATTGCTCTATCATTACAAAGTACAAGATGTTTTTCAAAACTGTTATTGCTGTGTATTTGTTGTTTGTATTTTTTGCCTTTTTTTCCCCACTTGGTAAATTTTTTAGGATCAAGTGTTAGCAGTGTCATCCCCAGGTCCAATTTTTTTTTTCATAGTTCTGTTTAGTAACAGTTCAAAACTAATATTTTCCTGCCACCATTCTTCAGCAGTGAATAAGTGGTAGTGGTGTTCTAATTGTTTTTTCACCTCATCTAAGGCATAATCTGTGTTTATATCTAAAAGAGGATCTTTCACCATCAAACAAATGGTCTAACTTGTTAGGACAGATTTTATATTTTTATTCAAACTGCAAATTTACCCTTTCCCCCTCCCTCTTCACATACCTAGAGCTATCTGTGTGGTTCTCATTTGTCTGTCTATATATGTGTCAGGTTAATTTTTACTATATTGGTCGTAATTGTTGTCTCTGAAAATAGTGGGATAACCTGTTCTGGGATGCTGAGGAAAGAGGCACTTCATTAGCTCTTTTGAATGAGAAACAATGCATCAAAGTCTTGCTGTGACAATAAAAATGTGCTAGAATTCCCAGTGGCTCTAGCTATGTATAAATATAGCTTAAAAGGCTAAGCAAAATTTGCGGTGAGCTAATTAGCGAGTATGGTGGAAAGTGCTGAAAAGATGCCAGTCCTAAGGGAAAGCAAGTTATCTCAGAGCTTGCAGAGTTCTTTGGTGCTCCTGCTTGCTCAGTAACTCTTAATTACTGCAATTAGGGAGTTGTTTGAATTTTAAAGACTTACTTTAGGGCCTGACATTTCAGTGAGCTTTGTGCAAGTAGATGGATTCTGCTACTTCATCTAGCTCCCTTGCAGTCCAAAGGCTGAGTGAAAACTCAGAGCAACCAGCCTGTTGCTAGTTCAACACTTCCGTTAGTCGAGCAAGTTCTGAAAGGCCACTGCTGTGCTACCCTGATGTAAAAGCAGTTTGGTATTCATTACCGCCATACAGAATCTGCTTGTGCCTTTTTTTTACCTTTTAGACGAGGTACAAATATATTCTCTTCCTTCCAGTAAACTCCTGTTGGGAATATTTTCCTTCTTTAAGTTTGTTTTAGTTCTCTTGGACTTTTAGCTGAGCATAAGAGTAGCTAAAGTGTGATCACATCTCTGACTTGGTAAATTGGTGGGTTGCAGTGCATTTGGGTTTGAAGAGAGAGATAGGAATGCAGCTGTGATCTCATAGTCTGTTCCAAAGCTCAGTGAAGACAAAGATTTTTAATCTGTAATCAGCTTCTGTTGAGATTAGTGAGAAAAAAAATTAAACCTACCTTCTGTAAGAGCAAGACCTCTTTTGTTTTCCTGACTTTCATGGTCAAATGTAATTTTTTTTAATTTTTTTTTTTTTTTTTTAATTTTGAGTAGCTGCCAAAATAACTGAGGAGATAACCATTCTCTACTCAGGGCAATATGTAAATAAAAGAATAAATTATGTAGGGAGGAAAGATGATATATACATCACGTTTGGTCTCCTCATTTCTATGGAAAAGCCACAGCATCTTCTCACCCTTCGCACAGTTTCACCTTTTTCTCACATGCAGTTAGGGTAAGATTGACTCCCAGCCGTCTCTGCTGCAAGAAGGCAGAGGGAAAACCTCCAGCCTGGCTACACTGTAGATATGTTGGTTGTCAGAAGCTTCCTTCCCTCTGATACTCTGCCCCTCTCACTTATAAAAGCCCTTTCCTGAATGTGTGATAATGTCTGTGCTCTCAAGCAAATTCAAGTGTTGTCAGAATCCCTGGGAGATGCTGCCCTTATAAGCTCTTGGGATAAATGGAAGGAGCTCCTCTGAAGTCACTGAGGTCTTGCTGATTTACATGCAAATAATTTGTGGACATATTTTTACAGAGTATTTCCATGTTTTGTCTGGAAATAAGAATGATTTAGGTTTGTCTCATATTTCCTGCTGATACTTGTTGACTCTTCTGTTCTAGTTATGCTAATCTTCTCCCTGCTAAGCCAAGCCATTTGTAAGAATTTTTCTTTCCTCTTCATTTTTCCAAGTTAAAATTATCATGTCAAAAGGGCATTTTTGTTAGTCCTAACAAGTGTTTTACCCCTAGTATTTTCTCTTTCTTCTGGAAGCTGCTAATCTGTCATTTCTTACCCTCTTCTCCTCTTGGTTTATGCCTGCAAAACCCCATTTCTCATCACTGTCATGGAACAGCAGAAGTTGTGCCTATTCCTGCTTCAAAATCATCAATGTCATCCTGTTTTATTGCATCTTCCAGAATACTGTAACAAGTGATTTATTTTTTTTTCATTGATTTTGGTAGCATAAGGTCCATCACTTACTCTGACATTCATCTTGCTGAACTTCAGGGCCCAAATAAGTATCTAGACTGACTTTCATGTTCCAACATTGCTCTCCAGTCAGTCATCTTTCCAGAGGAAGTCTTTGTCACAAAGTAGGATTAATAATCCTCAGGAAGTGTCTGTCTGAAAGTAAAATCTAGGTCGTTTCTGATCCTGTGGGAACAGGGAGAGAAGGACACATGTCTGGGACTTCACAGGGTAGGAAAATCCAGTGAGAGCTGTTGCCATAAGGAATGAGTGAAAGGCCATAGGGTGGATTAGGATGCATGGACCCATTTCAGCCACTTTTCAGTATCAAGGTACCAAAGTGAAGCACTTCACTGGTTTGGGAAAGGTGTTTTCCTTGAATATGGGAAGTTTATGTTGCCTTGTATGAAGTCTTCTATATAATAAAGATAAAAATGCAGGGAGATATCACTGATCATATACTCTGGAGTTATGGCATGCTGTGTGTACCGAGCATTTGGGTCTCTGTGGTCTGTTCTGTGTGAGACAGTAGCACTGCTGGCTCTCATAGCTAAAGGGTGGTACTGGGTTTGAGCAAAGCACATGGTGGGAATAATAGTGGGAAATTAGGAACAAAGAGCATTAAAACTCCTGATAAGCAGTTCAGCTATGCACCAAAATGCAAACACTTGGCAAAACTGTCTGGGACACGTTTCATATTTCAAAAGATGAGTTAAAAATTTCTAAAAGCTTAAGGGCTTTGATGTTCTCCAGTTCCTTCAAAATTAATTCCTCCTAAATGAATCTCTTCTCTTCTAAGAACTTGTGAAATGTTTTGGAATTTTTACTTTTGTCTTTACTAAAGGAAAGTGTTGGGATGTGTGAAATGAAAAAACATATAGAGAGAGAGACAGAATCCAGGTTAAGGTTTACCAAAAGTTCTTGGCTGAAGACAGCTTCCACACAACAAAAAGAAATGAAAATTTTAAAAGAGAATATTAATTCTCCAGGATCACTGTCCTTGTTCAAGTAAAACCACACGTACAACAATTTCCTTGAATAAGCTATGCATGCATCAAGTCCTTGTTGTTCTACACTGAAGGAACTGGAGAAAGGTCTAGCCAATGCTAATGAGAAAAATCAATCACAAAGATACTTCATATCAGTTATTTTCTCCATGGAGAAGCACTTTAAGACTGAAACAGAACAAAAATGCCTGACTAGTGCTAAGCAATTTGGAAAGACCTTGTGTCCAGGAAAGATGTGGCATGTAGAAGTGCTGCTGGAAGCTTCTGCTCTGCAAGCACAAGGTATCTGCCATTTTCTATGAGACAGTCAAACTCAGTAACTTCAGGCTTGGCTCGCTTTCTCTGCGGGTCAACTCAGACCTCAAGGTAGAACCCTGAGAAGGAAAGTTTTTGTATAGTCTGCTAGTGCTGATTCTTCCCTTCCATGGATTTCCGTATTATAAGAGTGATGCCTGAATTCCTGGAAGAGACTCTCAAAACATTAGTGGAGATAGTTAGAAAAGTACCTTTGTTTGGAAACTTCCAGAAGTATGTGCATGCATGGTTCAGGGATGTTACTGTTTTTATAATTTCCAATAATTAGCATATCTGATATCTAAAACCAACCCATAGTACCCATTTCCCCTGGTGCCCACCCTCAAAAAGCTCAGAACTGCCCCTTGGAGCCTCTCTAAGGGCTCTGGGCCTTCTCTTCTGTTTTGTCTTCGAGCTGTCTTGAAGGTGTTCTTCAAAACCCTGTATCCTTGGCAAAACTTAGGAATGTGTGAGAAAGTGTCCAGTGATTTCTAAACACCACCTTAAAATGTGAGCAACCCAGGAAAACCTACATAATCCTAAAATCTAAAAAAAAAAAAAAAAAAATCTACAAAATACACTAAAATCTGTAGGCATCAAGGGAAATTAGTTTGACCTTGGGCCTGAGATACTCAAATTGGAATATACAGAGAAAAGTCTGTATTTGGACAGTATTTTGCTACATCTTTTTTTGTGAGGGCAGTGAAATTAAAGGAGAATCTATCTTTATCAACATCATACAGTAATAGGCAGTAAAAACACATTACATCCTTATGTTTTGCCACTAATCTGTAGATAACATAGTATCAGACAAAAGCTCAGAGGGCTTCAGTTCAGCCAAACTGATAGACTGAGCTGTAAAAGAATAGGCACGGTTAAAACTCGCATCCCAGCTAAGATGTGACTCTTGGCATGAACTACTAGGATCCTCTTGATCCTAGAAATTCTCTGCTACAGACTTTTTAACCTGTTCTAGTGTTTTAAATCACTACTTGTAAATAAATTACTCAGGCTACTTCTGTAGCTTGGAAATGATACTAGTTCTGTCTGCAATGATAGTATAAGGTTCAGGCTTTCCATGAAGATGAGCCACAAAGGACTAAATGTACAGAGACTATTGCTGAGATGTTCTCCCTTTTTTCTTGAGAAATGTCAGAGGTCATTCAAACCTCACAAGGACTCCAAACCAGCATCATGTGGTGAGAATTGTGGTTCAGGATCAAAATAGCTTTTTAACTTGTACAGGTGCTGAAGTTTATGAAGACTCCTCTCAGAGTAAATGAGATAGGGAACAGGATATGCAAAAATAAGTCCAGATGTTAAATGTGCCTTTTTTTTTTTTTTTCTTCATAATAAGCATGGTTGGGGTTTTTTTGCCATAGACTGTTTTATATGTAGGGAGAATTAAGAAGAACAGTGGCTCTTGAACAGCTTGTTATGTACAAAGAAAAAAAAAAAAAGAAAAGCAGATTCTCTCCTCTAATTTACATTGCACTTTTGCTTGGGAAGTAAGTGTTTGTAAGCAAAACACCTAATACTTGGTCAGGCTCAACCCATCAGCTCAACAGCAGTGTCCTCTGACTGCAGCCCAGGCTTGCTTTGCAGGCCTGGCTACAGAAGCAGATTACAGAAAATTAGTTTAGCATGTCAGTCCAGCACGGACCTCTAGGCTTTGTGGGGAGGAATGAATGGAAGCACAGTTCTTGTGCAGACCACATGGATTCAAGACTGCCTTCTGATTTACACACATGTTGAGCTCGGGGGAGCTGCACAGGTGTATGTAGAGGCAGAAACAGGAATGGTTCTGTTTGTTTCTTTAAAAGCAGTGCAGACCTGTATCACTTAAGCAGATGTTTTATGTCTATCCAGTAGCTAACTTTATATCTGAGATTAGATTGTTAGTTCAAAGTCACTTTGTACTGTTACCAGCCAAGGAACCAGGCTCATTGCTTATTCTCCAGATCAAAAATAGGTGGTAAAAGACAACATAACATAGAATTAGGGTTCCATGGTTTAAACACTAAACAGTCAAAAGAACCAAAAGGAAAGATTTCTGTGTCTGCATTAGCCCTAAGCCAGGCTATTTGTATTACTATTTTTCTAGCTAGACATGCAGCTTACTGCCCATGCTTGGTCTCGAACTCAGCAGTGACATTTTTGTGTCATGGGAGGCAAATGGAGCCTTAAAATGGCCTGGTATTGTGGTGCCAGCTTGTGACTGTAAACCACACCAATGCATCTGGTTTAAACTGTAGCTTGATCTGACCTAAAACCATTTCACAGAATGAGTGGTGTCTCGAGATGGTGTTTACTCCGTGTGGCTGAGCACGGAGGCTGTGGCTTTGTTTCCTTAGGAAGATAATGCTTATGAGGTCTGACTGAGCATAAAGTATGTGTGCAGGTCTGCTGGAAGCTACAGAAACATTTCCCCCTGTTTCAGTAGGTATAATCTGGAGATCTTGAAACACAATAAATATGACTCCTGCATCTTCATCCTACCCATCCTCTTGGTTTTTATCAGCCAGATAGCTGAGCTGACTCTGGAAAGAAGAGTGATTTGAGTTTAGCAGAAGCCAGGCTGGCTGGAAGAATTAAAATCTGATTGATCTGCTTGGTCATGCCCAAGAAAGATCAAAACTGAACTTTGGAGCCTTCAGTGAATTGAATTGCACTTACATATGTTAACACAATTGTGACACTCACAGTTCTGAAGTATTTCAGGTTTTTATCAGTGAATATCTCTGGCCTTGCCCATGAGCTATTTAACATGCTTCTGAGACATGTATGCTATAAATTGGCATAAGAAGCATGACCCACAGACTGTAGATCTCTCTCCCCAGCCATTGTAAACACTGGTATGCAATCCTGTAGATTCATAGCCCTGTAGTTGCAGCTGAAATGGTCTTGAAAGCTGGTCAAGAAGAGCAAGTACACATGCCTGCATGTGGCAAACACAGCCAAAGGTTCCACTTCACTGTTATTTGAAGATCTTATTCCAGGCTCAGTGGGTTTGACAAGCTCATAATTTAAGATTCTTGATTAATGGTCCAAGAAATAAAACGTGGGTTTTTTCTCTTCCAGTTCTGTTCCATACTGCCTAATTTTCATTTTGAGTGGGTCTTTTTCTCTAGAGAGGGGGGGCAAAAAAATCCCTGGAAGAGTGATGGCTGCTGAAGCTTGCACAGTAGGCTCATGGGCAGGGACAGATGCTACAGGACTGATGTTGTCAATGTAAATCCCTTTAGAAAGCCAGCAGGCAGGCATCTGTTGGGCTGTGCTGCTGCCCAAAGCTTGTGGTAGGAGAGAAGCAGCTTCAACACTGTGAAATCTCTGGAGATAAAATTTACTAAAAGATAACAGATGAAGAGAACCCTTTTGAAGAGATGGACCTTCAGGATAAGTATTTGGGTAGAACATATTACCTCTTAATCATAACTTAAATATATTGGTCTAAGAGCAGTAGACTTGCTGGCAATTTCCTTTCCTCATCTCTTTCATGCAGGCAATTGGAAAGTACTGTAGTGTGTAGTCAGATTTTTGTTAGTCCCATACTCTGATAATCTACCTCTTGCTTACAAGACTTTGAATGAATGAAATTGGACCGACTTCCAATGTGGATGGGAAAAGCCCTGATGGGGAGTCTGTCGTTCTATCAACTCTGAAACTTCAGTACTCTGAACAGTGAAATGTCTCCATGAAACAGCCACAAGAACATTTTTCATGTGGTCCAACATTGTGCTCTAATTTTTGGAAACACCCATAAAAACAGCCCCAACCACAACCCCCCTTCAAACTGTCAGCACGTATCATGACACAAGTAGCATAGCATGGAAACTTGTATTCAAACACTTAGTACTGAGCAAAGTTATAAGCTCCTGCAAAAGGAGTGTCCTGTAAGGGAAAATGTTATGCAGGATAAGCTAGATGAGAAGCTGCCACTGGCATGTAGAACTGCAAAGCCATATGTAGTTTGTTTTTCCTCTGCCTTTCCACCTAAGTTGTACAAGCAGCATCTGCCACCAAGGTTGTTTTTCCATTAAATTCCAAACTAAAAGTAGAGTTTACAAGGTAGTTTTTGATTGGGTGTTTAGGTTTTATAAGTTATAAATATAGATGCTTTCAAGTGGGATCTTTCAAATTTAATGCTCAGATTCTGAAGAAGAATTTCTTTTTTTTTTTTTCCCTCCTGAACCAGTACGCAAAATGTCAGCTCTAATTCCTTCACTCTGCTTAATCACTGGAATTACTCTCAAAGGATGGTCTTATCTTTTTTATCTCCAGAAAGATGATGAGAGACACAGACAGACTTTAAGTCACCTATTTTTCTAGGATAGTAGTCTGCAGTTTCAACCTCTTTAGCTCTTGACTGTGAACCCTGAGAAATTAAACAGTCTAGGACTTAGGGACCCCTTCATCCTTTCTGTCTTTCCCTCAGCAGCTTCCCACACCACTGTAAAATCTGTCTGGGGAGAAGGTGGTGGAGAAGCAGCTGTTAAGGGAAAAGAAGTCCTGGGGTAGAGTGGAAGGGCTATTTTATTTGCCAGAGAATACAAACAGGCCTCAATGGCCCTTCTCATGTCTTTCTTTCCCCTCTCCACCACAGAAGATGACATAATTTCTCTACGAAATGCCACAGTGGCCATTTTTCCAGCACTGCTCCTTCTGGGAATTTTTAGACCTAGTTTGAAGACTCATAAAGGTTCCATTACTCTTCTAATTAGGAAATAAAAAAGGCTCATTATTTTATAAGGGGCAAGAGACTTAAACATTTTAAGCAATTATTTCCATGGTGACATATTACCCATAATTGTGACACAAAAATTGAAGCCAAAGAGATTAAAATCCCAACAACTGGTTTGACATGAAAAAGAAAGGGGAAAAGCCTTTAAGATTTATGATAGCCCCTTTTGCAATAGTCCTTCTTGCCAGAATGCAAAAACTCCCAAACATCTGGAAGAATTAGGTTAGCAGGAGTAAATGAAGGAATTTAAACACACATGGAGGGTTACAACCACAAGCAGAAGATGACTTGTAGAAACTGAATGTGCAAAATCCCCTGTGCATATGAACTGGGAAGGAGATGAGTAAGAAAACAATGACCCGTTTTTGCCAAAACATTTTAGGTGTTGAGGAGTGCAGAAATTGCTTAATATCCAAGCTTTCCCACTTTATATTTACCACTGCACTATATAAGTTTGGCTTTCTTCTGCTGCATCTGAGCATAATGAGTTACTTGTGCAGAAATATAGAGACTCTTCCTCATTTGAAGTGCAAAGGAAAATGTAGGAAGGAGTACAAACTCTCTAGGATGTCTCCAAGCCTAGATATACCTTGCATTGGCATAATAAACTTATTTATCATTGATTCAGGAACATTCTTCCTGGTTTACTATGTGTAGTGGTTCGGATGACCACCAGGGAACTAGAACTCCAAGTATGTCCTTCCTCTTTTATTTGTTTTCTTCCTCTGCCCTCTCCAATAACAAAGTGACAATATGGGGAAATATAAGTAAAAATAACACTTTTCTAAAGGAAATAGCCATAACTACAAAGATACAAAAGAAAATGGTTTAAACCAACAAAGGCAAACAAAAAGTGTTACCTGGTCCCCCTGTTTTGGGTGGGGGGGCCCCTTCTCTCTCAGTAGGCTCTCTCTTGGTGGGTGGGAGCAGTGACAACAGGAACAGCAGGAGCAGCAGCTGCCTCAGGGGTAGCGATGGGGTCTCCTGGCAGCAGTTGGCTTTCTTCCCCCAGAAATGGCAGCGGCAATGGGATTTGTGGAGCAACCTGCGACCTGTGGCGCGGCTTGCAAAGTGGTGACATGGCTTTTCAGGCATGGGGTGGGTCCCTTTTGGCTGGGAGTTGCAGAGTGACTTTGACCTGTGGTGAAGTGGCCATCCCCCCTCCGCCAGGCAAATGACAATGGTGATGCTTCTGCTCTGGGGCTTTTAAAGGGGGGGCCTGTCCACTCTCTTCTGCAACTCAGGCAAGGAAAGTCAGTTCTGTCTCTCATGCTTAAAGAGACAGTCAATCAAATATGATGAAATGGGATAGAATGCATAATTGATTACAGCCACTTAATGCTAAACCCCACCTCTATTCCCTACAAGTAGGACATTATGTAATAAAAATGAGTTTGGGGGTGAAAAAGGTTTTTCTGGCCAACAACTTCACAGGGCAAGTGACACAATAAAAGCTGTGCATCTATTTAAGAGAACATGGTCTAGTTCTACAGAAACTGCTGCCCACCAAAATCTGTAGCTCTTTAATTTTGGAAAGACTCGCACTTATCTCTCCGGAGTTCAGCTCATCCTTTGAGTTCAGTGGAGCTCAAAATCCCTTTGGGGGTCTCACATCCCTATTAATATGACTCCACTCTTTTAGATGGCTCTACTTTTCAGTGCTGTATGTTCAGTAGTTGATTCTGTGGTTCAGAGGATAGATGTGAAAAGCTAACATGTTGTTGGTATTGAACAAAAGAAATAATGTACAATTTTATTAACATGAATTGTTTACAGTAATTAGAACTGGTCCAGACTCTGCAAACTCTGGTGGAAGCTGTTTGGTTTATGTTCTCTTTGCAATCTTGGGGTATAAATACTTGCTTTTATTTCTTGTTTAAAGAGGCTTGCTGAGTCTAGAGGTTATCTGTAAGATCTGAATGATGCCCTGAAGAAATTTAAATTCATGGTGAAGTCCTGACTCTGTGAGCTGTGACTCTAGTCCTCTCCATGCACTGTAGAAAATCCTGTTGAGGTCTGCACTGGAGATAAACAGATCTGGATGTGACAGAGAAGGAGCAAGTGCAGTGAAGGATGAGAAATGCTGGATGGGAGACAATCAAATTGAAGGTGTTTAGAGAGCTGATCTTTGCCTGGGCAGGATGCACCTTTTATTTAAAGCCAAATGAAGTTTCGTGTAGCTAATGTCTGTATGGAAGACCACCTGAAAAGTCCTATAAATCACAGCTGCTCATTAAATTGAGTTTCAAAATGCACCAGTGTGAGAATCTGGATTTGCTGTTGATTTAACAGAAAAAGGATACTGTATGTAGAGAATTAATATCAGTGTTCTCGGCAGCTGCCATGTTTGTGTGGGTGTTTTATAAAGAGAGAGTTAAATCTGAAAATATTCTCAAAAGACTCCGGGCACAGCAGGTAGGGGAAGATAAAAATCTAACTTTCAATTTGCTTTGGAATATGGTACATCTTCAGAAGAGGGAATACAAGTATCTTAAAACAACAAGGGAAAGAGTGCAGCCAGTTCCTCAGAGTTTCAAAATCCTTCATCACTCACTACTGTCCCACTTGATTTACACTACCTAAGGTGGGCCAGCCACACTTGAGCACTACCATAGCCAAATACATAATAATAAAAAGCTAAAAAAGTAATAAAAATTTTACACAGAGGATGTGACCAACATAAACAGCTCACTATGTGTCTAATGCATAATAAAGGTATCTGTGGAGCAAGAAAACAGCTATTGTTTTAAAAAAAATTTACACTAGACAGTCTAAATGCATAATAGTCCTGATCTTGGTGCCTCCCTCAGGTTATGTACTGGCAGCCAGCAGCATGAAACAATTTTGCACTAAAATTTTGGAACATTTCCATTTTCACAAAAAGTGCTGTTTGGAGGAGATAAAGTGGGTTGCTGAGGTACCAGGAAGTGGGAGAGTCTGGTTCAACTCTGCTTCCGTCCCTCAGGTCCCAGATTTGCTTCCCAGATTTCTCCTAATTAAGGCAGGGAGACTGAACCCCACTTGTCTACACTGCAGGTAGGTTTAGTGGTTTGCTTCTGCTGTAGCACACAGGAAACTCAACAACATTAATGGGAAACAAAAATTTAAGCTTCAATGGATGAAGTGATAATTCATCTGAGAATTGCCCTTTTGTGCTCATTCCTACAGAAATTTATAACACGAGGAAACCTTTACTCCTTTCCTTCAACACCTCTTGTTGTACATGAACTTACTGTTTGTATGTTTGGGGAGCACAAAAGCCTTTATGGGGGAGTGAAATCCATTCTCCAATGTTACCTGTTTCCTTACCTGAACAAAACCTGCTAGCTTGTAGGAATTGCTGTTCTCCAGAAAATACTCACTTGGTAGACGGTTGTTATGGATTTAAAATCTTGGAATTTTTCTTTCATCTACCAACCCTGCACCTCCTCTCTCTTTTTTTTTTTTTTTCAACCATGGAACCAGGAAAGAGACTGCCTGCTCCATGGAAAAGAGTTCCACCTGGCCCCCTCATGAACTGCTAACAATGAATCATTTGCTGCCTGGGGCACACCTGACTCCTCAGGCTACCAGCTGGGTGTTTGGGAACTTCTGTGAGATAAGAAAGGTTTCCTGTCTTCACACCAATGACTCAGGTGTGATAACTCCCCTCCGGGGAGCCATCAGCACCTCCACACTCAGCCTGAGGGGTCATGTCTGCTAATGGGCCATCAGAGATTCAAAAAATATGTCAAGGGGTAAATCACCCATTGTGAAACTCCCCGCCCTGGGGGAGGTACTGGGCACTCCCACCTGAGCCTAAGTATATATAAACTGGGGGTTTGGAACTGGGGAGGGCTGGTCAGAGCCAGAGGAGGACCAGAGCCTCAGCAGGACTGCAACTGCCCCTCTTGACCAGACTGGGACCATCCCCTTCGCTGACAGGTTTCTTTTTTCCTCTTACTTTGTACCTAAGAGGGTCAGGTTGTGTTCAGCACAGGGGCTGACAATCACCATTCTGTTTGTGCCCCAGGCTGCTGGGTTACACACTTGTTTTTTTGGGTTTGTTTTGTGGGTTAAAGGGATTTTTTCCTCTGTACCCTTGTCCTGATTGTGATCTTTTTACTAAGTTATAGTTCTGACTTATAATCTGTTTGTGAGTTGGATTAATTCCTCCTGCTGGTTTGTCTTTAAACCAGCACAATGGTTTTTGAGCAAGTTGACTTTGGTTAGGTGTGAGGTCTGGAGTACGTGACACGTCATTAAGGGTTGCAGTTATCTCAGGCACAGTGATTTCCATGTGTTTTCATTACAGTGCTGTGTATAGAATGTCCTTACCCTGGTGTGGGCTGCAAAGATCTCTCAGGTGTTTGTTGTGTCAGCAGTAAGCCTGCACCACAGAAGAAGCAGAGCTATGCATTTTTTAGAAGGGTTTAGGTGAAGGCTTTGCATTTCTGTGGAAAAGGAAAGACAGTGGAGTAGTAATGATGGCAGCAGGAATAAAATACTGCTTTTTTTTTTTTCTCTGCCTTTAGCAAGTAGAGATTGACTGTATTAAAAATCAAAGGGTTTGGAAATTGCCTGACTTGACTGGTTTATTCTTGTTGTAGATGAGGTCTAAGGCTGTATCTGTAAACATTTTCTTGTATCTACTGGAGATGCTGTACAACACCACCTTCTATAGCTAGTTAGTTCTCAGTAATGCATCTACAATCTTACACATCTGTATTGAACTTCAGTAGCCCATTGACCTTTAAACTTGCTCAAAATCCAAGTCTACCCAAGCTATAAAGCCAGGGAAGGTAAAAAACAATAGTGAATGAAAACTTAGATTTGTGGACACAGCTATAGTGTACAGTTGGTGCAAGCATTTTCCAGGGGAAAAAAAAAAAGAGAAAATATCTAATCATATTTGAAAAGTGACATTGTGCATAAATTATCAGCACTGTTTAGAAGTGATCAGGAATGGTAAACTTGTGCTTTGGACCAGATAGTTATGGGTAAGGCATGGCTTACAGCATGGTCATGTACCAAGGTCGTTATTCTGAGTCAAAATGCCATGTCTTTCTGAGGTCATGTTCCAGGCTTTTCAGGCTTGTGTGTGTATATATATATATATATACACACACACATACATACATATATATATATATATAAGCACTGCCCCGAGCTTGGATCTGAGCCCATAACACTGTGGTGAGAAAAGATGCTTGTAAGGATACACAACTTTTAACAGGGGTGATGTACTGAAGCATGTAAAATACAGGTAAAATGAGCAGCACTTAATAACAGAAAAATCAATATAACAAGACAGTAAAAATAAATTGAAAAATTCAAAGATGGGTTGATGTCTGAACTATCCATGTATTTGGACTAACTCTGCAAGTTATTTATTTTCTGCATTTGCACATTCCTTCATCTGATATTTATATCTCAGATAAAAACACGAAAAAAAACCCTGGAGAGAGATCTTGCGAAGCTGGGATTGTTTTGGCGGGGTTTTTGAGACTTTCCATAGAATTAGCATAAATTTGTTTATAGAAAATATAAGGAAAGCATGATTTTTGGTAAAAGTAGAGTTAATGCAAAAACTTTCTAAAGAAGTAGGCCTTTAGAAAATATCTGAGATTTTCAAAACAAAAATGTTTCTCTGTGAGTAAAAGCCTCTCTGATGTCATTGCCTTGTAACTGAGGGAAGCGTAGCCATCTGGGTTGTTTTTGTTTTGTTTTTCTGTCAAACCAGTCTCATGTGATACTTTCTGAAAGCTGCCAAATCTGCTCATATCTTGGGTGGCCTGGGCCTGAAATAAAAGGTGGTCCAATTTCCCATATTTTGGCAGTATGTAGCCACCAATGTATTTTTATTCCTGATTGAATTTGGATGGAGTTTATAAAAAATATTCTCTTCCTTGGAAAAAGTTAATCAAAATACCTTTTACTAATCTTTTTGAGCATACGAAGTCAACATTCATGAGCTAGAACTTGCACTGCAGGATTCTTTTAATCAATTACAACTAATCTGGAAAATGAACTGAAAAAGCAATAGGGAAATTGGTCACTGTATCAAAAAGATTAAGCTAAACACTTTTCTAGATGTTTACCTGTACTTTTTCACATATCTTTGATGACTTCCAAAGAGATTGTAATAGTAAACCATGAAGGAATAATATTACTTCAGGAGCTAAAATTTTTTCCATTGGAGTCTTTATTTACAGATTTGCTGAATATATACCATTGGGATGTATTTCATGAGAGTTTTTTTTAATCTCTTTTTTGTTAACTGTTATTAAAGGACTTTGGAGAGCACTTGGTGCATGTTATTTGAGCATCCATCTCTATTTCTGATACTTTATTGTAAAGTTCAGTGGAGAGTTAGAAAGGACATGGTCAAGAGAAGGTATATATGAAGCTTAATTGAAAACACTTTCCTTCCTTCTGATTAAATAATGAACTCAAGGATATATCTGAAATGTCAGAATTTCCCATCAGACAGGCATTTGACCACCCCAGGGAAGTGTTTGAGTAGGATTTTACCTGTTCATAGCATTATGCAAATATTATTTAACACTCAGCATGCCTTTGGCACTGGTAGGGGATGGAATAGTTCACATCCACTGCAAAGAAGGGTGGGGTGGCTTCTTTGTATGACTTGGATTTCACAGCAGCACTTCATGGCCTCAGTGGGTGCTGAGCCCAGTGAGTGTTGGTGGGATTCTGCAGCTGAGCACAGTGCCAGCTGAGGAGTAATCCCCATTTATGGGGGCTGAGGAAAATAAGCAAATCCTCTCACTCTGGTTTTATGAGTTCTTGACTTACTCTGGAGGCAGGATGATGCTAGTTTGAAATATAGAGCTGTACACTCCAGTGTGTGTAGTTACCCTACTGTCTAGTTGTGCAGTCAGCAGCTTAATGCTTTTATAGTCTGGCTCAGGGTCTGTCAGAAATGGGTCTGATATCTCACTGAAGAATGGCAAATTTATCCATAGTCTAATCAGAAATGGGAAGTGTTGTCAGGGACTTTGGCAAACTGTTTGATATTTGATTTGCAAGCATCTGTGTATGGAAACCCTTTGTGATTTTGAGGAAGCATTCAATTGTACACAACTGCTCAGAAGCCAAATTAAATAAGTTATGTCAATTTTTTTCAGTCAGATATGGAATATTTGATTTGATCACTAGAAGTTGGCTACCAAATGCAGGAGCATGCTTCTGACCCACGATCTATTTAAATCCTCTTTGAAAACTAAGGCCACTTTTTAGAAAATGTATCAGCTAGGATTTTTTTGTTTGTTTTGCTTGTGGTGTTCTTGTGTGCTAGATTTTGGAAAAAGTCAAATTTGTTATATTTCTTCTAACGAATCCAAACCATAGTTATTAGCTAGGAATTCAGCTTGCATTCTGACACTCAGAAGCAGCTCCGACTCAAGGTGTAGGTATGTTTATCTGGTTGGTTATATCACCATATGTGGTAGATGCTGGCAAGGCCATCCCTTTCCTTTACCCAAAAGCATTTAGCAGTGGTGAAAAGACTTTTATGAAGGCAGGCATAATTCTTTCCATGTCTGTGCTTTTAAAAAGTGCAGTATTTGTTGTTTATGGATGTTGTCATGAGCCACTGGTTTACATCATCAGTATCTAAATTTGCAGCACCTGGGAAATGCTATTAATGATTCGTGAGACTGAATACTACAAATGAGGTGAATGTGGTAATGGTGCTGCCTTAATAAAGGGTAGCATATGATAGTCTATGGAGTTTCATGGAATAATAAGTTATTTTCTTTATAGGAAAGTGTAATGAATCCTCAAACAAATGTTCTTTAAGATGTTTTTTCTAATTGTAAAACCCGCAACCTTTCAAATACTGTGGTATTTTTTGAGCTTTGTATCCTAAGACTCTTATCAAGCCAGCTGCAAGATCTGTTTTGAGAGGAATACTCTAAACATGTATCACAGACATCCCATGCTATTTTTTTTGTGGTAAAACATAAATCAGGACTACTATACCAATGATGGCAAAAAACATGCTTTACACCCATCAAAAACTGTGATATTCTTGCATTACTAGATTCCCACTGATGTTGCTCAAGAAAATAAGCAGTGGTTCCTTCCAGCCATCATTCAAGGTATCTGGAAGCATTTCTTGTATCGACTGTTACCAATGTAAACAGACACAGGAGCATTGCAGTCTTCCCTTGCGTTATGTGGCTTGCCTGAGAAAATGTTTCTCTGAGGAGATACCATGTCTTACAAAAGAAGAATTCCAGACAGCCGGTTAGGAGCATTAGTATCATATTTCCATTTCTCCTGAAACAGAACCAAGAGCAAGATCATTAAAAACACTTAAAAAAGCACTTCAAATATAAATATCAAATATTTAACTCAAAGGACTGAATGGGGACAAGATGGAATTATTCCCCCAGCATTGTGTATTTTTAATTGTTATCAGTGTACTTCATACAGCTCACTTGGTGCTCAATTGCTGTGAATTACTCTTGAAGGAACAAGAGGAAGTTTGAGTTTGTGACGTTAGTCTGTTTTAAAGAACAGGAAAAAGGATATTTGCACTGTTTGCAAATACTAATACACTGAAGGTTACACTAAACTTCATGAGTTAAGAGCTTGCCACAGAAGGCGAACATGGGTCATTGTGGTAAGGGAAGGAACAAAGAGAAATTGGAGCCATTCAGAAGATTGGATATTTTAATGAGTATTTGATAAATGCTGACCTTGGGAAGGTCAGACAGTAATTTCTTCAGGTAAATGTAACCCCTGCCTACAGAATTAAACCTAATACTTTAAATTTCACCTTCTTACTAAAGGGTAGGCCAAAGTAGATTTGATATAATGTCCAGAGTGCCACATTCTACTTAAACCTCGATTTGCCATCAACTGTGGCTGTACCACTTGCACAGCAAAGCACAGGGATTTAATCTCTTGGAAGCAAAGTAATTTGGAAGTGCAAAGGAACTGGAGGCTGGAACTGTGACAAACATATGAGCCATTCCTCCTCTTTTCTGTATACTTCTGTAGTTACCTCATCATGTGTTATGCCAGTGAGGTAGCTTCTATAAACAAATAGCATAGCTGTCTGCTGTTCAAAACCTCAGCTGCCCCCTTGAGAAATTCTGTCATGCTCCTTTGTCAATACAAATGATTGAGATGTTCTAGGAATATTAGAGGGTAGGAAGCACAGAATAAAATGTACTTAAACATATATGTAGCATAGAGGCTTCTGTACTGGTCCTCTTTTTTTTTTAAATTAATACTTAATTTCTTTTACTTAGATGAAGAAGCTGCAGGAAATTGCCTGTCAGAGGACATAACCAGAGTATTTCACAGGAAGCTAGGTGTGTCTAGATTTCGGGACAAGCAGATGTCATGCTGAATAGTTAGCAAAAACCCACTACTCTTCTCTTTCCATATGAGAGCGGACAGGGATAGTTATTCCACTATGTCCACTGTTGCAGAATTCATCCTTTAGAGAAACTCCTCCTGGGTTTGTACTTTCCTAGGATTGTTAGCATGGAGACCATGGATTTGGTACTTGGAGATCCCACCAGCACAAGTGCTTTCTACATCTTGCTGCTGTGGTATGAGCAAGGGGACCATTTCATAGGATCTTGAATCCCAGCTGAGATGACTAGGAATAACAATAGGAATAACTGTGATTTCAGTGGAGCCTTGTTCCAACCCAGTTAGGAACAGAGAGATGAATTGTGCCCTGAGCTGTAAAAGCGTGAAGGAATTTTAAGTTTGAATATACTTGAAAGCGAGATTAAGACACAAACGAGGTCATGTGTTGATATCCAAAACAACAATAATTCAACTTTATTAACTACAGAAGAGGCAGAAAAAGAAAGAAGGAAAAACAGAGAAAAGTGGGAAAAGCTAAGATGAATTCTTAGAAGCACAGCAAAGTGTCTTACCACCACCATGAACTCTGGATCTTGTCCTTGGTGATGGGGGTGATCTCTGTCAGGTTGATGCCAAAATTGCTGGTTAATCCCGGTTGATAAAGAACTCTTCAGAGTCTGCACCTTTGAGCAGCAGGTATTCA
Source organism: Scytalopus superciliaris (assembly GCA_013400415.1). Taxonomy (NCBI): domain Eukaryota; kingdom Metazoa; phylum Chordata; class Aves; order Passeriformes; family Rhinocryptidae; genus Scytalopus; species Scytalopus superciliaris. The sequence continues at coordinate 223,156 of VXBX01006002.1, read as the reverse complement.
TTGAACGCCAGCGGGGAGGGAGGGGGTGAATCTGCCCAACCCACTCCGCCCATGCTGTGCAAACCCACACATCTGATGCACTTTTGTACTACATATGCAAAGCACTTTTTTCAAAGATGCATTACATATTGATAGTGTGTACTGATAATTTTAATACATATGTATAGCTGGGTGTATCTGGGGCTGTGCTGGAGCTTGCACAGCTCTTCTCTTGGATGGTCATTTTCCTTACTTCGGCCTCTTGGGGGGGGGTCTTTCAGGAGGTCTTCGTAGCTTTGAACTTTCGACCTCTTTGTTACATGCAGGCCCTGTTTCCTTGTTTTTCTCTGCAAAGTCCCTTAGCTTGTTTTTATTAGTTTTGTAGCTGCTTGTGATAGCTTAGCTGAATTCTGATTGGGTAACCTTGAATTAAGTTCTATTTTAGTATTCTTGTAGCTCTTCACTAGGCCTTGCAGCCTCCTGCAAGATACCTTCACAACTAACAAATTCCTATACGTGCATAGGCAGAAAGTTTCTTTGACTAAAATTTAAATCTTGTAACTAAAACCCCTAAGGTTATACCAGAAATTTTAAAATGTTTAAACTAAAGTGCTTTATTTATACAGTGTCTTATTCAGGTCATTCTCTGGTCTTTTGTCTGTGCAGTGTGAGTGGAGTTCTTGCAGTGTGTATCGATCCTGCAGCTCATTGTGGGTCCAGCTGGGCTGGTCATGGTGCAGCCCTGGCATTGCAGGCAGGGAGGGTGTATGTGTGTGTGTGCCTGCCTGTGAGAAATAAAAAACATGGTTTTATTACAAGCAAATTAATTAAACGGGGGAGGGCTCCTACTTTCAATCATCTGTGGGACTTGCCCGATCCCAAGGCATGTCTTTGATTTCTCCCCCCCTGGGCATGTCTTAGACAGGTGGTAACAACATAGCAAGGACATGTTTCATGTCCACTGTGTGCAGATGCTGCTGTCAAACAATAGTCAAAACAATTCACTTCTCGAACAAAGACAGATAGAAAGCGATGATGAAGCATGCTCTACTTCTGTCAGCTCTTTACAGGGCCCTCTCATCTTTGGGACAACATGACTCGGCAGTATATGCTGCTAGATCAATGTTAGGGACTTGGTGTATTCCTGTATCCAGTTCTCAGATTTTCTCTGTGGTATTACAGAAGCCATATTGCTAATGTTTCTTCATTTGCTTCCTCTTCTGCTTCTAATTATTTAATTTCTTTTGAGGCAGATGTTGCAGTTCCCCTTCCCTCCATTGGATAAACTTAGGGGCAGACAGAGGTTTTGGATTAGCAAAATGCCTGGGACTGCTGTTGAGACTTTGTCTACTGTGCCTGCTACTCTCATAGAATCCATGGTGATGGCAGAAATTGGGCTTTTCCAAGGAAGTGGCAAAGGCTTGTTCTGTCCTGTATGGCAGGAAGATTGAGGGAGGGATGTACTCTGATGTGTAGCTCTTTTCACAGACCTGCTGTGTGACTGTGGCACAACCACTGGCTGCTGTAGTTGCTTTCTGGTTACGGCTCTGCCATTGCATCACAGGGTGTGATGCAGGGCACTACAGGTCTCATTCCAGAAACTCTGTTCACCAGCACTAGTAGCACTTAGACAGCACATACGTACTCAGTCTGTGGCACAAAGCTGCAACTTCTTCATTTGTTCCCAGCTGGGACAGCACAGCTCTGCCCCCTGTGTGTGACAGCAATGGGACTGTGAAAGCAGAGGCAGTGTGCTTCTCTCTCCCGCTTTTCACTGTGCCGTTCTTCCTAGCGTTGTCTCTGTTGCGGTATTTAACACGTCTTGTTTTCCAGTCTTTTGTCATGCACCCTGCTGCCTTTCTCTATCCCCTGCAGCGATTGTAGCTTCTTCCTGCCTTGCCCCATTTCAACTCTCTAACCTGTCATCTCTCTAGCAGTGAGTGAAGCTACCTGCTGGTAGCCTACATGCTACACGCTGGTGTGAGCTGCTCAGCACAGCTGGTCAGCTGGTTCCTTCTTGATAGGAATCCAGCTAAAATGGAGAACTTCTGGGTTCCTTTCTTGGCCCTCCCAGACACTGCCTGTGGGTTGTTATGCAAGTCACTGACAGCCGGGACTATAGTGGACAGAAATCTTAAATGATGGGAGACTTAATAACTGTGTCAATATGAGCTGAATCTCTGAATACCTGTGGAAAAGCTGGATCTACATGGCTTGTTCCAGTACCTTGTTTTCATCTTTAAAAAGGGAGAAATAGTTTTTGCTTTCTATCAATCTAGTTTTTACTTGCATGGCACTGAAACACATTGCTGTACAGAAACAGAGTTTGGGTCCTCTGTATAGGAATACATTGTGGCCTGAACTAGTTAGAGCTTCTTGAGTTTGGTGGAGATATAAGGAAATCGGGGACAATAAAATACAGCATGAGCAGGCTGGGAGGTGGTGGCTGAATTCATGCTCTTCCCCTTATGCATGTGCTGTATGGTTAAAATGTGGACAGGAATAAATTCACTGATTGACGTAAATTCTAGAAAAATCAGGTATTCTTGCCAGCAGCCTACCAACTACCTCTGCTTGGTTTTCCTGAGTAAGCATAGCCTTCAGTTGCCTGAGGTGCTTTTCACTCTCCATTGCTTGCCATCCCTAGGGACAGTGCCATGGAGAAGTGGCAAGTGTTGAACTCTGTTACAGTAGACACAGCTGCACAGGAGACTAAAATGAAGATCACAGGTCTTGTTTGCAAACATGGGCATGTATGGGACTTAAAATACAGCTTCACGGGCTAAGCCCATTTTCATTTGAGTCCAAGTTCATGACTAAGCTGTAACTCTGCTCATTGCCTGAGCCAAGCTCCTGAAGCTGAATAGTTCATTAGCATCAGAGCACAAAGGGGCTTGGTTCTCACATTGCTGTAACAATAGGATATGTCAGAGAATATTGATATGATTAGGCTGATACTTGGTTTAACCTAGTCTAAGTGAGAGCAGAATCAAGGCCAAGGAATATGCCTCACCCTCAAAACGCTTGTACCAGCAGCCGTGTAATTTACCACCCAGTTGCAAAAGTAGATGATGGCACCATCTTTTCTGTCTGGAAAACAATACTCAAAGGCAAATTCACAAAGGAGAAGCATGTACAGTGTATTGTTACGGGCAAACGTATTGATTTTTCTCAAAACAAGGCAAACTGAGAAAGTGTGCAAATTTCTGAGCACTGCTACTTTAATTGCATGTAAATGGTCATGACTGGTGATGGAAAATGGAGATGTTTGGAAAATTATATACATTTGCTGTTCATAGTTTGCATTCTGTGTGAGAAGTGGGCATGCCTTTTAGGAAAAGGGGTCCTGGAGGGCAGAGTTTCCTTACCATATATTCACTTGTGGAAAAATGGCATAAAACTCCCACTTTCTAAAGCAGAGGAGCTTTGCTTTTTTTT
>VXBX01006002.1:206748-219677 GCA_013400415.1 Scytalopus superciliaris | reverse complement strand
GGTGCTGTGAAATCTCTGTTCTTTGGGGGGCACTGTGTACTAATAGCTAGGCTTAGTTTTGTAGTGGAAAAGTGCAGGTGTTCTGTTTTCTTTGGAATATGGGCCACTATACTGTTTGTTTCTCTTTTAGTAAGGTGAAGTCACTGTGCTCATAATTAGTTCCTTCTTGTTGTGGATAAAATATTTTTTTTCAGCAGGTTTTTGGATGCCATTTTAGTTTTGATTTTTCTTTTTTAGTATACAAATGTGCTTTGCATATATTTAACTGTCTAAACAAAAAGAAATTAAATACCTCACCTAGCAGAAATGGGCAGATATGCCACATCAAAATGGATGGCAACAAAACATAATTACTACTTTTTTTTTTTTTTTCTTTTTTAATCCAAGGTGAAGGAATTCTGGAAGTAGAAACACTTGATTAAAGCCTACTGCGTGTGCTAGGTAAGTCTCTCTTCCCCATAGCAGGGTGGACCTTTCTTTCCCAATACCTTTATGCAAGGTGAAAATTTCTGCCCTGTGTTTCTTGCTTGTTTTTGTGGATTAATGCATGGTAGGCTTTTTGATTCCTGCACCTTAAACAGGATCCATTGTTTTTTCATTTACTGTTTTTGCTAGCAACAGAAGAATCATAGTACCTTTCAGGTAGAAAGAAAACAGTCCTTGGCATTCCTGGGGGATTTGGGGCACTTCAAGTGAGAGGCTTGGTGCCCTCAGTGTAGCTCTTCTGGATGTGCTGAAAATTCATGATGTGAAAAGCTCTGTCTCTTCCACTGGATATACATGAGTCCTAGGGAGACTGAGGCTAGCATCTGTGTTAAGAAATATCTGCGTTCCTCTTGATATTTACATTCTAGTCCTTGTTATTGTGTCTAAGCAGCACTAGGTTTTTTATTTTCAGCTCACTGACACTGTACTGCACACAGCTCTGCATATGAAGAGATGCTCATATTTCTCTACTTTCTTTTCTGGTAGCTTTTACACCCTTTTTGAGTGCACTGGTGGCTTTGAAGTCCTATGGGTTGTGCTGTTTCAGGCCAAAAAAGCAGCATATGTAAAATTTTCCTAAAACGTTACCTCTGCCTGTCTAACATACAAGAAGCTTTTCTGTGCCCAGGAGGTAATCATAAGGATGAGCAAATCTCATGGTGTGTGGGCTTCTCCCTCATGCCCTTAGAAGAAATTCCTGAGACAGACCTCCCAGCTGGGTGGCTTGCTCACAAATCTAAGGTTATTCACCTTCACTTCAGATGGCCACAGCTGTGGAGCACCACCATCTGGGCTGTAGCCTCTGTATATAAGTTGAGGCTGATTTCAGATGAGCTGTGGAGATGGCCTAGCCATAGCATCATTTAGGAATCATCTGCTGGAGTGGGGAAAACCCACACTGTGCTCTCTATGTTGTGGGGAGGTAGAAGAAAATGTGCAGAGCCAAACCATGCTCTCTGCTCCAGCCTTAGAGCAAGAAGAGAGGTATGAGCCAGTCCAGGGTGCATGGCACATTTCCTGTCCTTTGCACTTGGAGTAAAAAGTAAAGTCTGCTGGAAAGGCTGCCACTACCTATCGCTCTGTGTTTGACAGAAGGTGGGCAGCGTAAGTTATGCTCATGTCCCATCTTGTCAGCTGCTCCTAGTGCTGACTTTTGTCTGAGTATGCTTCTCACCCAGCCCAGCTCTGAGGGTAATGGTGTCCTCTGGGGGCTAGCGGAGGTTTACTCCTTCCTTCTGTTCAATAAGCAACACGTGTATCACCTTCCCTGGTATATGCAACAGGACTTCCTGCAAGATCCAGTTAGCCTGGACATCTTGTGTAATCTCATAACAGTTCCACTTGGCACTTAGACTCTGGAGTGACTGAAAGTGAAGAATAATTCAGTTGTGTGTGGTATTTCAGGGGTGCTTGGAGATACTCAACACTGTGTTGAATACTTCAATATGCAGTGAGGAGCAAAAAAATTTTGCTTAATGTTGCCAGGGAAGGAAGTCCTATCTTCTTTCTCAAGGTCTTTCCATACCTTCTTCAGCTCCCTAGAGGGTTTACAGGGTAGGACCAAGACTCTGTCCCAGCCATGTGACCCTCCAGGGATATATTTTCTCATGGGAAGTGTTAAAACTTCCTTCCATCCTTGTAATGCTCAAAGACAAAGAATGGCAGACTTTCATTTGAAATAAATTGTTGCACTGCATAGGTGTGAGGAGTGCTGTGAAGGGAACTCAAACCTGTTGGATAAAAGCACTGCTGATCGGGTAGCGAGGGCATTTGCTGGAGTGAGAGCTGTGTTCAGCTGCACCTGTGAATGCAGACTCGGTGGATGCTGACCCTTGCTGCTGACAGGGTCATAGCCTTTGGTGTCTGTGACCTATAGCAGAGCTCCAGTGTGTCACACCTTTGTTACTGGCACCAGGACAGCAAATAAAGCCTGCTTTCTTGTCATCATGGCTGAGTGACTCATCTTCATTACCCTGGAGCAGGAGGAAGCCTGCCTCTTTGTGTCAGTCTCTACTAGGGAATAAGGCTGGTTATTCCCAGTGCAGTCCTCACTACTGTGATTGTACAAAGTAGAGCTTTGGTCTCCCAGCCTAAACGTGGAGCATCTATGCTTGCTGCAGGACAGAAGCTCCTTTCTAAAGATTTCTATCTCTATGCCATGAACACTAGAACCGTTTTGACCCACTGTTAGTTGGGAAGACAACTAAAGAGATTATATTTTGGGGATAAGAGGCAGGAACCACATTAGTTTGGTACAGATGGGAAGAATGGCCTTCCCCATGGTGTATTTGATGCTCTATATATGCATTTTGCTGTACTGTGGGAATGTGCAGAGATAGAGTGGTTCAGAATGTGTTTCTGAAATGGCAGCTGAAGACATTGCAGTGACAGTGGTGAAAGACTCAGTGCTACTCAGTAATGGTCAAGTACACCATGTGAAATAAAGAGAAGAAAAGGAACTTTGGGAAACTCAGTAATAAAAATTACTTCTTCTTGAAAAGCAGAATATTATCCCCCCAAAATATCCCAAAGACTTTTCCCAGGTGGGGAATATAGCTCTGCTATCACAGCTGCTTTGGGAAGAAGGCACACAAAGGGCTGGACCAGCAATAACCCAAGTGGCCCCTTTGGCCAGTGCTGCCTGCTGAGCCTTGAAGGCTTTGCAGTGCCAAAATGCAAGTTCTTCAGACTGGCTGTAAGCTGCTACCAGACCTACCTCCAGGGGATGAGTTATAGTGTACTTTCTAGCTCATGGACTTAACTCAGCTTTAGACTGTGAATTCTGTAGGAAAAATTGATAAACCTGCAACAGCCACAGTGTCAGCAGAGATTTCCAGGTAATTCTAACATGATTCTTCTGAGGGAGTGACTGCTGGCTTAGGTCTCCAAGAATGTACTAACAGCCTAACAGGTATAAGCACTTCAGCTCTTATCATTAGCAGTCCCACCCTTGCCCTGAGTTACTGAGCTCAGGACCTTAGCAATGAGCACTTGCATGGCCCTTACTTACCATTATAAGGTATTGATATTTAATATTGTACTTGGTTTGAGGGTTTAATTTCTGCATATACTATTTTTTCTATGTCTTATATGTGCAATCATAAACTGGGAGTTGGGTTATACAACTCTTGAAAAGGTCTGTAGATTTGTGCTGTGACACCAAGGGTCTCTGACTGTTAAAGCAAAGGGGATAGGAAAGTGTGGTTAGAGTTGCAGCCCTGGTGATGAGGGCAAAGGCTACCGTGATAGTTCCCTAAATTCTTACAACTGTGGATTTAAGCATGTTATAGCTATGTGTTTACAGCAGACATTTACAGGTGGTTCCTAGGCATAGGGTGCAAAGGGGTACCCACTAGAATTTAATCTTGCGTTTTTCATAGCTCAGGTTTCCAGTAATATCTCTCAGAAAACTTGTTGGCTTCAAAGTTTCAATTAATGGAATTCAAAAGTTTTTCTAATTGAATTCAGCTGAGCAAGAAGGATGCAAACTTTACTTTTCTTTGACATATTTCCCCAAAGCAAAATTGCTAGGGTTTGGGGGTTTTTGTGTGTGTACTTTTAACAGAAAATTGACTTGGAACACAGAGTTTGGGATGCTTTGACAAGGGAGTATCAAACAACAACAAAAAGATAAATGTCTTCAAAGAGAGGAAAAAAAAACCCAACAAAAACCAAACAAGAAACACATAACTCCCAGTTGCTTTCAGCTTTAGGTAGTGTATCCCTCCTAGCTCCCTGTTGCAGTAGACACTGAGATTGCAGGGGTTGATGTCCATGCTGAAATTGAGAACCTGAGGATATTTCTTACACTCAGTTTTCTGTTCTAACAGTCCACATGTTTTAATTGCACTTTTTCCTTAGCCTGAACTCTTCAGTGTTTTAGATCCTGAAAATCTAGATGATGGTAAGATCCAGTAGAGATTTAGGAGAGTCCTTCCTAAATCATGTCACTGACTCTTTTTATTTGGTCATGGATACACATAGGCTAATAATTTCTGTAGTTAGTGGAATGACTGAGAACAAGGATTTTGTTCTCCTTTGTTTAATAAGTCCTACAAAACAAAGTTACAGATATACGCTGTAAGTATTACTTTTAATATTTTAAACCATCATAGCCACATCATGGGAACTGTCTGGTATCAGAACAAGTCTCCAAACGGTTGTTAAAATTAAGGAAAAAAATGCCTTCCAAAAACAAACACCACTTTAAACAAACACACTTCATTTAATAATTCTGTGAAATTTAAAATGACACTAGAATAATTATGATTTCTTGCTGTAAGTCTGCATAGATTGGTCTCTGTATGTTTTTCACACCATGAAAATTAGTTTACTCTTTGTGGACTGAATCCTTTTTGCATTGCACATGTGACTAAATCTGTGGGGCCCAGTGACCAGCAAGAAAGACCCAGAAAGGCATAAAATAGTCTAGCCCACTCAGCTCCAAAGTCACCTTACACACAGTTTGCCCCTAACTGGTTTTGTGTATATTATTGTCAAATATGAATCTGCAGAATATCTCCTGGTCTGGAATCTTGCCCCCTTAGAGCAGTCAGCTGTTCTGCTGCAGCCTTGCTTAGTGGCTGGTACATGCATGTGTTAGGGTCACTGTACTGTGCTGTTTTCCTAGGCAATAATTTTCATTGCCAAGGATCATCATCAAAGTTTTAAATATCTTTAAAAGTTATATTTCAGAACACAGCTATTCTATCTGTAACTTCTGTTGTACTATTAGAAATGGAAAGGGGCTGTGAAGCCTGCCAACTCATCTTTCATGTGCCTTTCCCACTGGTGTTTCTCTCTTTCTGCAGAATCAAGCTTGCACAGCATAGCATTTCTTTTCCCTTTAACATGTGGTCCTTGTTAAAAAAAAGTGCAGTGAAGTTTAGCTGTGGTAAAATTATTTATTTGATTTAAAAAAAAAAAAAAGGATGTAAAAAGTAAATATGTTTAGTGTCTCTTTCCATTCAGTGTATTTCCTTTTTTAAGCTCTGTTTGTGTTCAACAAGACAGCCTCTTTCTCCAAGATTAACATTTCTTATGATTGTTCCTGACAGAGGATTTACTTTCAGAGGCCCTGCTAAGGATAACCAAAAAAGGGCATGTAGCAAGACAGTTTTGGCAGCTTGCATGAATTTTCGAAGCTTTTTAGGTCTTGGTTTTCTGATGAGTGGCTTCCTGAGCATGCCTAGGGAATGACAGGCATCTCTGCAGGCAGGCTGAACCCACCTTGGCTTGTGCGTAGTCATTGGCTGCCTATTAGAATAAATTGAGGACAATGCATACCGCTGCCTGCCAATTGTAAACATAAGGGATATGTATTCACTTAGCGTTGACTTTTGGGAGGGGCCAAGGAAAAGCCGTAGTTTTATTGAATAGGGCTGTGTGTGAGGCTGCTGGTGTGCCTTTCTTGCTGCGCTCCTGCCCAAACAGCCAGTTATTCATTTCCTTCCTACTAGTTGAAAACTTTTCAGCCAGAGGTAAGGACTTAACAATATGTATTTGTTTGGGAGTGATCCGGTCTGACTGCATTCGCGTTACGGCTACAGATTAAGCAGCATGCAAAACCTAACGAGCTGTGGAAATATTGCAAAAGTGTCGGAGACTGTTTTTGCTCTCCTTCTCTCTCTGTGCCTCAACCCCCACCCCCTTTCCAGATGTTCGCGGTGAACTAAAGGAGATCTCTGTGCTGGGCGGGTGGAGGGGATGCCTGCTTGCCCACCCCAGCAGACCTGACTGACGAGGTGCAGGGCAGGATCTGTGCTGGTCCCCTCACTTCATTGGGCTTGTTAGTGGAGCAATAAGCTATCTGTCCTTTCTTNTTAATGTTTGCTGAATTGCTTTTAATTTTGCATCTTAATACCTGGGCTTTCAGGGCAGCCTGACTGGTAAGGGCAGTCTCCCGGCGTAACTGGTACAGATACAGTAAAGCTCTGGTTAATGTAAGTGATCTGATACTTGCTGAAGCAGATGTCCCTCGTGGCAGCCTTTCACAGAAGTATCGCTGACAATAGATGGCATTCGTTTTTGCTTTCAGGCTTCAACATGTGCAACACCACATTGCCAGAATGTTTTTTTTGTGAAGTCTTTCTTGTTAAAAGGGGGAGAAAAAAGTCCGATGGGTGCCCTTGTAAGATCGGGTCTGCGTTTATGTCAGAGTGGTCCTGAGAGCGAGCGGGCTCCCCTTCCCACCTCCTCTGACATGCTCGGGCACTTGGAAAGCGCTGTGCACGGTTGTCTGCTGATAGCATGACATTCTGCATAGCAGGAAATTTCTCAAAGAAAGAGCTGGGAAAAGGAAGGGAGGGTGAGAGGGAGGGCGAGAGAGAGGAAGTTAACTGTAGATGAATACTTGGTAGCAGCAGACATTGACCAAACTGCTAATCTCTGGCCAGACCTGCAGTAATAGAATATATTTTTCTCATATGTCATATGTAGTTTGGAAGAATGAAAACATAAGTCTTTTTAAATGCATTTTTTTTGTGGAGTATTTGTTTTTAGAGGAATATTTATTTTTGGAGTATGCAATATTTGTGCAATGTCACCTGAGAAGGTTTCTCTTGCTAAAAGGCGAGCAGGAGAATAATTTGGGAAAATAATTCACTCCCTCCTTGGCAGCAGCTCAAAGAAAATAAGGAGCCAGGGTGTTGTTGGTTTGCTTTTTATTTGTTTTTGTTTGGTTGGTTTTGTGTGTGTTTGTTTGTTTTATTTTGGTGGGTTTTTTTTGTGACAACTGTGTGTTTATTGTAATGTGTCTATTTTAGATACCATCCTGTAAAAGACTGTGCTTGTGTGATTTGCCATCAAAGAACCCTGGGACCCTGGCTCCATTCTCTGTTTCATTAAATGTAGCAGTAGTTTCTCAGTGAGCATATGCATCCGCAGCATGTTTCATGTCTTTTTCTCTTGTCATTGAGACAGAATGGGATCCTAAAATCACGACACCAAAACTGATGGAATGGGCTCTTTTAACATAAATTACAAACAGAGAAACTTCAGATAGTTCATTTGCTTAATTAAATTGCCTTTAAGGTAAGGCAGGGTTGAACTTTCTCAATGTATTTAAAGAAAGTATAGGTCTGCCTTTTGTAGGGTAGCTTTTTTGGTAAGTTAGTATCTTAGTCAAAAACCCCCCTGTGTAAGTATCTAATGTATCTAAATCATAATGACAGGGAAGAAGTACCAGATAAAATGTCTGTGAGCAAGAGACTCAGTTGAAATAATTTGTATTTCCTGAAATCTATTCTTTATTACCTCTTGCAATGACAGGAGGATCAATTCCCCATCCTTCATTCACACAATTAGTTCTGGTGAAATCAATACCATCATTAGTGGATTCAGGGTCTGATGCAAGTGGAGTTCTGTGTGCTCTGAATATACTTTGACTGTGAGTGATGTAAGCATGTATTAGGAGAATAAAGGATTTTCCACAATTGCTACTTCATATACTCACAGCATTATTCTGACATGGAGCAGCCTGAGAAATGGGTGATTTCCCTTGTGCTTTTATTTCCTGTCCAACATGAATACATAATGCAATAGTGACACTGAAAGCTAGGTGATTTGAAATGGAAGGACAGCATGCAAGTTTCTCTGGCTGGCATAGAGGGAAAATTGAAGTTCATTAAGATGAGGTTTCTTATTCTTCAGTCTCATTCATGGGGCCACATGTGGCATGGAGACATGCCCATCAGCATCTCAGTCCTATACAGGTTTATGGTGCAGTGCTACTTGTTTCAGGTGGTGAGACTAGAAAGGTGGGACAAGGCCTAGGGAATGTCCTTCCTGCAGGACAAATAGAACTTGAGTGCCCTGGGATTGTTTAAAATGCTTTGATGCACAGTAGTTGCTTACCTGAGACCTATTCTGTGGACTGCCTGAATTTTAACTTGTATTAAAGACCCATGGAGTTATCCCTTGTCTGCCAAGGGTGCAACTTTGTACATTTGATCACTGTGTGTGAACAAAGAGGGACAGGAAACCATATATGCCTAAGAATGGGAGGGCCAAGAGAGCAGCATTAACTGTCCATCTGCAGGGCTTGTCTGGACTCTTCTCGGTGTAAAGAAAGCACCAAAAAAGGCAGAAGGGCAGAATGGGAAGTGCAGTTCTGGGAACCTTTTGTTGCCTTTGAGATGAGCTTCTTAGGGAGTTTGCAGGATTGGGCTCCAGGTGTACAAAGCCTGAGGCACGCAGGCCTGTGACTGCAAAGAATGGGAGTCTGCCTTCAAAGCAAGCTTTCATTCTTTTAAAATTGCCTCCTCATCCTAACTACCCCCTGGCAGCTTCTAACAAGAAAGCTGCTGCCTAACTAGAGCCTTCAGAAATGTGCATGTGCAGGGGATGGTTTGTTGGTTTTGTTTATGGCTCCTGAGTGGTTAAGTGGATGAAAACAGATTTGGGGGGCAACTGTACTGGAAGCAAGACCTTACGTGTAGGCACTTACTCTCGGGGTACTGATTGTTGTTGGGAAGATGTAGCTGCTCCATGCCTCCAAACTGCTTGTCAAGCTAAGGCTGAAATTTGACTAAAGGACATTTGAAGATCAGATTGGAGTTGACCTTTCTGGATGAAACACTGAGGTCACAGGACAGCTGAACTATGTAACTTTCTTTTCTTTCCCGTCCCTGCCCTTTCTTGGTGCCTTTGTGCATTTGTAGCCCAGCAGGGAACGATTTCAGTACTCTAATTTGGGATCCCTCCCAGTACCACAGGAGCTTGCTCCTGCTTTTCTTGAAACCAATTTGGTCAACCAAAAAGGTTAGAGAACGTGACACTTTTGTAGCTGCTAGCCCAGGTGTGTTAGCTGTATGGTTTACATCCTGCATTAGGAAAGTGCTGCTTTTCATGTGTTTTTCCTTTGGAACTGTGCTTAGTGCTTTCAAATGGTGTGGAACCAGCAGCCACACTGCTCAGCAGATACCAGCACTGGTTGTGTGGTCCCTACTGTGTCCCTCTCCCTGAGCATCTTTAGCTGCCCTTGCAAGGAATGCTGCCTTCCAGCCTTTCTCACTTGCAAGCATCCTGGCTATTGCTTTGTCTTGCAGAAACTGCCGAGCATCCAGTGACAGCAGTGCCCAGGCTTGCTGAGTTCCCTGGCAGTAAAGCAGGTAGGCTCTGAGCTGGGTTACCCACCTCCTCTGCCTGTAGTCAGGAACCACTACTGCAAATTTATGCCTGTTTCCCACTTCTGCCCCTCGTGTCTGTCCATCAAGAGGGGAAAATTCTGTCCCTGAAGCACAGGAGCAACCTCTTGACCAGAAAATGTTGTCTGTAGAAGTGTTTATGGGTTGAAGCCAGGAAGAAGTGCTTGTAGAGACTGTCCTGCTTGATTGCAGTGAGGGCAGGACCAAACAACTGAGGAAGCAGGGGAAAGAGGGAAAGGGGAAAAGGACCTGTATCTTAAGCTGCTAGAGAAATTTTTCCTTTGAATTTTTTTTTTCTGTGGTTATAAATACCTGGTGAGTCACTTCATCTCCAATTGTCTGTTTGTCTATCTTCAAGTAAAAGATAATCTGTACCTTTCTGTATTTAGCCAATTGGGCTGCTGGGGCTTAGTTCATTAGAGTTTATAAAGAATTTTTAATACCAAAATGCCAAGTTTAAACATGGCTAAAACCTTATTTTTGACTGATTTCCCAGCAAGACCTTTTTTAGACTTTTTTTTTTTTCCCTGGGTTTGTTCACACAGATATATATATTCTACTAGAAACTAACTTCTAGATTAAGGGTATAAAACTGCTGAAGCCCAGTGAATGAGATGGAAGATGTGAACCAGGCTCAGTAGTGACAGTGTGCTGATGTGTGTGGAGGGAATTTCTTGGATGCTTGCAGATTGAACTGGGCTTGCTGCATCTGAAACAATATTCCTGTGGAGTTGTCATGCATGTTCCAAAATTGCCTAAAGGCAGCTTTTGCTTACAGATCCACCATAGAGTCATAAGCTTGGAAGTGAAACTGTTAAGCAAACTGCTGAATCTTATCTACTTGTTAGGTTTCATGTCCATGAAAGCATTTGAAATTGTAAGCCCTGGGGCCAGGCCAGGCTGCAGTGGGGAAAACATTAGGGAAAGATTTCAGGCAATGGAAACAACATTACATGTTTCCACACCCTCTTGTATACCGAATACAAATAAAGAGCATTTCCCTTGAGAATTGCTGCAGAGGGTGTGAAGCAAAGTGGAACCCACCCGTTTGCACACTTTGTGGTTTATGTCCTTAAATGGCAAAAAAAAAAATCTTTGGAATTTAGCTCCTAGAAGGGTTATAAATAGATTTGAAGAGATAAAGTTTTGCTATAAATGCAAATGGTTTGAGATGTATTCAGAAGGGCAACTATGTAGGCCAACAAATATTTCATATGTTCTGCTAAATGCAGGAAGACAATGTCATTACACATGGATGTGCATGGGACCTTCCCAATCTTCCTTCAAGCAAGTGAAAAATCTAAGGAGCATGGAAACCACTGTGTCACTTCTAAAAGTAAAATAACTTGGGGTGAGGGAGAACTAGCATTCATGATTCATTAAATGGCTAAAGAGCCTGGACCTATGACAGCTACGTAAATAAAGGTCCTGAGATTTTGGCAGTTTGTTTTATGTCCTTGTCTGAACTGATTTTGGTTAGGGAGAAGCGGTGCAGGGCTGGATGGACCCTCATCAGGTGAGTGTAGGAGCAGCAGTTCCTGTGCTCCTTCAGAAGTCAAGGTTCGAGGATCGTCCCCCTCGGATTCCAGTCATCTTCAAAGGGCTCTCTGCCCAAGTGAAGGAGTCTGTGATCAGGCCATTGTTTGTTTGTTATTTGCAAGGCTTTGATGTTCCCTGCTGTCTTTCTGATTGCCACAGGGCATGTTACTACCCTTTTCCCACTTCATTCTTTTCTTTGACAGTGAGTTCTCTAATGGCACTCCTCCCTTGGTGTTTGGTTTTGTTTTTTTTTTTGTTTTTTTTTTTTTTTTTTTTGTTTTTGTTTTGTTTTGGTCTTTTTTTTCCTAGCCACAGGGTTCACTGGTAGAATCTTTCATCCCAGAAGCAAAAGTATGACCTTTTATAATTCCTCACCATTTCAGAGGACCTAGCAGCGCTACTTTGACAGCCCAAATTATCGCTAATACAAACTGTTGTATTGAGAATAATTCCTACTCAGTCTTTTTGGTTCAATAGACACATAGAGTCGGCTAAGGACTTTGTGCCTGCATCTTCCTAATGACTGCAACATAACTCGCTTTCTCTCAGCAATTTCAAAAGTCATTGAACCAAGGAGAATTTGGCTTTGCTACAGCGTAGTTAAAACTCATAGGTTTGGAAAAGAAATTCCTAGATCTTGGCTACAAGGTGTGGAAATTGGGAGTGGCTTGGGTTCCCTCTGAGATCTGGAGAAACGTTTGGTCAGCTCTCATTTACCAGCACAGCTTAACCTGCTGGTGTTGTAGGATGTCTCTAGTGAGTATTGTTCCTGAGCAGCTTTGGGGTGCTGCACCCCTGGGTAGGCAGAGAGAAGAGAGTTTGCTGCTTTGTTTGGCTTGGGAACATCATATCCCCATGTGCAGAGCCACACCCCTGCCATGAAAATGAGAAGTTTCATTTGGATGTCTGATAAGGCACAGCTGCTGCTTTGCCACTTCAAAGAGAACTTGGATTATAAAGACTGAAGTGCAGCATTTTAATTGCTGTAAATATGAATAAGAGAGTTTAGGCAGTCCAGATGATATGGAGTCAAACATTTATGTGGCTAATATATATTACACTGACAAAAGCAGGCCAGCTGAGAATTTCCCTACCCTTATGCCAGTAATTTAAAACACCAATTGTCTCTTTTCTGCTACAGTGGTGAAAATGAGAGAGATGATTTTGACCTGGGCATCAGTCATCCTGAATTTGAACTTGATTTCAGTACCTGTAAAGTGATATAAATGGTATCATTAGGGGGTTTTTTAAATCAAGATTGGATCTAATCTCAGTTACCTTAGTGTAAATCTGTTTGATTTCCTTGTGTTGCTCCCAATTCACTATAAGCTATTTGCTATCAAGAAGCTGGCTCTCTTTGTTTAGCTTTCTACACATCCCCTACAGGACAACGACAGCAGGAAATTGGGTCAAAACCCCAGCAACAAATATTCACAGGAAAAGGGTATTTCATACAAGAGAGGGCACTGCAAACCCAGAGAGCCAGTAAAATTCCATTGCTCTTTTGCTTCCTGGTGATTAAAAGGCCCTGCCATATATGGGAAAGGTCTGAGCTTCATTCACCCCAACCACAATAGTAAATGGCTTACTCACTGGACACAGTATTCAGTCAAGGAGCAACGCATTATAACAGTAAAAGTGCATTATGACAACTTTTGCTTGCAATTTACTTGCAGTTTTCTCTGCTGTGTGTTATTACAAGCTTTGTGACTAGTGTTTTTTTTTGTTGGTGGTGGGTTTTTTTGCTTTTTTTTTTTT
>VXBX01006002.1:67044-206705 GCA_013400415.1 Scytalopus superciliaris | reverse complement strand
TTGTTCCTTTATTTCGATCCGTTTTAAACTACAGCCAGTTTGGTTTGCCACTACTCCATAAAACCAGACACACCAGCCTATTTCCTCTCCTTCCCCTATTAATCCAAACATGTAAAAAACCTCTCCTTTACCAGTGTACTTATATGTAGCTCCTTGGTCTTCAGTGCATTTGAGTGACTAAAGGTTGGGATGAGTGGACAAAACCTTATTCTGCCTAGGTATAAAACATTCACTTTAACAAAAGCAGTGACTAAATGCCAGTGTTTCAGAGTCAGGGCTGAGACTATAGGCATGAAGCAAATAAGAAGTGTGTGTGTATAAATAGAGATGAGTTTTGGGGGGAGGAAGGGAGCAGTGGATGGGATTTGCAGAGGGGGTCCCCAGTGCTCCATGCAGCTCTCAGGGATTTTCTCTCCACCACATTAATTTCTAGGTAGTGAAACCCTACAGAGGTGACATAGGGCCACAAAGTCATTGAAGGACAGTTGTGTTTACGTTTTTGCTTTTCAGTTTATGTTGTTTAGGGATCAGTACTCTGCCAACAGTGTTATGGGGGTAAAGTAGTTGGTCTAGTTGCATTTTATTTCACAAGGAGACAGTTAAGTGCAACAGTGGAGTTAAATAAGGTTCTCTTCTTGCTGGAGATTTTCTGGAGTTTTTACTGTTTGTATTACATTGAGTACCTTAGAAATATATATTTGTGTCATATTGGTAAACTTAGAGATTGTCTGGGATCCCCTATATAATTTTTCTGAAAACCCATATCTTCGTGGCCACAAGGGCTGCTTGATCAGTTGGATCTCTCAGACTACACGCCTCATTGCACACCACGCTTGGGTTTTGAAGCCACAGTTAAAATGGTCTGCCACGGGACAGGTTGGCTGGATTTGAAGCAGATCTTCTCCTCCAAATACTTCTCATCTCTGGCTGGTAGTACTTCTGAGGAGATGTCATTTGACCATTATCATGAAGTCATGCTACAACATGCCCATTGAGGAACCCTAATCTGGCCTAAAGAAGTACTATCAGGTTGTGACTGTTGGGTCATGCAATAGTAACACATGAATAATTCAATTTTCCAGCTCCTAGAAGAATCAGGGATAGCCAGTTTGGAGACCAAAATAACTACTTATCTAATCTCATTCATATTTTTTCATTCAGGATTTGGATTGTGAGAAACTCTGTGTTATATCAGCTTTTTTAATGGCATCTGGTGCCCCTGAAAAAAATCTGTGAATAATAAGCACATTGAATGCAATATGTATTATTGCATGTTCAAAAATGCCTTTTATTTGTTCTGTTTTTACTGTCTTCACGAGCCCAAATGGAAGATAGGAGACTGCTGTGTTTTTCTTTTACCTCTTAAAAGAAGAAGGTGTAAATGATGCATGCTCTGGAATAATTTCCCCCCTGCATTTCCCCACCTCTGAGTGATTTGTGGCCAAGCTCAGTGTTTGTGTGATCTTGTTTTGGCTACTTCTAGAGATGTTTTGCAGGAGTTTGTGGTGTTCAACTCTGCTGCTCTGAACTGTTCTCCTTCCCTTTGTTGGGGCCCTTCAGTAAAGGTTCTCAAAGTCATCAACCCCCTTCCTTATTGTGCTTGTGAACTGCTTAAAGTTTCAGTCCCTTGTCCAAGAAAGGACTTCCATGGTCAGTAAAGGCATTTATTGCTTCACCTGTCAAACCAAAAAGCTGGTGTGTCATTCTTGGGCCATCTACTATAACAACCCAACTGTTTTTCCAAAACAGGCAGTTTGTTAGTTGTTTTTGTTCTGTTCACTACCATCTCTAAATAGATGTGAGTTCCTTTCTTGGAGTTAATATATAGTAGACTTAATATTAACAAGAGGGGAGGGAGTCATGATGTGTTTGCCTTCTGTGTCAGAGTATCTGA
Source organism: Scytalopus superciliaris (assembly GCA_013400415.1). NCBI lineage: Eukaryota > Metazoa > Chordata > Aves > Passeriformes > Rhinocryptidae > Scytalopus > Scytalopus superciliaris. Next base: position 204,811 of record VXBX01006002.1, on the reverse strand, counting down.
TAAAGATCAGCTCATCTTAGTAAAAAATGAAAGGAATTTACTGTATATGTAGGAAATATGTTTCATTATAAATGAGTGGATTGAAATGGTGCCAGACTACAAATTTGACTTGTGTGACAAAATACAGTTATACAGTTCTGAAGGCTGGGAGCCTGGTGTGATGAACTGGAAAAAACTTTATAATCTGAGAACATTATTTCTGTCTCTCCTGTGACTCTTCCAGGCAATGGAAAGTCACTGGTGGAAAGGCTGTTGGCATTAGCAGGCAAAGAACTGTTTTCATCGATCCTGGTTCAATGCCTACAGGTCACCAAAGCTGAATTTAAGTATTTACATTCAAGATTTTTCCCCAATTTAGAATTAAATACCAGAAACTGTTGGCATAAAAAACGCCATACCAAAAACCAACCTCCCCTGACAAAACAAAAAATGAAAAGCTGAAAAAGACATATTTAAGTCATCTTGTCCCTATCCTTTAGGCAGTACAGGATAATTCCCAAAAGTATATTCACACATGTTTTGTCCATAAACACCTCTGTTTATTAACAAAATACAATAAACTCCAGTTTTACAGTGAGGATTGGGATTGCACTTTCTAGTTTTTAGCAGTGGGAAATAGCTATCATTCTAAAATGTGTTTCTTGGCCCGTGGATATTGCTCATGTGAATTCAAGCAAAGAAAAACCTTAATGAATGGAAACTTGTAGAAGAGTTAACAGCATCTGGTTTTATTATGGACCGTGGCTCTGACATGATCTCACACAAATTTAAGACAAGTGTTACCTCACTGACTTCAATGGAGCTGCTTTTCATTAGCAAGGGAGTAAATGAGGCCAAAATCAGACAGAGACCTGGGAGACTCTTTGGGAGAGGGTTTAGTCTGGGTAATGTGCCTTACATAATATAAAATATATGGGCATATCTACACATTGCAGTAAATGTGTCAGGCCACCTGAGTGAAAGAGGCCAAATTCTGCTTTGAGTAGCACCTGTGTAAATCCAAAATGGACTGTAGGGCTAATGTGCCAGGGAGGACCAAAGAAGTATCTAATTTTGTTTCTGAGTGTGAGAGTGAATTTCTTTCTTATTGGATTTCTCATGTTTCCTTGATGGTTAGAAAATATGGCAAAATAAGACTGTTCTGCAGGGGGCTTCATGGTTTTTGCTCCTTAATTTCAACCATATAAAAAGAGAAGTTATGTTGATTATTGTAAAGCCAGTTCAGACAGAAGCACCACGTGTGCAGTTATTCTGCCTTGAAACTATCAAAGGAAGCAGTGAAATAAGAACTGCATACTTCTCAGGTCAAACCTCTCATCAGAATTGTGTAATATTACCTCTTCCTTTAAGCTCAACCTTCAGCTCTGCTAAGTCTTGCAAAATTGAAGGAGAGTGGCTGTGCTCTATTGAAAGCACAGCTTTGGTCTCAAAAAGGCAGAAGAGCTTTAAAACTTCTTGAAGTCCAGTAGAAGTGTTAGTTAAGAAGGATGTTTGGGTAGTACAACATTCTGCAGCTGTGACATGGACTTTGCTGTTTTCCCGGGTATGAGGAAATGCAGTTGTAGATATGACAGGTATTGATTGAGCAAATAAAGGCCACAGAGAGAGGGTTTTGTTGTCTTGTTTTTTTTGCTCCTTATGTTTTGGTAGTCCTGCTTACTACTTTCTTGTGCAGCAGCACCTGAGGTACAGGCACATCTGGAACCAGAGCCTGCAGCCTCTTAAGTGTGCGCTTTGCGATGTTGTGTTTTAGCCTTAGAGATTAACACAGCTCCCTTGATTTTAGCAGGCTTTCCTACCAGTGGAACCACTGGTTTTCAGCTGCTTTTTGCTTTAATCAGTCTTGGAAACAGTGATGTTTACAGGTGTGTGGTGTAAAGTTTCATTGTAATGTGGCTTGCAGCATGATGTTATGCACTCCTAGTGGTGGAGAGAAACTGTTTTAAGACTGTGGAGTTCTGTAGTGTTAACTTTAATTTTTACTTTCTTTGAAGACTTGAAGGAAAGCAGAGTGATGGCAATTAACCTTGACCTGTGGGCCAAAACTGAGGGGGAGAAGGCAATAAGTATAGGGAATATTTTAAATGGCCCTATCTCCTTATTTAAAGTGAGCTCTTAGTGGGGTTGCAAGTCTTTTTCTCAGCCTATTACAGGTTTGTTATTGTTCACTATCTGAGGTTAAGCTAATTATATTGTCCACAGAAAAAGCAAAGCAGAATCTAGGATCTCTGTGGTTCACAGAGCTGCTAATTATTCCCAGTGGTGTTGCAGAAATATGTTCTTGCATAATTGGTCTGAGATCACCGACTAATTTCAGGTAGGATGCTGTTCTGCCATCATGCAAAACCGACTTCTGCCAGCTGCAATGCTTTGCTAGATTCACAGTGGTGTGCATGAAATAGAGAGCCTTTTACTCAGAGGATGTCAGATGAGATTTTTAGTCCTCTCTGGATCTTCCTCCTAAGGAAATGAAATTCTGCCAAGAGAGAGAAACTCCTGTGGGAGAGCTTTTGTTTGACCACACAACAGAAAAGTTTTACTTCTGCTTGCTTCCAGCATGCTTCTGTCCTAAAAGGCATACCACATTTCTATCTTAATGCTGTCTTTAGCTGAACAGTGCTTGCCAAATTCAACCCAACTTGTATATAACATTGTGCATGTTGTAGGTCTCTTTACTGAGACAAAAATGATCAAGATCACATGGAAAATAAGTGAGGGAGGTAGGGGCAGAGATGGGGATTTCTGTCTCCTACTGCAAGACACATAGGTCTGAACTGTGCTGTCATCCCAGGGTGTAATATTCAAAGGCCTACTATTTACTTACCTTTCTTTCTCATAACTCTGGGACTACCATATCAACCACAAACAAAGAGATAAGTAAGCAGGGCAATTTTTGCTTGTGAAGGATTGAAGTTTTAGAGCAGTTTAAAGGTATTTAGAGGTGTTAGAGGAGAAAAAACAATTCAAGATACTGAATGCAGGGTTATCAGCTGAGTAGTCTTCTAAGTGAAAAAGACTTAATTGAATGTTGTCTAGTGGCTTGGATGTCATGAGATTTGATGCCTTTTTAATATATGCTTTATTTCCTCTTTGCTATTTAGTTAAGTGTAAGGCTATTACAGGGTGTTATGGTATTCTGTCCAAAAGTATCTGGCCACACTTGACCAGCTTTATTTTTGACCAGTAAAAGTCTCGGGTACGTGATGCTGATCCAAATTTCTGCTGCTGGATACTTTCTGCTGCTGTACATCCATGGAGTTGTATTAGTACTATGCTTTTTGTATTGGGCTGCTTTTAAGAAACTTTCTTCATAATTTACTGAAGGTATTCTCAAGCAAATGGGCAATAGATCTCCTAGGCAGTGCATCTGTCATGGTAGTTTCAGAACCCAGAGTTGGCACCAAGTTCTTTTGTGCTGGACTGAGTGCACCCCCAGCAAATTTGCAGATGACACTGAGCTTGAATGGTCTGGTTGACACACCTGAAGGACAGGATGGCATCCAGAAGGGGTCTGGACAAGCTTGAGAAGTGGGCCCATGGGAATCTCATGAGGTTTACCAAGACTAAGTGCAAGGTGCTGCACCTGCGTTGGGGGAATCCCAAGTATCAATACTGGCTGGGGGATGAACAGATTGTGAGCAACTCTGCTGAGAAGGACCTGGGGGTGCTGGTGGATGAGAGTCTGGATATGGGTTGGCACTGTGCGCTTGCAGAAAGTCAATGTATCCTGGGCTACATCCAAAACAGTGTGGGCAGCAGGTCAGGGGAGGGTGTTCTACCCCTCTGCTCTGGTGAGACCCCACCTGGAGCTCTGAATCTGGTGCTGGGGACCCCACCACATGAAGGACATTGATCTGTTGGAGCAAGTCCAGAGAAGACCACCAAGATGATGAGAGGAATGGAGCACCTCTCCTATGATGAAAGGATGAGAACTGGGTTTGTTCAGCCTGAAGGGAAGGTTTTGGAGTGACCTGGGCTTCAGTGCAGGAATGAAAACTGCAGGATGGACAGTGTTGCATCCGTTTTTGCCATGCCTAAAAGTGACACATTAGTTGAAACAAGTGTGTCAGAAATGAACAATTACAATTTTATGCTGAAACCTGTCTATGACAGAAGGACAGGAGGGTTCATGGAAACAGCTGCTTCTCATACAACTTTTATGCCTCCTGATACACAAGGAGCATAAAAGGTATATCTGAAATATCTGAAATAAAAGCTTTATGTATGTGACTTTGCATTTATACAGGTGCAACTGGCTTCAACTGAAGGGCCATTTTGATGAGAGATAGAATGTCTCATTTGCATTTTAGATGTAAATTACCTTTTAACATTTAGAAGAGTGACAGACAACAAATACACTCCACTTATGTTGGTGTTCTTGTTGTGTGCATAAAAGATGACCTGTCCTCCTTACCCATATGCACTTTTTGTATGGACATAATGTTCCTTCTCGGTATTTTTAAAGACATTAGTGGCTACCCATTTTGGCTGATGAAGAGAGGCAGTTGCAGAATTCCACCCAGCTGAAATCACTGATTTTTGCAAACAGAAATTGCTTATACATTTTTTTGTCTTTGTTAAAAAGAAGTACAGTCAGTGGTTTACAATGTTTATGTGGATAGCACCAGCTGAATCTTGTTTCGTTCATTTTAATGCAGCCCACTCCATGCATTATGCAAAAAATCTGACTGGGATGCTCAATGTTAAGTGCAAATTCCCAATATCAAGCTTTGTCAAGCTGAATTAAGCTCCTTAGGTGGTATCAGGAACGATTTTAGTTTTTGTGGCTTTTTTTTCCCCAAAGGATGGGGGTGGATGAGGCTGAATGGAAGTAAGCTGATATGCTGCAACTTTAAGGGATTACATCTTGAATTAGACTTGCAGAAATATCAGAAGGCAGAGGTGATGGCTGGAGATGTGCTTTGCAGAAAGAATGGAAGAGAAAAGTTACTGTGTGTGAATTAAACTGAGTTGCAGATCTGACCTCTGACACTTCTCCCCACTATTTTCTTCTGTTTAAAATATTTTGGTGAGAGCAAGCTTTTTAAATTTCAAAATCTCTGGTAAAATTCTAGCTAAAGGTTCTGCTTCAAAATTGAACACTTGATAAAATCTTTGAGAACACCTAAGGCATCTGACATTGTCATTAATCTCTTTCAAGGCTAGAGCAACTCCTGTTGCACTCCGTTTCTGCTGCTGCTTTGGTTTTGCTTTAGCCGACTTTTTGGCCTTGTCTTGTTTAATTATCTATAAAACATATTTGAGATTTCTGTAGTAGCATAGAGGCAAAGGGTTGATTGCAACAAAGCACTTCAGCTTTGATGGATGATTGCTGCGGTGAAAATGATACACTCCTGTAGTGCTGTTGATCTCTCTCTGGTCAGACCACTGTCACAAAGCACTGCTTGCATTGCTGTAGATATCTTCATTATTTTCCGATCTGGGTGTCATTTCCTATTGTGGATAGGACTTTATTAATCTGCTGCAAAAGCATACTTATTTCCTGATCTTTTGGAAATTTCAACAGCTAAAAACCCTGTTTTTCTCAGGTATGTTGTGTCTTGAGACTTAATTAGGGTCTGCAAAGTGTGTAGAGGTCCTTTAATGAAAAGTGCCCTGGAAGTGCTAAGTCCATTGTGATGTTATTAACTGAAGTGATGCCTACCAAGAACTAGAGACTGGAGAAGGTTATCAACTGCTAAGCTTTTTCTGTTCCTGCTCTTCGATCTTGCAGGTTTCTAATTCCTCCTTGTCAGCATTATTGAATTCCCCTTTACCAAGAATGCATGTTGGTGAAGTAATGCCGACCAGCTGATTTTTGGGTTACCAATCCAAACAATTGGAGCAAATTACTGGGTTTACAATTTCAGTCTCAACTGAGAGCACTGTGGTTATTAGAATTGCTCTCTGTGAGGTTTAAAAACATTTAGAAATAACTGCCTTGAGCAGCCAGTGTCCATTACAAGACAAGACTACTAATAAAATAATGAAATTACTCCATGGATCAATGAAATTGCTTTTGCCCTTCTTCCCTAGAAAAACAAAGATATGAAATAGTTAATGATGTTGATGTTACAGCCAGGTGCAGGTGAGGTGTGACAGCTAGAGGAAGACAAGGCTCAGAGGGACTTCCTAAGTGCTTCAGGTCACTGAAAGAAGCAGCTGTAGTAGTGCTTGTACTCCTGTGGACAGATGTGTCATTGTTCCTCAACATAAGTTTGGGAGTTGGAGACATCATGCCTGGTGTGTTGTCCATACCAAGGTACAGATGCAAGGAGCTACAGCCAGTTCATCCCCTAGCCCTACATAATTCTGTTCCCTGAGGTGTTTTTTTGTGGCAGTAACAAAAGTAATATCAGTCCTTAGGCGTCCTCTGTCTCTAATTCAGAGGTGCATAAGCTGCTACCTCTCTGTCTTTACTTCAGTCTTGGCTCTAGGACCAGGATGAACTTGGCCTCTGGTGCATTCAAGTTGAGGTGTATTGTGGCTCATCCCTCTCTGGGCTATTCTGTGGGGAGTTAAACAGAGTACACATGAGGCCTTGCTGAGAGGTGACCTCATTCTTGTTCGCACATAATCCTGTCTTTCCAAGAGCTGTTTTTCTCCTGTAAGATGTTATTGGTAGTGCTTTGTGGCATCAGTAACAACCCTGTATTGTCATCTTAACCACCCTGGCTTTCATGCAATATCTTGAAAGAAAAGCTACAGTAAAGGCCTAAACTTTGTGGTTTTTTTTTCTTTTGCTTTGCATTGCCTTTTTTCTTTATGAAGCAAAATTGTAGTTTTTTGAATGACCTGCACACATTAGATGGGCAAAATTCCTGCTTTGAATGGTTCACAGGATACTCTGCATTGTTTATGTCTTCTAACACCAAGCAACTTGTAGCTGACTGATATTTTTTGTTTGCTTGCGAAAGAAAATCAGTATATCATGATGGGCAATGCATGGCACATAAGTCAAACTACACAAACAGCTGAGGATTTTTGTGTTCTTAAGTCCTTTGAAAACCTTAAGGAATTTTGGCTGCCTTTCAGAAATGGTAGAGTTAAGTCAATAAAATGCTCAGCAGAGACTGTATGTCCCCAAACATATTTTATCTTGACAAGCTATATACTGTTGAGAGCTGCGGCCATGACTTGAAGCCAAGTTAGGAAGAGAACACTTCTGTTACAGGACTGCATTTGGTGGGAATCTGAGGAGGGGAAGGGAGAGAATAGTGTGTGCTCTGAGAGTACCAAATGCAGAAAGCTTTACTAAGCTGAACTCTTGAATTGTATAAGTCACTGTAACTCTGCTAGTATCAATAGGTCTTTAGTGATTTACATCTCTTGGGCATCTGGTTTGCTTTTTGTTTTACGCACACCTAATTACTTTGGATGCATGAAAGCATGGGTTTTACTAGAAGTTGTAATGATGGGCAGCAGTTTGTAGTCTATGTATTAAAGTTTGTAATTGTTATCCTTTACCTTAGGGAAAAAAAGATAATCAAATGGGCAAATGGGGTATTGTTTAGCCTCCATGACCTGAATCAAATCCATACACTGTTTCTTTGCACTGATGTGGCTCTGTGGAAGTTTGCTCATTGAAGAGCGTGCTTTTATCCTAGTGTATGACTGAGGGAATAGGTTTTCTGGGTAGGAGCCTGGGAATTATGGGTTATATGGTATTAGATACTTTATTGCCCTTTGGGTCCCCACATCGGAAAGGAACATGAAAAGTACATTCTAATAGCAGGGAGGAAAAAAAAATCTAGCTCTCAGTGATAGCCAAATGAAGCTCAGTGCATCTAGTCATGCATGATCGTAACTCTTTGGGTGTAAGGAGACAGAAGGGTGGTGTCTGTGTAGCAGTAAATTGCCCACTCTGTTTCAGTTAGCCTGCCAATTAGCAATGTGGAAGCCTGCCCTTTTATCCCAATGAGGGACTTACTGTAAAGGTTGTCGTTGTTAGCAGGGTGTTGACTCTATTGATGGGAAGGTATTTCTTCGTCTCTTTAAGAGGGTAAAATTCACTTTGCCAGTACTACAGGAAACTTACGTGCAGGCTGTTCAGAATGAATATTGGCTACAACAGCTGCTGTCAAGGGTAGGGAAAAGTAACTTTGAAATGAGTTTGGAAGGTACTTTTGACACGCTTAATTAGCAGTAGATGGAATGGTTTAGGGTGAAAGTAATGAAAGAATTACAGAGGATTTAAATTCACTTCTTGGTCATCCTACATGAATATTGGCAAGACTTTTCAGAAAGGAGTTTTAAAAGTCTGATTTTGAGAGACTGTTCTCCTTGTAACCTTTGCTTTGTGGGATCTTTAGTATTATATAGATCTTGTAAGAAGACACAGTGGACCATTGGTGGTTGGTGAATTCTTTTGCCTGTCTGCTCAGAAGCCTGACTTCTAAAAGACCCCAAGCACTCTTAAAGTAAGGAGAAGCTACAATATGACTATCTGTCAAGCTGAAGGTCTTAAAAATAAGTATGACTGTAAGTCACACAGCAGTATGCACTGCCTAATAGAGTTACATGTAGAAGTTTGTGTTAAAAAGTGAAAAAAATGGTATTTGGATTTGTAGATTGAATTTTTTTTCCTTGATAGGAATACCTTGAGAAGATATGTTCTTGTGTTGCTGCTGTTAAAATAAATATTTTGGACTGTTATACTTCAATTGATTTATTAAAAAAAAGTTGGAGGTATGTTTATTTTTTTCCTCCTTAGATATTCTGTTCTTGAGGCAACGAACAGTGGCTTAAAGCTAAGGGATGCAGTTCAAAATTCAGCTCTTGACTGCAGTGAAGGCAAGTGTTGAAAACTAAAAACCTTAGAGGACCAACAATTCAGCTGGCTTACGATGGCAATAGATTTGGGTGAATCTGCAATATAAGCTCAGCACTTGGTATTTCTCTATATTTACAGTTCTTTCACATTTTCACTTTAAGTTGTGTTGTGATTTATTTAACTGGAGGGACTTGGTCTGTTCGGAAATCTGCTGGGGAGAAGGCGCTGCTAACTTAATGGCCTTTTTTTTTTTTGGTCTGTTGACCTGAAGAATTGCTAATGTGTTGTGTATTTTGTGGTTTTTTTTTTTTCTCCTACACCCTTCCCCGCCATGGCAATGTGTTTTGGGCTGATACGTTTCATTTGTCCTTAGAAGTCTTTCTTTATCTGCTTAGGTACTGTCAGATAAATTATACTGGGCAGGGTGGCGTGGTGTAGTTTGCACATAAAATGAGATTGACCACCATGAAATTATTTCTCACGTAAGAGGAGAAAGTAACTCAAAAGGCAAAATGTACCTGAATTAAGGACAGCATATATCCATTCATTACTTCAGGGGCAGGGGGGCATTGAAAGCTAGTGGTGAAATGACTTACAGGGAGATTTTAATAAGATACCAAGGGTAGTTCTCTACCCTCCCTAAACTCAGCTAGTGCTGCATGGCATGGTGCACTCTGTGCCATGAGAGGTGTATCAGGCAACCCTTTCTTTTTCCTTTCAATCTTTATGCAGTGGGGGTGAAACTGGATTATGCCAGAGCCATTTCACAAGGGCTGGGGCATTTGTCTTGTACTGTACTGTATTGACTTCAGCTAATACAGAATCAAATCCTTAAGGTCCAGCATTAACATGTATGAAGTGTAGCAAGTTCAGTAAAGTGGAAGCTATATCATTTTTTTGTCTTCATAGAGGGCTCCTGCATTTGGCTCAAGATCTTTCACAGCCAAAGATTTTAAGACTTTATTGAATCTTCTTTTTTTTTTTTTTCCTTCTGATGATGACCCTCGATCTTGAAAAATATTTATTTGACTTGGGCAACTAACAGGTATTAAAACATACCAGGAACTTGTAATTAGAGACTTATTTTTAATTGCGTTCCTCACTTCTACTTGATGACTCATTTTTAGAGAGACATCTGCTAAATAATGCTACATGACTTGACATTCTGGGGACTGAATGGCACAGTGTGATGCAAAATTCTAAGGTCAGCTGAAGTCAGAGAAATTACCATAAGTTGTTGTTATCTAACAGCTACACAATGATTTAAGGCTCACAAAACAATATATTCTAGCAATGTTCAGGAAATGCATTTCAGTTCAGTTTTTAAGACACGTTCTTCCGCCTGTATATTAGTAATTCTAATCATTAGTAGATTATAGCTCAGGATTTAGTTTTGTCTTCAGGGAAGCATAATGAAATTTGCATTGCTTAGCCTCTGCCATAACATTTTCTAAAACAGGTTTTCACATTCAGGCCTGTCTATCCAGCATCTTTCATCAGCACTGAATCCACTCAGTTTGTCATGCTGCAGTAACTTCTGAAACGTGCATGTTCATTGAGGGTGTTTTCAACATTGTGCTGAAAGAGTGAAACCTGTAGTGCTATGAAACAGTGACATAAACTCAGACAGATCCTCCAGAGAGAAAAACAGTTTATTATAACGCATATACTTCAACAGACATGACTATGGTTGCATAGGCCATGACTGCCTTTACTTTAGAAGCCACATACTGGTTTTTGTTTTCAGAGTACCATTTGAACTAATTTGTCTATATGCTCCACCTTTCATTGTTGGGCAAATTTTGCACTTGGTAAAAACATACAAATATTATCTGAGGCTTTCATTTCTTCCAATAGTTCTTCTCCCTAGGTGTTGAGAAATTGCACAATGGTGACTTGCAGGTAAAGAAAATCTAAAGCAAGAAGGCTGCAGTGAATGATTGATATGTGATTGGTACAGATTTTTGAACGTGAAAATTGTCACTATAAGCCAACTGAAGGTAATGCTGTTATTCCTGAAAGTACCACTAAAAGAATGAACTGGTTTAAGTGAAGTGGTATTTTGGGAGCAAACTCAGGGCTTTGTTTCTGAAATCACACTTCACCTAAAGCAGACATTCTTTTTTTGCCTTCACTGGTAGAAGTCAAGATGCATGCTTTAAAGTTCAGTTTGGTCCAGATCAGGGTGCTTAAATCACCAACTCATGTCTTAATTTCTTTTCTTTTTCTTCAGTTTATTCTCATTTTAAAATCTGGTTACCCAAGAAACTTTCTGAATGCTGTGATCTGGAATATTCCCTTAAAACAGTATCTGCTAAGTTATTTTAGATTGCTGGTGCATTGCTGTCCTTCCTACTTCTTTTTAGGTTTTCAATTCTTTCTGCAATGATTCTTGATCATTGTCAAGCCCAGGGCAGTAATAAAAAGAAGCTGCTAGTCTTGTACTCCATACTTGGTTTTCCCATATCCTCTGATTTCTATCATGGCAGGACATAATAATGGTCTCAGCATGATTGTTCATGTCATGTTTCTTGAAAAATACTATTTAATGGAAACTTGCTTGTAACAGTACTGGATAAGCTGTGTTGAAATGTAATTAATTTTCTTTCTAGAAGAAGATAGTCTAAACAGAAGCTTTGATCAGCCTTCCCTCCTGCTCTGAAAAAGCCCAGCTGTTAGGAAGAAGGAAGGGATGGGTGCAGGCTTCATACTCATACAATGGTTGGCGGTTTTTTATGTTGTTGGTAGGGCTGCTCATTTATAATATTTATAGTTGTTTTTTAATCAAGTAAAAAACTGTCAGGGTCGTGTCTGAGAACATTTTATTCCATTGCCACAAAGCATCATCAGGTATCATGAGGTAGATTAGAAAAAATAAATTGGTGAAATTTTTCCAGCCATAAAGTGCTTGACTGTTACTGTAAAATGAGTAAAGGTACTCAAAATACACATTTCCAAATCTGAAAAAAACCCAAATAGTCTATCTAAAGCCTTTTTAATGGAAAATGATACCCAAGGGACTAAAGAACTTGTGGGTTTTTTTCCAGTAACTAAAAAGTTAGCACTGAAACAGGAAGTGCATATAAATATCTATTCAGCAAACATGTTACCCATTTATACAGTAAAGAGCTTAGAGGTTTAAAGTGTCCTGTTGGTACTGGGAATGCTTCAGGTTCTACAGGCTTAAAGTTCCATTGTTGTATCTTAAACTATAGAGGAAAATGTAAGTACTTATCAAAGATTTGCATTTAACTGCATTCTTGCAAATTACATATAGGAATGGTATTTTAAAAGTTCCTTGAATTTCCTTGGTGGTTGTGGAAATTCTATGGTCAGCCCTGTCCCATAACTACAAGTTTTGGTGTTTGCTTAGTTGTTGCTTTTCAAATTTCCAAAACAATTGATTAGAAAAAGAGCAAAAATTAACACACTGTAGCAAGGAAAGAAGAAATTTCCTTATCCGTGTCTCCTACTGGGAAAACGTTTTTGCAGAGCAGGGCTGGTAGGAGAAGTAGGGGTGGGAAGCTTCGTACATAAAATCAGTGGTGGAATATATCCCAAGGTCAACAAAAGATACTGCTGGATCTACTTCTGTAACCCACAGCTCCTATAAACATGCCTTTCTGACATGGAAAGTACCACAGTTCCAATGGGATTATTGAAGTGAAATGGGTTAGCAGGGGAGGCTTGACTCTTTCTCACAGTAGTTCTCTTTGGTAATCTTGAAGCAGATGATCAATTCAGATGATGAAATTCAAACATGATTTTGGGAAATACGTATCATACGTGCTGGACTTCTTGAACACTTGTTATGATAACACACAGAACTGGAAAACTCAGGGGAAAAATGAAGCAAAGGAGTGTTACTACTGGGTGATACTATGGCTGCTACTACTTATAATTCAGATAAAGTGCACAGATGATACAGGGATCAGGACGGTGGGGGATAGGGAACAGAGATGAAGATAGGGCAGCTGTATAGTGCAGTACGTATTGTGACTGTATTCAGATAAATCATTGTAATGCAGCTAGAAGTAAAATCACATATTAAGGAACAAGAGAAGTGGAATGATTGTATTTAGTGTGTATGAACAATATTGAAAACTCAAATGAAAATCAAGTCTTGGTACCTTCTCAGGGACAGATATTGGCTACTAACAGGCTCTATGATTCTAGCAGAGAAAATCCTATCGAATAGCTGAAATGTGAAGCCAGACAAGTAAACTAGACAAACATTTTACACACAGAGTGATGAACTATTGGAAGAATAATGTTTGGTTGATTCTTTGTCTCTGGGTGGCGTAAAGAAAATGTGACTTCTGCTTTATGTCACGATGTCCCACAGTTGTTTTGTTTCTTCGTTCTTTCAGTTCACAGGTCCCCTCAAGAGTGCTATCTAGAAACCGATTTGGGAGTACATGTGCACTAGGGTCACAAATCCTGCTAGGCAGTTTGGAATCTTTCTGATCACACCTGAAGTGTGAATGTTTTGCCATGGGAGTGTTAAGTTGTTTAATTAAAACCCCAAGAGAAATAACTTCCTTACATTGATCAATAAACTGCTGTAGAGCCTGTCTGGAGGAGTTTGCAAAGACAAATTGACCAGAGATGTCTGAGAAGAGACACACAAAATATAATATATGGAAAATGAAGAGTTCTTATAGAACAAACATGAAGACTGATACTGGACTATTGCAAAATGGCTTCAGAAGTCCTGTACATTAAGGAACCAGAAGCTGGGAGCAACCAGCAAGATACATGCTTGAGGCTTTTCTGAGTGGGTTCTTTCATGGGAGACTTTTAGGCTGGAATTTATTGTAGATTTGACTTCATATTAATGACTCACATAAATTAGAGAAAAACAACATTATATGAGTGAGATGTATTGCTCTGCTGCATCTCCAAAATGATAGCAAGCCATTTTAATGACTAATAATGGTAGAATCTCAAATTACTAAATGTTTCAGTAGACAGTAGGTACCTCAGTGACATAATAAACCAAGAAAATGTTATTTAATGCTTGCTTTAATCTACAGCTTATACAGAATGGCATGAATTCACTTTGAGTTATCTCTGCCTTTCATGTTAATTTTGCTTTGAAGAGTTTTAGGAATAAAGAAGTACTATCTTGCATTATATATTTATCAATCGACCAAATTAGTGACAGTTGATTAACAGTTTTATAGGACAGTGTGGGCATGACTTAAACAGAAAGTCAAACCCCATTCCTTTCAGAATATTTATATAATAACTTTTCTGCAAAAATCAGGGTGGGCACATGTTTGGTGTGTTTTCTTATGTGTGATATAGTCAAAAAACCAGTGTGAGTGGGAAGGATGGTGTTTATGTGGCATTTATGATCCCAGGTTGTTGGGAAGGTCACAAAGAAAAGTAGATATTACAAAGAATCAGCAAAGCCTGTAGGTTTGTTTTTTGGTTTGTTTGGTTGTTTTCTTTGTTCTGTATTTTTTTTTAAGTTTGCATTTGTACTTCTAAGGAGGAGTAAGAGAAAAGAATTGTGAGAAATAGCAGTGGAATTTAGCAAAGGACTGTTGAATTTGGGAGGAAATATGAGGGAAAGAAATGAAAATAGCATTGGATATGCAAGTTTAAAATGAGAGAGAGGAAGGAGGGCAGAGATGTCAGAATTGATAGAGAAGACAGGCAGAAACAAAGATGAGTTCAGCTTTTGAAGAACCAGTCTGAAATAATACTGTGAAAAAGAGGATAGGAAGGAATGAACATAAGATGAGCAGGTGATTGGAATGATAGTCATGAAACTGAGATTGAAATACCAACTCTGGGTACTACTGGAGGTGACAAATTGTTTAACACAGATTTTGAAGGCTCTTGTATTTCCATTTAGGTGTGATGTTGTTTAGTATGTCGTAGACTAGTAGTCTATTTTGTTAATTTCAGTTTTGCTAACTGCAATAAATGAAAGCAGTTGTGTTGATTTTTGGCACTGCTTCATCTGGTGGAAAATAAGTTTTTCCTGTTTACCATGGACATTTCATGTATCTGATGGTAAAAAGTGACTGAGTGGAAAATCCCACCCACTGTATTTTAATGGACCAAAAGCAAGTAATTACACTTTTCAGTCCTGGGGAAAAAAAAAGTAGTGCAAGATACTTATATGTGTGTTTTTATACAAATTCCCTGCTTTCCAAAAGTTTTTGATGATTATACACAGGATTTTCCTGCTCATCAGTCTTTTGGTAATGTCGATTCATGTCTTGTACTCTTCTGTAAATTCCAGTCAATTGACAGTGTACTATGCCTGCATGCTTTGGCAAGAGTGGAGGCACTTGCACTGTGTTAAGACTGGGATAGCCCTTGCCCAGTGCACCAAATTGTCATTTGGAAATCAGTTTTTCCTTTGGCTTCAGTTATCTGAATGCTTGGTGTATGTAGGCATCATTAGTACTTCATGTCCTCTGTGACTGGTCTGGTTGTAGTTCCAGTTGTTGTTTAAGCTCAGAAAAAATTGTTCATAACACTTTTCATGAAATTTTAGGAGGTTGCTGCTGTATTTATTTTTTTTCTTTTTCTTTCCTTGAAAAGCATTACAATATGTACAGGGTTAAATGTTCGGTCTGTTTCTGTGAATCTGGCCCCAGGTTAGTGTTCCACTGAGTTGATGTCCTGGGTGGACACATCATGACAGAGTACCAGCCTTCCACTCTGATCATGATTAACTGGCTAAGTGTGAACCTTGTGCAAAGTAACAATAGGTGGATCTGCCATCATGTCCGCCATTAGAATTAAGTTTTCCTCTGAAGGTTTTGGGTTAGTTTGAGACACAGGCCCAAGTTTAATGTAGAATTTGTCACCTTCTTTGTATATCCAGTACTTTTGCTGCCATTTTCTCTGCCCCATGAATTTGATGAGGCTTGACTTCCTGATAGGACTTCATGGCACATTTTTAAGTTGTTCTTTTGTGACTTGAAGTTAGGTTTTCAAATGAGTGCTCGTATAGGATTCTCTGTGCATCTTTCATTGCCTTTTCTAGATGTCTCCCTGTAAATGTCAGGCACTTCATCAGTTCTGTGACTTCACGTACCTTCATGTACTGCTGGTGATCGGGATATTCTGCAGTTCTGAGTGTATCTTGTCAACACCAGCTGTACTTTGGGCTGGGCCTGCTCCTGAGTTATGTAGATAGGTGGCTGTGAGTGATTGCAACAGAGCCCTTGTTCTGTGACCTCCCCCTGCCTAAACTGGCTTTGTTTGCTTTGCCTGCTTTTGGACCTGACAGTGCCGTTGTCCCAGGAATAAGGCCAAGGGGAGTATTTTCATCCTGTGACAGTTAGTTGAATAGCATATTTCCCAAAAGTGTTTCTGGCTGCATTAAGTGTGATATCATCTTAAGATCTTTGCAAGATGTCACTCTTGAAACTTGCAATTCATTGAGGTTTCTGTTTGGTCAAGTTTCTGTTAACTCTCTGTGAGGAATTTTATCCAGATGATTCATCTTAAGTCGATTGTGTGTTGTCCTCTGTGTGGTTTCAGTAGGGCTTTGCACTATGTTTGGTAGGCCTACCTGAGTGATAACTGTGATAGGATCTATCTGATCAGCATGACTCTAGGTTTATGTGATCACTCTCAGCACTTCATGGAAACCTTTGATGTCTGTGTGCTCTTTTTGAATCTTAGGACTCTGCATGGCTTTTTACTCAGTTGTACTCTGTCAAATCCTCGTTTTTCTCTTCATGTATTGCCAAGTAATACATGCAATTTTATTGCCATCTTCCAGCTTGTGTAATATATCTGGGTGTATGTATATATGACAAATTTATATACACCTTTCCAAGCTTTGTAGTCTGGCCAAAACAGTATTGCAATGTGGATTAGCTGGTGGCTTGTGGAGTTGGATATAGTGAGTAGAGACTGACTGTGAGGCACTGCTCTCCTCTGTAGATTGTCAGTCAGCTTTGGCCTTGTTGTCTCAAGTTGAAGTATCAGGCAAATACTTGCTGGACTTGGAGTAAGTGACTGACACTGTGGTGTCTCCTATTTTTAATGAACATTTAACTGTTAGGGGTGAAATGAAGAAAGTAAGTTTGAAGTATATGATTTCCCTCTACTGTGGTAGCTTGCAGTTCACACAGGACCTGGAGGTGATCCTGACTGGAATTAAGTCTGTATTAAAATGTGGACACTAACTGGAGCCCACGTGCGTGGTAAAAAAAATAGAGAAAGAAATTCCTTCATGAGAGTTAATTTTTGCAGAAATGCCTTTTGCTTGAAGTACTACATGAGTTTTACCAAGTTCATGTACCTCTGCAGTTTATTTTAAGAGATCTGAATTTATTTGGTGTAGATTTATTTCAATTATCTAATCAGAAGCAGACACATAACTTCTTGGGCTGTCAAAGCTATTCAAGAACATATGAAAAGTTTCAAAGGAATGCATAAGATCTTGCTACACATCTTAGTATACATTATTGTAGAGAAGAGTTAATTAAATTTTCCCTTTCTGCCCAGAGATTACTTTTAGGCTACATTAAGTATGTGGGGTTGTAAAGCTTTTGAGCATTCTCTCTGCTTTAGCCTTGTGACTGATTAAACAGCCAAATGCTTATCTGGATCAAAGAAGTAATAAGCAAAGGGGCATCCTTAGGCCAGTTATCAGTTGAAAACAATTTTAGCTGTCAGGTATCCAATTTTCAAAGCACATAGCCTGCCAAATGGATTAAGCAATGAGGACTATGTCTAATAGTGTTTGCTTGCAATGAAGAAACTTCCAGGGATAAAGAAGTGCAGTTTCCTAGAGAATATTTCTGCAGGCATGGGTTTGCTGGGGAACAAAAGGACTGTCCCACCCTTGTGAGTCCTGCTTGGTGTGGTATGTGTTACCAGTCAGATGAGATATGAATTACCTTGTTAGGGTACAGCCTTCTTCCATGCCTCTGTATTGGGAAATGCAGTTTAGTCTTGGGTTAACTCCTATGGAGATTTTATTTATGTTCACTCACTGGGAGGGAAGGGGAAAAAAAGAAGCTCTTAATTATGTGAATATACAGCATTCAAGTATGTTTGCAGGGACAATATATCAAGTTATTAGTCTTTGTAATTTAGATAAGAACGTGCACTTTCCTAGGAAAGACAAGGCACAGTGTCTGTACCACATTAATACCTGACACAGCGTAACCCTCTGTGATAAAGTACCTTGATAGAGCAGTAAGGGGTGAATTAGAAATGCCTGGGAAGATATATGATGCCATTAGTAAAACATGGAGATTTATGTGTGACATTAACATCTCTAAGGCGGCAGAAACAGAAATATACTACTAAAGCTGCATAAATGTGTTTTTTTTTTTTCCCTTCCCCTTAGAAGCAGTAACAGAGAGATCTCAGAGAAAGGGTTATTTAATGGGTAGAGTACTGCCTACAACTTGACAGGCCTGCTGTTCCCTTCAAATTTTCATGTGTATCCTCTGGTAAATGACTGGGATTCAAATTTTTGAAATCTGTGGCTGATGACCATTTTGGGTGTGATTGAACACGAGTTGGGTTGCCTTTCCTTGGTGATTGGGCATCTTACTACCTACTGGGAATGCTTATGTACATCATGGGTAAGAGTTAAGCAGAAAGAATGGCCCTAGAGGAGCAGGACTGGCCAACAGTACGCACCAAGCATAGCGGTCTTCCAAAGTCCACTTGTTGAGCTCTTTCACACCAGTGCCAGGAAACAGATGAACATTAACTCTGCTGAGTCAGCTTTGTGTGATACACTTCAACTCCAATAGCTGCAGATCAGAGATAGGAGAGTGGCTTCATTTTCTCTTAGTGAGTGAGCCCTTTGCTGTTTTATATTGACTATTGCTGCTGTGAATTACTTGTTTTGTTTTTGTCATGCCCGGTCAGGCTCTGTTTTGAATGCACATAGAGTTGAGACAGCAATGATGCATCCTCATTCATCCATGGGGCAATCCTGTACCTCCTGCCAAGGAGGACATTTCATTGTCTCAGATTCATTGTAATACAGAGAGATGAAGCCACAATTATAACTCTTGCACAACCCTGGAATCTGAAAGTGTTCTGTTGCCTCTTGAGAGTTGCTTACTGTAAAAAGTGAACTCAGTTCAGCAAGAACTTGTTTTTCCAAAGATTCCTTTTTAACAGTGCAGGAAGTTCTCAGTTGTTGAGAGCCAGTGTGAAAGACAACAGTCCATCTGTAGGGTCTTAAAAACAGAGGACCAAGAAAAACTGTCATTGTACATTGAGTGTGGGAAACTCGAGGAAGAGCAGACCATCATTGTGTAATAAACTGAGGCATAATTATCTACTGAAATTGGGTTTTCCTCCTCTTTGAATGGACTGTTAGCATTTATATATAAATAGAAGTCCTGCTGGTTTTGAGGTAAGGTGGTTTAAGTTTGATACAAGGTATTGGTCTTTTGTGTAAAGTCTTTTGATGCTGGTAGGTGTGCAATATAATGGAGAGGGGTTTTTGGAACAGTTAGTAAATGTCCCCAGAAATTTGGGGATCAGAAGTTAAAGCTGACCACATTGTTTCAAGGAGGTGTTTAGTTTGCTGAAGGAAAGAAAAGAAGCTGCTTATAAGTAAGAACAATCTGGTGTTCATATATGGAGTCCTTTTACATTTGGTGAAATGTCATTAATTCTATTATATTACATGTAAAAGCACTTTTCATCTAAAAGATCTCCAAGATCATTTCCAAAGTACCAAAACTCCTTGAACGCATCTTTCAGACTATAGAGATCGAGGCATAGTGAGCCTGAAGATTCGAAATGGGACAGGAAAAATTAGAAACCTGATTCAGGACTAGTAGGCTAGTTACCTGACAGTCTCTTGGGGTCTTTTTCTGTCAGCTGGAAAACAACCTTAATGTATGCAACTTCTGCATACAGAAGGAGTACAGAGAAGTTGACAAATATCAGAGATGCTGACTTCACACTTTTTGGTGCCTCTTTTCGTTTTTATGAGGAGAGTTGACCAGAAACAGCTCCATAGTGCAAACTCTTTATTGTTTAGGGGTTTTTAAGTTCCATTTTATTGTTCATGGCATACTTTTTTTTTAATCTTGTAGTTTAAAATGAAACAAAACCTAACTTTTATGATGTGTAAGTGTGTATTTTATACTGATTTTCATAATTTCCATTGGAAAGAAGTCCTCCAAGGAGCTGTAGTCAGGTTAATAGAGCTGGAGTTTGAGGCTTCACAGAGCAGGGAAGTCCTTTAGCTCGGTTCCATAACATGGATGGTTCTGGCTACTTTACAGAAACAAAGATGAAAGGGTATGACTTGGCAGCACTTATTTTCAGTAGTCTCACGATGAAAGGTCTGATGGAAAGTCTTCAGTGAGTTTTGGATCAGGTCGTGAACCAGTTTGCCTATGAAACTCTACAGAATTTAGGTTTTGAGAAGAGACTTTATTGGAGACCAGGCTCTTTATACATATAAAAAGACTTAAAAAATACGGTTGGAAAAAGTGTCTGTGATTCCTTTTAAATCAAGAAATGCTCCATTCTAGTGATTTCTAAGAAAGTGAAAGTTAGCATGTAAGAAACAGAACGCTGAATTTTGAATTGCCCTGTCAAAACTGATGACGAAGCTTCTCTTCTGTCCAGTTGTAGTCTGTTCTCAGATTTGGCAGACTCACTGATTTTTTGGCTGCTTACTGTTTTTAGCAATAATCTCTGAGCATAATACACCAGCTTTCTGGATGTCTGGTACCCTAGGCTACTAGATATCTATAAATCCTGTATGAATTTTTAGTGCATAAATGTGGAGCGTTTTCAGTCCACATCCCAGTAAAATGGGTGCTTCAGTGGGATTCCAATTGAATGCTATGTGAATCAGTGCAGTAGACAGTAATTCTATTCAAGAAACATTTCAGGCCTGTTTATTTTGACTTTTCATTGTTGGCAAATTGGAGAAGCTGTAGTGGTTTCATCAAAACTTGCTATTCTTCTGGAGTAAAATGGACCAGTTAAACAAAAATCTTGACCCCAGAGAATGAGTGTGCAAGCATAATATAAAGCTCTCAAACAGTCTTGGTAAATTCATGTTTTATATTGACACAGAGACATGGGGTGCTCTTGCAATAGATCAAAGTTCTCTTTGCTCTTTCATATTTCTCCTTAAATTGGCAAGCAGGCACTCTTTCTGTTAAAGGAAAGAGGCCAAAACAAAGGACAAGGATTTTTCCAAGTTCATTTTGAAATGCTTTGATTCTTGGATGTCTGATTAGGATATTTTAGATATGGCTGTCCTTACCCTGGAAATCAAATGTTGTTACACAGCAGCTTAACACAGGCCACTAAAATTATTAAAAGCTTTTGAAAAAGTAAATCTGAACATAAAATTTTGTTCAGCTCCACAAAACAGCACAGCACTAATTGTAAACTCAGCAAGGGATTTACATCCTCCATCTTACATATAATTTTTTAACCAAAATTAAGTGCATCTTTGAAGAGCTAAAGATGGGGTCTACCCTATTCTCCTTTCTGTTCTCACACACCTCCATATGTTTTTCTGTATTGGGAAATTTGTTTCTGTGCTTTAGTTGCTTCTTCTTTTATGTGTGTGTAATAAACAAAATAATGCGCTATGCTTACCTGATATTCAAACAAGATGGGAATTGAATTTGGCAGAAGGTTAAGCTGCAGTATTCAAACTGGGCTGTGTGCTTTCCCCATCACCCAGTGGTTCCCCTGGGTGGAAGCACCTTCTTTGGTGTAAATCTTATCAACATTGTCAGGACCCCAATGGAAGAAGTTTCTGTGAGCTCACGTTTGTCTGATGCTTGTGACATGGATCGTTGGGTCATCCATGAGTGATGTCATTGTATTCAAAGAAGGTTTTCAACAGTTCATTTGTTTCTTTTCTTTTATACTGGTCCTCGAATGTCAGCCTGACTTGCTGCAGATCTGACAACGTAGTCCTGTCCTGCATGTTAAAGCAAAGCTGGTTCATTGAACAGATTGTTCCACAGACATGTTTTATCTCAGTATTTCTGCAATGTTTTTCTTTCTTTAATGGCTTTTGGCATAAAAACATGAAACTGAACAACTCTAGTGAGAAGGATTTGTTGGGGAACTGACAAAGCAAGAGTTTTTGAGGTAATATATCAATCTCTCTTTTGGGGCAAATGTTGTAACAGTGAATATCTTGGAGTTTAGAAAATTTCCTATACACTGATGCCAGTTTATATGGCTTTGGGCTCAGGTCATCTTTCCCAGACTCAGGCTGTCTACCTGCAGAAAATAGATGATTATTCAGAATAAATTTTAACCCAGTGTAGCTGCAAAGTGTTAAGCTGTATTCTTATTACTTAGTTTTATTCTTTTAAGAGATATCTTCATTTTATAGCATAAAATGGCATTACGATCAAGCTGTCAAGCACTGATTTTTCTGTGTTGATCTCAAAGATCCTTACTGAGCAGTTTAGCATTGTTTCCCCTTTTGTCACTGACAAACTGAAGCACAAAACAGAAAAATTACTCCTGTGACAGCACCAAGTTAGAGGCGATTCCAGCCAAGAGCTTTGTCCACTGTGTCACACTCTGCTTTGAAGAGCCCTGATCTCACAGTCCAGCTAGCATCAAACATGTTGCTGAAACTATTGAAAATATCCATCAGGGAGATGGATGGGATATGAAAACAGGAAAAACGCTTTTAAAAATGATCGGTGGCATCACAGAGCCATAGCAAATGACAAATCTTCTGTAAAATCCAGCAAAGGGTAGAATTAGATTAACTTCTTAAAAGAGATTCAAGTAATGGCACAACTTATGCTCTGTCACATGACATTTTACCATGCACAAGTGAGCCAGACAACTGTGTTATTTTAACCCATATTCAACATTCCTATCAGTAAACCTGCTCAAAGGGCCCCATATCTATATCTTGTGCGGTACTATCATTAAATCTCTTTTTTTGCTATTGCCTGGAATTTCATTATGAACCATTAGCAATGTAATATGAAACCTATGGAATCTTAAACATGTCTTAAAATCTGTGAAATAAACTAGACTCCTAACCGATGAAAAAGATGCAGCATTTTTTGTTACTACTGCATTTTTTCAATTGACTCGTTACAATTTTTTTCCCAAACATGTTTCAACTAAAATGTCTCAAACTTGCTTCAGTAGGTGTGTTTTACAATAAATGTTGTTTCTCCTTTCTTCCTTCTCCTGGTTCCAGGACACAGTTCGCTTTTAATTCATTTTAATACAAAATATGTTATATGCTACCTGGTTTTTTTGTTTTTTTTTTTTACATGAAGAGTGTTTGAATTGCTACTGGTTCCTGTAGGAGTCTGGATTTTTCATGGAATTGTGGGACACTATGAGAGAATCTCTCTCTATTCTGAGGTCTTTTAATGTTTCATTAGTAAGCTATGTGAACTATACCAGTCTGAAACAGAGTGAAATTTGGATCTTTGAGAAGCTCCTGGGTTTGTAAAGGAGGATATCATTCCTGTTGAACCCACTGGCAAAAAGGAAAATAGCTTTAAACTCTGACAATGTACCTTTAGTTGCGTGAATGGACACTGTGGATCTTCTGTGAATTGTTTAGCTACCACAGAATCATGCTTCTGTCCAAGTTAAGAGTGAAAATTGAAAGCTGTGCTTTAAAAGCAGCAGCTCTTCAGCAGCCGAACAAAGAAAGAACCACCTGCTTCTCATCTTAGGCTGTCAAAGGCATGTGCATATGTTTTTCTGGGTGTGCTACAGAATCTGTTCTATTGGAGTTGGTTTTTAGCATGGAAACAGTGCTGGCTAGAGGCTGAAAAGCAGGATGGGGGATAACTGGCAGGAGCCCAGCATGCTCAGGGGGTTTCAAGGTCCTGCTGACTAGGGGGAGACACTGCCCTTACAGACCTTCCTTACACTGAATGTAGGATTGGACCTACAAAAGGATGGACCATTGGCATGGGAGTGTGTTGTGCATGTTAGTTGTTGCTTGGCTTGAATTGATCAGGTCCTGTTGAAGGGAAGGAATTTCTCAGAAATTTATTAGATTAATGCCTTGTGTTCTAAGCTGTAATGACTTTATTTTCTAATAATGATAATTTCCCCCTTCCTATAGAGAACAGAATTTCACATTGTAAAAGAGCAATGGAAAAACATGATTTAGTTTGCTTAGAAAAATGTGAAATGGTCTACTTCTCTGTTTAGGAGAAGCTATCTCTAGTTATAAAGTTATGAAAGAAAGACAGTACTGACTACTTGAAGAGGAAGAGAAAGTTTGTATTTCCACAGTTGTTTGGGTTTGGTACCCAAATCTCAATTTCCCCAACCTGACTGATCAGTATGTAAATAAATATAATGATGAGATGGTCTATAGGAAAGATTAAAGAGATAATAAAGTAAATTCATTTGTGTTACACTTGGACCTGCTTTAGGAAAGAAGTGCAAGATGTGCAACTCTTCTTTAGAGGTGTGTCACCCAGAGATTGCTTGAGTAGGAGCCAAAGAGATTAGTTGTATACAAGCTTATTAGTTGCTGATGTCCCTTGACATTGATATTTTGCAGGCTATGTGATATAAAAAAGTTAAAAGCATGCCAACAAGTGGATAAGAAACTCCTCTGACTCAAATCCTGTCTAGTTGTTAGTATTCACTCATTCATAGTCTTCCATTTCAGAGATCCTAGAATCCAAAATGGTTTGGGTTGGAAGGGATCTTAGAGATCATCCAGTTCCAACTTCTCTGCCATGTGTAGGGATGCCATCCCCTAGATCAAGTTGCTCAGTACCCCATCCAACCTGGCATTGAACACTTCCACAACTTCTCTAGGCAACTTATTCCAGTTTCTAGAGCTTCACTACTCTCTGAGTAAAGAATTTCTTTTTAACATGCAACTTAAACATGCCCTCTTTCAGTGTAAAACCACTGCCTCTTGTCCTGTCACTATCTGCCCATAACTGGACAGGCACAATTTACCCACTGTAAAGCTGTGCAGGCTGACTTGGGTCACCTCCTTATCTTTTATGTGCCGTAGCATATCTTCTAAGCTCTATGATCCTGCCAGGCACAGGGAAGTGAGGTTCACTGCTCTGTAGTTCTATGGATCTTCCTTTCTCACCTGTTTACAAATGAGAGCAACGTTTCCCTTTTTCCAGTCACCAGTGATTGACTTTGCTTGACCACCCTGGCTTTTCAAATATGATGAAGAGTGACTTAGAAACAATGTCAACCAGTTCTCTCAGGACTCTGGGACACTTGTCATCAGGTCCCTTAGACAAGTTTCACTACTGTTTTCCTTTTAAGAGATAATTCAGTTTTTGATAGCTTTGAGGGCACAGAGTTTATGCATCAAAAATGTCACTGTAAATAGAAAATGGTGTGAAATATATTCGTAGGTTTTGTTTCAGTGAGGAATTCTTGAAGATATGTGGCAAAATGGATTCAGTTTTATTTTAGGTTTTTTTGGTACTGTGCTTTGGACTACAGAATAGAAACAGCCCATGAAACAAAAACATGTCCTTGGTCAGGAATATGTGTGTGTGTATGTATGCTTTGGCTCTGCCTTAACAAATGTGTGCCTAACTTAAAGAAGGTTCGTAATCTTGTTTGTTTGGTGACAAGAATGCTTAAGTACCTTGTGAATGAGAACACTTAGGAATGACTTGATGTTAAGGTATCACAGGAAACAAGGCTAAGTGAAGGCCCTAGAAAGGGAAACAACATGTTCTTCTGATTAAGACTAATGTCCACCTTTGAAGCTTTGTCTATGAAACATGTTAACAGTCAGGAAATTAGAGAATTTAATGCTGTTTAACCGTACTGTTATTGCGCCTTTGGATTTTTATTTTCTTAATTGTATGTAAATGATGGTGTATTTCTTTTCTCATGGGCCGCAGTAAGTTATGTAGGGTGAGCAGTGTAAGAGTTGAGTAACTGCTTGAAAGAACTGGATCACCTCCTGAATGGCATGTCAGTCATTGGATTTTATTAATGATTGGATTAGTTTTGTATTTTATTGATGCAAGGATAGATCTAGATTTTCTCTAGATTAGAACATTCAACTGCAATTGACTTTAATGGGAATTTTATTGAGGCTGAGACAGTCCAGTGAGATGGATTTCAGCATTGCTCAAAGGGAATCTGCATTCCACTCACCAGATCTCCTCAGAAAAAGTGAATCCCTTCAGTACTTACTGTGATGCAATCTTAGGTCCAGAATAGTTTCCTGTATGAACTGTCATCTCAGCTGGACACAGCTCTGATTTTCCATCTTGGTAGTGCTGCTTTCATAAGACCCCATTTGGCAGGCAGTGTCAAATTAATACAAACACCTCGAAATTCTGCAAGATAAGCAACCTGACTGACCCCAACACTACTGCTTATGGTTTTATAAGAAATGGTGCAAAAATACAGTGTCACTTGCAAAAGCATGGTGTGTTTTTTCAGGGCTTTGTCTAATCTCCTGCCCAAGCCAGTGAATCTAATGAATACCCTCAAGCTGTTTGTTTTGATTAGGTGGAGAACTGGGAAGGTAAATTCTCTGTTTGTCTAATTAAAAGCTGATTGCAAAGCTAGCTTGTTTTAGAGATCTTCCTTTACTTGGTTTAACAGATAATTTCTCTGCACCTGTAATTTCAGCCTTTTGTCTTCTGAGGTTATGGAAATTTGGAAGTCTTGTATTTTCACTGTCTTTCCAGATGGAAATGGATGTGAGCCACCAGATTCCCTGAGCAAGCTTCCCAACTGGCTTATGTTACTCCCAGTTGGAGATCTGAGTCTGTTCTCCCAGGAACTCCCTGCAGTCCTTCTGCTGAGACATTGCTCAGAAACAATTTTTTCACACCACGGGCTGTCTAAGCTGTTACTGTTTATTCCAGCTATTACTTGAAGGTGGCTGTTCTTTCACTGTTGTGGTCACAAAGTGGCAAAGTACGTGTAAAAGCAGACAAACAACCTGTCACTGAAACCCATGTAAATGCAATCCAGCAGCTATGCAGAAACAGCCAAATGTTTTTGCATCTTTGACTGAAGGCAGCCAGCCATCAAAGAACCGTTCTGGTCTGGAGCCAAAACAAATAGGGAATTCCCTCAGATTTTTTTTTTTTTTCCTGAAGTGACTCACGGGGGCATAATCAGGTTTGGCTCCATATTAATCGGTGCAGTTTGGATATTGAAATTCTCCCTTGTGTGGCTGATGCTCCCCAGGCTGTTCTCAGGATTGCATTACACTGTGATTGGGTTACGGTCACAACAGCGGGATCAGGTGAATGGAGCAATTTTCCCTGCAAGTGAAAGCCACTCTTTTCCCTTAATGGGACTTCAGATGCATTGAGAAGTCTGCCATTTCTTGCTTGGGAGTTTCTTTTTCTCAGAAAAGTCATTGGAAAAAGAAAAAGAACTGCAAGTTGGTTAAATCAGTGGTGCAGTACTATCTAGCAACTGCAACTGGGATCAAGATCTGGTCTGCTTCCTAGATCATCCTTACTGTAAAGTTTTTCTGCCTTTGGCCTCTTCACTATCCACTGTAAACACTTCTGTCTTTCCAGTGCCTGGGATAACCATTTGGCCACTCAAAGAATCCCTTGGGAGCTGAAGAGGCAGCATCTTCCAGGCTCAGGGGCATCATATCTGGTGAGATATGCTATTCATGCTTGTATTATAATTTTCTTTTCTGGAGCTGCTTTCTGTTTGGTTGAGACAATTGTTATCATGAGCTGCACTTTCATGTTAGCTTAGTTTCCTTTAAAGCTCAAAGTCAGATATGGAAAGAGGTCATTCTGGGTTAGTGATCAGCCTGATTTGGAAGATATTTTGTGGTAAACCTTGATTAAACTGACTGTCAGAAACTACTTGTGTAGTTGGAAATTTTCCACCTTGATCTTTCCTTTTGTAAGTGTTTTGTGTGCTAACGATTGTAAGTCAGTATGTGCATGGTAATCTAGTTCTGAAACACTGGAGAAATTCTTCCATGCTGTGGCTCCACTGGTCCCTGGACACTACGCGAATGGAAAGGGAGCACTTTTTCCAGGAAGAAGGCCTAACTCTTATGTGTCCTTTTCATTAAACCAACATGTGATCATCTTTGTACACACATGAGTTGTAGATTCGGGGTACAGACTGAGGTAGTGAGATCAGCTCAACAGCCATACTAGTTGTTCTCCTTGTGAAAGGTTATGAATATGGAGACTATTATATGTTATTAAGATAATAATGTTGATGAATATGTTAGCAAAGTCAATGACTCTATATTCCCTAGGAGTTCTGGTTTTAGTTTGATAGGGACATGAAAAACAATTCTGCTTGCCAGGTGGGAGGAAATTTGTCTTTCAAAAGATGGTTGCTTCAGCACTGGATAGGAGTCTTGCTAAGCAGTGATGATAAATGGTCCCAGGATGCATTTGTTTTCTAATTGCTGTTTAGCACAAATTGCTCCAAGTGGAAGATTGAGGAAACTCCATCATTCTGACTACACAGGTCAAGGTTATGATGTCATGCATAGCAAATTCACTGATCCAAAAGGGGTGAAATGCTTACATAAAATAGTAATGCAAGACAGAGTTATTGTAGTGAAGACTAAGGAAAACAATTTAAAAGGATTTAAAACTGAAGTGAAGAAGCTAACCTTGATGAGGAGGTGAGGAAAGGACTTGCCTTGAATGGTTACCTTGCTTGTTGAACACCTCTCTAAAATGACTGGCCACTGTCAAGGGCTGTGTCTTGGATGAGGGATAGCACATATCTAATCTTGGCTTTTCCCATAATGATGATGTTTTGTAAGCATCCTGAGAAGCCATGGTCATACACATGGCAGAGCTGATGGCTGCTGTGCCCGCAGTCACTTTTAGTGAGCAAACAGCAGATAAAGGCTCACCTCTGAATGGTGTGGCCTATCTCGTGCTATTTTTCTAGTTTGCCCCTTTGGATGACTGCTGTTCATCAGGCAAATTCAAATGTCCCAAGCAGAGCAGAGTCCTGAGCACATACTGAGTTCATGTGGTCAGCCTTAGCTTGCCTGCCCTTCTGGCCTCTGGGTGTCACAGATTGTGTCAGAAGATGAGGGAAAGGAGAGGTAGGATGAGCTGGGCTGAAGCCAGGAGAATAGAAACCTAAAAGTTAATTTGTTGGACTGTATTGGCTCCCAAACAAATTTTTTTATTTTCACATAGAAATAGAAAAGTTCTAGTTTCTGTCCTTGGGAATAATTAATCATTAAGCAGTGAAAAATCATGCAATATTCAATTAGTGAGCTGTCCTGACAAAGGCATGTAAAAATAACTATTTTTTTTTTTTGAGACTGTTAACTATGCTGACAGAGAGTTGGTTAATTCTTTAAGAATAATGTTTTGGGCAAATTCCTAGCCTCCAAATGCCTCTAGGCAGACTTGTCCATATTTGTGGTCTATTTGAGGTCTAGTGTTCCTCCTTTGGGCCATATATATTTTAAGAGGGAATTTTAATGGAAGGAAACATTGCTGTAGAGTAACAATCTCCTCTGAAATGCTTTCCAAAGAAATGTTAATGCCAAAGGTCTTGTTTGTTCAGGGCAAAAGATGTGAATCCTCTAATATTTACTCAGTTATAAATAGCAATGAGCTAGGCTCTAAGGATAGATTCCCCGTAGATTGTATCAGGGGTAGTTACTCCCCAAATGAAGTGAAGGCGATAGTTGTTTTTTAATTATTGCATTCTCTTTGGCACAGAGAACAGCATTATTGTTAAACTGATAGCAAATAATTATAATAAATGTATGAGGATTTCATTCCTCTGCTGAGATGCTCCTTAATTTCTCTCCAGTCCCAACAAGAACAAAAATTTGTCTTATTTCTAGTAAGAGATAGCAGTTTAATGCTGGGGGAATAGTCATTCCAAGTGTTTTGATTCTCCAGCTGTAGCATCAATGATGTGCAGATGGTAGGAGAAAAGTGCAGTTCTCTGGGGGAAAGCACTTAACTGGGAGGTGAGAGGTGCTCCTCTTGAATGCCTAGTTGGTCTTGGGCAGGTAACTGCATTTCATTTATCCATGCTTCTCTTCCCCCTTCTGTAAATGGAAGGGAAGATTATAACTTTGCTTTGAGATATGCTGTTTGGAAAGGTTGTGTTACTTTCAATTGAAAACGAATTCTGCTAATATCATTGCTAAGAAATAGGTGAAAGTTATCTAATTGCAGTAACAGGTTAGTTTGCCTCCCATGGTGAAATTCAGTCTCTCACAGTCCAGCTCTCACAAAGCTCAGCATGCAGTTTATGCATCACCAAAGAGTTAACATGAAACCCAAATGACACATAAGCCTGGCTAAAGATCCTGAAGGCCAGAGCCTTCATAAATGCTGTGACACTTCCAAACAGAATTACAGCAATTGACATGTGTTTATAGACTCATGAGTTTGCTAAACCACTGGTGCTTGTCAGACATTTGCCTCATCCATATCCATTCCCAGGAAAATCATGCCTAGATGTGGAATTCTAAAAAATAAGAAAACACACAGCATGGAGTCTTGGAAAAGGAGTGCGGTTTCTGGTGTGCTTTCTACTTTTTTATATCAAGAGTAAATGAACTGATTGGAAAATGTGTTTGGTAGTAAATACATTAGCTGAGGCCTCAAATAGCAAAAAAAAAAAGTATTTAAGCACAGATGTGGTTTTGTGTGGATGTAAGTATTCTGTTAGTACTTATCAGAAAAGAAAAAGCAAAACTGACTTCTAATAGTTGTTAGGCATCATTTCAAAATCTTGCAGTGTAGCACTTTTTATTTCTTCTGAAGTAAGACAGGTGTTTAACTGTAAATAGTTGCAACTAAACTCTGTAGGATACTTGAAAATCTAGGGAACCCAGGAGATATCCCATTGTAAACTATTGTATGCTATCTGCACCCCAAAAAACCTACAGTTTATGCCCAGTATTCAAAAAAAAAAAAAAGGTTATTAAATGACAGAATTGCTCCTTTTTTTTGGTGGTTGTTGTTGGTACTATCATATATGCTTT
Source organism: Scytalopus superciliaris (assembly GCA_013400415.1). NCBI lineage: Eukaryota > Metazoa > Chordata > Aves > Passeriformes > Rhinocryptidae > Scytalopus > Scytalopus superciliaris. Next base: position 174,110 of record VXBX01006002.1, on the reverse strand, counting down.
AGCATTCCAGCCAAGGACATGTGGCTGCAATGGAATTTGATGTACAATCAGTTTTAGGGAACACCCTATGCCTTGTTGCTATAACCCATACAAGGCCTCCAAACTTCCTGAAACTGGTCCCTTCTGTTTCCAAGTCTGTATATGATCTCATAGGAAATGATCTGGGAGAGGCCAGCTAACCCTTTTGCATAATCAAGGTAGCCTTGCTCTTTTAAGGCCTAAAGTGAGTTGTTTTGCTGGTATAAACTCAATAATCCACTTTGCCTCTGCCACCAGCTCTCTGCTATCAGAGTTCACAATGATTTTTGTGCCATTAGATAAAAGAATAAGTGAGAAGACTGAAGTGTGACTTGAAGACTGACCTTAATAATGCAATTAGTTTGCTTTGTCACTCTCTTGTCTTAACTATTTCCAAAATCCTAATCCACTTGCTGCCTGACAAAATCTGAAAGACAGTAATGCAAACATACAACACAGTTGGGCAAGATTTATTTTGCAGTGGGCTCAGAGGCAGGTAAGCAAACTGCACCTTGCCAAGTTTCAGAAATGGCAGCAGGAGCAAGACAGATAGTGAGGAAAATACCTGTCCTATCAAAATAGATTTGATATTGTAAAACATCTCGTATGTACATTAGCAGTAGATTAAGAAAGTCTGTTCTCAAATTAGAGCCCTTGAAAACTTTGGTATTTATGCAAACGCAGTGTACCTCATACAGTGCATGTTCTTTTATATCCTCGGGATGCCCAGGATTTCCTTAATATATCTAGCCCAAGAAGGGAAACACTCCAATGAGCAGCTATCTCTGAAAGCCTTGTACGGCAGCAAGCATTAATTTTCATTGGCAGGGGAGAGAGTATAAAAGGGTCTGGGTTTTGTAACTGTGCAGAAGTACAATTATGGTCTAATTCATGTGAATAGGCAGTAACTGCACCAAGCTGAAATTACAGCGAGTCTAAGCAGAGGGCTCTGTGGCACTCTGCTTACTGCAGAGTTGTTAAGTTTGGCACTCTGCTCTGGGCTCCAGTCAAACATTTTCTTAACCATATTAGGAAACATGGAAATTGGCCAGCCAGCAATGGGCCTTCTATGTACTTACTGCTTGTGTCCATCTTTTATGGAGCAGACAACCACTGCTTTTATTAAAAAATATCAGATTTAATAAAATAAGACAAATATAATCCTTTAAAATTGTCATTACAGTTTGATGGGGGGAAAAAAAGCATTGCCCAAGGGAAAGGACATCGTTATAACAAAAGTTTGTGGTTCCCTTGTGCTTTTCATCTATCCTCATCACCCTCTACATCAGATCCCAGTACAAGTCCAGTAGTTATAATATTGTGCTCTTATTCAGGTGAAAAAGTGGAGTGAAGTGAACCTGACTGCCTAAGACATGAGTATACCCATTCTCTGCCTCATCCAAGGCGTGCTAAACCCCAGTAGAGGGGCAGGATCAAAGACTCGATGTGACTTTTAAAGTTTGCTTGAGTTTGGCTTATGGAGCCTTTTGTGTCCTGACAGACTTTCAACAAGGTTCACTTATGTGCCTGTCCTGTTTCCTGGAGAAAACAGGAGAAATAGAAAATACTAAATACTGAGTTGTTTAGTTCCTTCCTCATTGCAAGTTATCTCAAAGTCAACGAGAACAAGATGTGGCATTTATTTTCATGATTATTTTTCAGGATGGTTAGATGAGAGATGGGAGCCTCTGGTGAATGCCCCACTGGGACACTGTTCATGAACATGTAGGCTGGGTATACTTGTACTGGCGAGTTCTTAGTCAGTGGTGTAGCTCAAACACTGAGTAGTGCAAAAGCACTGGGCCTGGCATGGCTGTGTTGCTTCAGAGCTAGGGATGGTTGACATTTTTCCAATGAGGAAGAGGAGATTCCATTGAAGCAATTCTACACTAGAATGTTTTCAGAATTTAGCTGACAATTTTTATGCTCTTAAGGAATGAGAAGTTGAGAAGCTTTGTGTTGGCTAAGCATGTTATCAGGTCATTCCTATACACTAGTAAGATTTTGCTATTAAAATTACTTTTTTTTGATCAGTAAATGTTTCATAATTTTTAATTTACTACTGCTCCCTGTAGCTGTAAACTCTTGTTTCACTAAAATGATTCTTTGCCCTTGCTAATGTTCTCCTAGTACTTGCAGACAGTTGTCAAGTCTCCTACTTACAACGTAGTTGATGCATCCGTAGCTCTTTTAATATCTCTTTGTAAGTCAGTCCCTCTCTGCTTGCTTACCACTTTTATGGCTTTCTTGTGATCTTCCTCTGGGTTGTTTTTGTCATTCAGGAAATGAGTTCTCCAGAGCTGAACAAAGTATTCCTGGTGTGCTCATCACAGAGCTGTGTTAGGGATATTACCTTTCTGCCCAGTAAGAGTGCCTTTGTATTTCATTTAATATTTCATGGACTCTTTCAGCTACCACATCATGCATTATTTGACATGTATTACTAAAAACCAGTATTAAACAAGGCCAAGTTTAGGCCTTTCAGTTAAAAATTTTGGTACCATTTTTCAAAGATGCAAAAATGGCTGAATCCGTGCCCATGGTTTGTAGCTAAAGACAGCATTGTGCTTCCAGGAGGGCTGGAATCACATCAGTTCTGACCCTTCAGCTTTTTGCTGTTGGTGTGTAACATCTTATACAAGTAGTTTGGCTACTTGACCATCATGTCTCTGTGTGTTAGAGGATGTAGTAGCTGCATTTGGTAAAGTTGTGAAGGTTAGTTGAGGTTTGCACGTGATCTGGAAAATACAAAAAAAGTGGAAATGTAAAATATTTGGGCAAATGGCTGCAGAAAACCACATTACATGACCTATAAGTTTATGTTGTCCAGGCTTGTGGAAATTGAGGAGAGCCATTGTTAAAAATTCTGTTTGTGTCTACTAATTTGTTTCTTTGTTAGCTAAAATAAGAGGGGAACTAAGTCAAATGAAAAGGATTAACTTTATTTTGAAAGTAACCTCTGCAAAGTTCACTAGAGACCTATTGAGCATATGGTTTTGACATGTCCAAATTTTTGTTGTTTTATCCACCTGTTGATTTTTATTTGGAGAGACCTGCACAAGCAAGAATGCATTCAGTTGACAGTCTTGGAAAAGGAAGTGAGCCTGTCTTTTGATTAGGTGTGTTTATATCAGCAGAAAATGAATGCAATATCATAAAAAATGCAGCAGAGCTGGGAGTGCGCTCTGAACTCATGCAAACTGACACATCACAAATGGTTCTTGTAAACCGAGGCTGTTCATCCTCTCACTGACAGAGCATTGCATTTACTGGGTTAAAAAAACTGCATCATACCCTGCATGAAGCAGATGCTGCCCGAGTCAGACTTTTCCAACTCTCCTCTACCCATCATCTTTGAGTTACAAAGCTGGTGAGCTTTTTATTGCTGAAACATTCAGTTGACATTAATTTGTGAGGAGCTCAGGTTTACTGTTGAGATATACTTGGTGAGGGGCTCTGCATGTTTTGTAACATATCTAAAAGTCAGACTGACTCACGGGCAGTCTTTTTTAGCGGTCCAGTACTGCTTATGTGACCTAAGAAATTTGTAGTAACGGTCCCTTAGGTTTACAAATCCATCCATGATTTACAGCTTTAGTAAGCTAGGTTTATATTTGGAAATGAATGCTCTGAGATGGCTGAGAATAAACAGTTGAAAAAAGCTTTCTTAGTAATAGTTGATTTTTCTCACTGAATATATCTGCTTATAGAATCTGATGTTTGGAAGGTTGCAAAATCACTTGTGTGAAAGTTACTGCCTGGATGAAGGCTTTTTCTGCAGTCTGGGGCCATGACAAGGTCTGAAAGGTGTGTGAGAGGTTAAAAAAGTATAAGGAGGATGTGCAAAGGTGCATGAGCTGTAAGGGTAAGAGGGAGGGTATTTTAGGTGACTGTTCTGTGTGCCCACATCAGACTAAAACAAAATAAATGGAAATGCAGCCTGAGTCCTGAATCCACTAATGGAAATAGGGAGGTGATAATAGGGAGGGAAACACTTTTGTTGGTTCCCATTTTAGAGCTGGTACAGAAAGGAGCTCTGCCGTAGGGCTGTACTTCAATGCAAGAAGCATTTGTATGGAATTTTGGCATTCAGTAGACTTCCCAAGAACAGCTACTGTCCTGAAGATACTCCAGCTAAAATCTTCTGAGAGCAGTTTGGAAATGTTGCACTATTTCATCTGAACTCTGATCCAACTTTGAGAGGAGCATATGAGGTTCTGATTTGGATCTAAATGCCTGTTCTCTGCACTGTCCAGCTTGCACATAAAATGTGCAAACAGAACACCCCAATGAAGCAACCTGCCAAATGACCACTTAAAAAGAATATGAAAGTCAAAAAGTTGTACAGAATTTATATTTGACTAGAGTAAGGCATATTTTTAACCTCAGATAGTTACAAGCAGCGGACAGCATCTCTTCAGCTGTGAGATGGGAGACTGTGATAGGGTGATATGGCACAGAAACCAAAGTGACCCACACTGAACTTGGGGAAAGTATGGCCTGTGTGTTGGATGGCTTTGAACAGCCTTGGCAGAAATCCTTCCTGACATAGTGTTGTTGCTGTTAGCATCACAACTAATTCCATTACTGATATCTGGATATGGACCATTCCCTGGCTTAATCCTGAACAACCAGTAGCAGGCTAGTGGATTGAGCTGTCTGAGCAGATACAGGAATTCAGCAAGATGATGAGGGTGATGAGTTATTCTACAAGCAATTGGCAGATGTCTCAAAATCGCCAGGCCTTGTTCTCGTGAGTGACTTTAATCTGATGGAAACTCAACACTGCAGACAAGAAGCAGTCTAGGAGATTCACAGAGTGTACAGAGAATGATTTCCTGCTTCAGCTAGTAAATGAGCCAACCAGGGGTGGGGCCCCACTAGACCTGCTGTTTACAAACAGAGAAGGACTGGTAGGAGATGTGGTGGTTGGAGACCACCTGGGGCATAGTGACCATGAAATAATAGAGTTCTCAATGCTCAGGGTTGCAAGGAGGGTCTTCAATAAAACTTCTGCCCTGGACTTCCAGAGGGTTGATTTCAGCCTACTCAGCAGAGTGGTCTTCTGAGTGTACCATGAGAAACAGGCCTTGAAAACAAAGGGGTCCAGGAGGGGTGTGGACATGCTTCAAGAAGGAAGTCTCGAATGTGCAGCAACAGGCTGTCCCAGCGTCCTGCAAGGCAAGCCGGTGGGGAAGGCAACCAACCTGGCTCAACAGGGAGATGCTGAGGGAAATTAGGAATAAAGAGAGCTTACCAACTGTGGAAAAAAGGACTGACTACTCACAAAGAGTTTGAACAATATAGTTAGGTCATGTAGAAAGATACAAAAAGAGACAACAGCACAATTTGAAGTCAACTTGGCTACTTCTGTTAGGGATAACATAAAGTGTTTCTAAAAATGCATTAATAACAAAAGGAGGGGCAAGGAAAACTTCCTTTCTTTGATGGACTTGTAGGCAATGTAGTTAACAGAGATGAGGAGGAGGCTGAGATACCAAACATCTTCTTTGCCTCAGTTTTCATCAGTAAGATAGGTTGCCCTGAGGAGAACTGTCCTCTGGAGCTGGTGGATGGAGATGGGAAGCTGAATGGCCACCCTGTAATCCAGGAAGAAATAGGTAGTGACTTACTGAGCCACCTGGATCCTCACAAGTCTATGCGCCCAGATGGGATCCATTCTAGAGTGATGAGGGAGCTGGCAGAAGAGCTTGCCAAGCCACTCTCCATAATCTGCCAACAGTCCTGGCTCACTGGGGAGGTCCCAAACGATTGGAAGTTGGCGAATGTCACTCCAATCCAAAAAGAGGANTGGCTGGATGGCCAGGCCCAGAGAGTGCTGGTGAATGGGGCTGCATCCAGTTGGTGTCCAGTCACTAGTGGTGTGCCACAGGGGTCAGTGCTGGGCCCAGTTCTAGTTAATATCTTTATTGGCAATTTATATGAGGGTTTNCTATGAGGAGAGGCTGAGGGAGCTGGGGTTGTTTAGTCTGGAGAAGAGGATGCTCAGGTGTGACCTCATAACTCTCTACAACTACGTTAAGGGAGGTTGGAGCCAGGTGAGGGTTGGTCTCTTCTCCCAGGCAACCAGCAGTAGGACAAGAGGACACAGGCTTAAGCTCTGCCAGGGGAAATTTAGGTTGGATATCAGGAAGAAATTCTTTACAGAGAGAGTAATCAGGCATTGGAATGGCCTGCCCAGAGAGGTGGCAGATTCACCATCCCTGCAGGTTTTTAAGATGAGACTGGATGTGGCACTCAGTGCCATGATCTGGTAGTCACAGTGGTGTTGGATCAAGGGTTGGACTTGGTGATCTTGAAGGTCTCTTCCAACCCAGCTGATTCTATGATTCTATAAGATGCCTTGTACCTCTGTTTTCCTAATTGAAATAGCCTGACGTGGCAGAGCCAGATCAGATTTCATTCTGTTTTAAGGCCAGGTGACTTTGCTAAAGGACTCACCCATATGAAATGAATGACTGTGATTGCCACAGGGGTAGGTGGCTGGGATCGCAGAGAATCCAAACTCACAGAGAGTCCAAGCCCAAACATGACTCTGGATAAGCCAACTACAGCTTGGACCCAAGCTTGTAAGTCTTCAGTGAACTTCCAAATAACCCAGTAGGAAATTTTTGGCTTTGATTTTTTTTTTTTTTCCTCTTGATGTTAGCCAGAAATATGAAGCTGAGATCTGATCGTGTTCTATCCAACCTCTTATTTTGTGTGTATAAAAGTCAGCTATTTTGAGGCACTGATTGATTATGGCCCACCTGTGATGCTCTTGAGACAGAACAGTGGTGCTGCTTTTGATTTTTTAAAATCTTTTTCTATATGCCTCCTTCCATATGCCTGTCTCATGTAGCAGAATGAGTTTGAGTTAATACATTTACTTGTGTTTTGGGTAGAAAAGTCTCCCTATTGCTGTTTTTCCCCTCCAACTCATATCTGTTCCAGAATTTAAATCACCTTGCCAAGAATTTGATTAAGTAGCTTGGATATAAAAAAAATTGTTTTATGACTCTTAATAATATATGTAGACATGCATCTGAAGTTAAAAGTAAGTAAATCTGCACCAGAAGGTAAGCTGAATGCTAAGAGTTTCAAAAAAAGAATTTCCCTGTTCTATCCTGCATGATTTGATAGTAAATTGTGGATTTATCTCAGCTTCTTATAAATATCTCATAGCCAGTGTTGGAGACAGAATGCTCATGCTGGCAGAATAGAAGCTACAGCTGATACCACTGATGTTATGCTTTTGATCCAAACAAAAGTAAGAGATCTGTAACAGAACAGAGCCTATAATAATAGGAAAAGGAATTTTATAAACAAATTAAAAATGTGGGGAAATTCAAGTGAAAACAGTAGTGGTTAAGGGAGGAGTTTCTAGGACAGGAAATAGGTACTTGGTTGAAGTAGCTTTTTAAGTATCTCTTTATGTATCTTTTCAAATTTTCGGGTGCAGATTCTTTCACTGTAAGGAAAAGAAATGGAATTAGTTTACTTTAAAACTGTATGGTTGGAAAAAAAAAAAACCCAAAAAAAAATCTGCATATTGAGTTCATTATACTTGTACAGCTATCCCAATCTGGCTTTAGATTGGGATTTTTTTATGTTGGTTTGATTGTTATCTACATTAACAGAATGCCTATGCTCAAAGTATCTTGGATTCTGGTTTTGTTACATCTGTCACTGATTTTTTGATACCTCTTGGCTATGAGGATATGCTGCCATACCAGTTGAATCCTTTAGAATCTTTCTCTGCAAGTGCTTCTGCAGAGAAGGTAATGACCACGTGCTTCCTTCTCCTTCCTGTGGTGTTTTGATGAGCTCCACCTTACTGATGTTCTTGCTGAAGACACAGACTTCACTTAGGCTGAAAGTGGCAGGTAATACTAAAAAATATAGAAGATAAGCTAGAAGAAATGTTGGCAAGTAATCCAGTTCATTCCATTGGCCCAAAGTAGAGGTTAGTATTTAAAATAATTTTTGAGTGGTGTAGGCTGTGTTTGGAAGTGTCCCCTTCAGAGACTCATTTGACCTGTAACAGTGCTTAATTATCCTTCCTTTTATAGCGTTTCCCAAGGATCTTAATTGGTGGGGAAACTGCTAGTGTCAAGGAAGAAAATGGGCCTCCATTTCTTCATCTTAAGGGGCATTATGTCTAGTCCTGCCCTCAGTGGATGTGAAAAGTTTACCAGTCTCTAATATATGTGTAAGAATTACTATTTTTTTTCGTTAGGCTCAGCAATCCTGACCCAACTTCTCTGTGGAGACCATGTTTCCTAGATCTCTGAAAACCTTAGTTGCCCTCTTCGAGTTGGTCCCCCTGTTTCCTGAAGTGATGTATACCTGCAGATGTACTCAGGACTTGAGCCAGGAACTGAGCAGTACTCAAGAGGAAGGGAGTGCTGTTTGTAACTGCTGTGTTTCCAGCCATATGAGGTTGTTCCTACAGTGTGATTTGCTGTCAGACCTGGGTTTGGGTTTTTTCCTCGTTTTATTTTTATGAACTGTTAATTACTGCCTCATTTAGTAAAACATTATCTACTGTTTGTGAAAGCAATTATCAAACCACACTCATAATTTTTGGAGAGATTAAGCCCACAAATTGAGAATGCTCAAAGCTGAAAGTTGCCTGGTTTTGCATGTTCTGATATTAGTTATTCATGCCTCTAAGTCCTAACTTTCATTTTTTTAAGCTATTACTAATAAAATATGTGTCAATAAATAATCTTGATCTTTTTGATCAATGGCCTGACCTATTTCATATATTCAGCCACATTGAAACCAAGTGGCTTCACAGGATAAGTCAGGCTGAAAAAGAAGATAGACTGAAACAGGGAGGTAAACCCTGGCACACTGAGGGAAATGAAAATGTATACATGAAATGCTTCTGTGAGGTTTTGCAAATAGTTAGAACAGTAATTAAAGAAATATTTTAGGACAGCAGGATGAATCTGGAGCTAAGTTTGTTCAACACCTATGAGTGTTCTTCATATTATCTCTTAGTATCTGGTTTTAGAAATCTTGAGAAAGAGGAGGTAATGGTATGACAGAGGAACAAACATGTTTTGTTGAAAATGGAGTGAGTCCTGTGAAAGATGCAATGTTATTAGAATGAAAGCCTGTTTATGCCATAAAAGATGATCAGCTTAAGTCAAGGTGCTTGCTCCTCTAATCCTCCTTGCTACCCCATGACTGAAAGACTTCGGAGTCTTTGAAGCGAATGTACCGTAGCTGTGGGAGAATCATCCAGATCTCTTCCAGCCTGGCCTCATGGAGGTTTCCTAGATGCTAAGATGATTGTTAATGAAGAGGACAGGTCTTGTTTCATACATCCCATAAAGAAGTGAATCGAAAATGTCTATATTGGTAGCAAAGAAGTTGTTGGTTCCTAACATCCATTTGCCATGGTTCCATATGCTGAATTTAGAATAGTGGCCTTACAGGAAAAGGTCTGTAACTGCTCTTTAATGTTCCTGAGACATTCATTCCATTCAAGTCAGCTTTTTCTACTTTGGAAAAGAGATAAGGAATGAAAAAGAGTGTCTATCAGTGTAAATATGCACTAGAGAAAACAGCCTTGGAAATACAAGATTAAGGAAATATAAAATTGGACTTGTTAGTGTAATGAAGCTTAATGGTAAGAATTCAAAATGGGTCTGTTACTATAATCACGCAGAGAAAAGGCTCTATCCCTTTGAAGAATACAAGGGGGTTTTTTTACATTATTTGTCCAGGTGTGGTGTGATGGATGGGGCCAGATGTCTGTGGTGCAACTCTGTGGGCTCTGTGTGAGTCAAGCTGAATCTGGGCAATATTCTCAGAAGAGACTTACTAAAGGGATAAGCTTTATTGTGTTGTTGACAACCTAGCTACAGCATTCACTTCAGAAGCATCCAAACTTATCTCTTAGGTGATAACTGATACACTGTAGATTTTCACCATGCCAGGAAGAGGAAATATCTGCTGTTTCAAACTTTCTCATACGCTGAATGGGGAAGGACATATGTTTTTAAGCTTACCTCTTTGTTTTCCTTTTGAAACTGTGCTGAAAGTTTTCTGTCTGAACCTGGGAATATCTTGTGCATCGTACTGTGGTGAATATGTCAGCTAAGTCAGACCTTAGTTGACTGCTAGGCATTGTTAATCTGGTTTTGTATTATGTACATTTACAAGGTTTTAGTTGAATCAAATGGAAACAGGAAATAGGCTTTGAAGTATGTTTTGAGCCAGGATCTGAATTAGAATAACATATTGATAAGTCAGTTGCACAAAGTTAGATGTTTGTTTTCCTCTTCACAGTGAAACAGAAGCGTAAACACTGAGAATTTACTTACTAAGGTAATATTTCTGTAGATTTATGAAAAAAAAAAAAAAAAAATCAAGGGCCTTTCCTTTCCACCCTTTCCTCTGGGGTCTTGTTAAATTTGTCTGATCCACAAAGATTTGATCCAAACCTAGGGAACTGGAAAACATTTTTTTTTTTCCTACTGGATGAAGAAAATAATTGGTTGTAATTGGTTGTGGTCATTTCCTCAAGGCATGTTAGTGATGTCACTTTCCTCAGAGCTGCCTTTAAGAGTTTGTTACAAAGGCCATAATGGATATTCAAGAAACATTTCAATAAAACTGTGGCAAGTGAAGTCCCCATTGCATCAGTAAGTCACCATTCCGTGATAAATTATGCATTAGGGCTCATAGTAATCGATTAGAAACATTGTAGTTGGATACTGTAATGCAACCGTGATACAAATTGTCGCTGCTGATTCCTGTTACTGGCAAGTAACCTGACAGGTTAACTTCCTAGTGTGAGGACTTTTTGTGGATTAGGTATTGCCCTTGCTTGCAAAGCAGGCACACAGCTGGGACAAAAGTGTAGGACAGGTGTCAACATCATGAGCTGATAGGACAAAAATGTGATCACAGATGTTTAGATTTGCATGCTTTGGTAGTATGTTTGTGCACAAACCTAGGGATTATGAAACCTCAGTCTAGGTGTAATTGGTCAGCTAGTTACGAATTCAAATGACCTTTGTTATCCTTAAATGAAATTAACTGCTCACAGTTACCATGTTGCATGAAGGCCACTTTATTTCTGCCCTTGAACTACGGTAAACACCCATTAAAGACTTGTTGTATGGCATCAATCGTGTATTTTTCATGTTATTTTTCATTATATTGCATATATCTACTCTTGAAACCTATTTCAGATGACTGAAATACACATGTAAAAATGGAGAATCATTTTAGATACCTTATGCTTGATAATGAGACCTCAAAGATCAATGTCCCTGTTTTGTAACTTAGGATCTTGAAGTTTCTAGGTGTATCTGTTAGATCAGAACATCACAATGTTAACATACATGTTTCCTTTCATCCTGCTGGAAGTGATGTCAGTGTTGCACTGTAGTAATGGTGCTATGGAAAAGGAGATGAGTTGTTTAATGATATATAGGTAAAGTTGACATTAGACTTGAATGTCATGGCTCCTGTAGATGTGTCTTGGCCACAGGATTTTCCTGTCACTGAATACAAATAGTGAAGTCAGTTAAAACACACAGCCAGTTAGAAAATCTCCACGATGGCAAACAGCTTGGCAAATAGAGAACTGGATTGCATCTTTGAGGACCAAAATTGTCCTCTCACTGTTCTGGACATTTTCACTCCTTTCGTGGGCGAGTTAGTAAGTGTGTGAATTCCCTGGGGTTTGATCCCATAATGTTTCAGTGAGAAGCAGAGTGAAGCAGATTTCAGCAAGTCATGTTACTGAGCTCTTCATTTTAGGTGGATTGCACAGTGCTAGGGTGATTCATTCTGAAGTTTGTCTTAGTCAGGCAACCTTTTGGCTAATATGTTGGACTGTGCATATTTCATTGTTGATTTAGCTGGGTTCACACAGCTTTCTTTAAACCATAATAAACTCTAGAGAGAAGCTTATCGATTTGAAAGGGTTTCATAGAGCTAATGCCACTGTCTCTGATTACCTTAAGAAAGGAAGTTTGGGTTTACCAATAATTAAAGATAAAAATTAATATTTGCAAAGGAGATGCATATGATTTATTTATAAGTGTTTTCTGTTTCCATAATGAAATTTCCTTTGGGTTTAAGAACAGTCATTTGGAGGAAAAAGCAGAGGTCTGTGGCTCATTAGTTTCTGGTGGTTGTCAGAAGCCATTAATCAATTGTCCCTTTTACCAACATAGGTCCTAATTCAGCAAAGAATTTAGGCACATGCTTAATGATAAGCATGTGTCTTGAAGCACTTTGCTAAATCAGGACTGTAATGTGATTCAAGCTTGCTCCATTTCTTTCCAAGTCTAAGGTTACCCTGAAATGACAGGAGTCACTAATACATCAGCTAAGGTGCCATGTTCCTTCCTCACCTGTCTTTCTAAGAAAGCATATTCAAGGTGGAAAAAAATGGGTCAAATTTTCTCTCATCCTTTTCAAATTCTACTTCAAATGGAATCTACTCTACTGAATAGTAAGACATCTGAAATGGAAGCGATGCAGGAGCAAGGGAAGTGAAATGTGGGGAAAGCAGTTTCCACTTGTTTGTTTTATTCTTTCTGATCCCTGTTTTTGCTAAACCCTGATTAATTATGATGAGGAAAGAGGAAGGCAGCAGAACTGTGTTTTGATACAGCCAGATCCTGGTATGCAGTATCTGATAAGTCTAGGTAAGGTACACATACATCTTATTCTCCAGAGGAGTTATAGAGTGAGGGGAAGTTGAATTTTATTCTACCAAACACTTCTATTCTTGTTAAAGATTACAGTGTGACTTTCAGCAGTGATGAAAGGCCAAGACTAAGGGTTATGTTCTCAGTTCCAAACTTGTCCACTTTGGTGCAAAAAGGATGCAATGTGGCCTCAGCAACACTGCAGAGAAATTCCCTGGCAGAAGCAGCACCCAGCTGGCACAATGCCAGTGTAACTAACCCCCATGTCCACCCTTTCCATTTTCACTCCAGTAAGAGAATCAAAGGGACCTGAGGCTTTTTTTCTTTGTGTTTATACTATTATTCATAATTTAGTAGTGATGATTGAGGGCTGTCAGAAATTATAGCAGTTACTGACATTTTTGTTGTAAGCAGGAAGTTAGATATCTTGAGAGTTAAGATAACTAGTCCTATAATCCCTTCAGGATTTGTTTGGCATGGAAGAGAGCCTTTAGGCACTTTCTCCCTGTTCTGTGGAAGCCAAAGCTCCCCAGCAGTGATAGGCACATACCCCACAAACATTTGATTTATTGCAGACTTTGCACTAGGGATGCTGCCTATTGAATCATCAGCATCACTTTTTGATAAACATAAGTTTTCTCTGTATTTTCTTAAGTGTTGCTGTCACTCAAACTTGTTTTGCATGTGAAATCTGACATCATCTCAGCCTGAGGTTGTATGTAGGAAGGAAAATTACTTCTTTGATTCATGTTTTTATTTTCTTCCTTTTCTGTATTTGACAACAGCAAGAGCACATAAACCTTTGCTATGTACATTACACAGATGGAAATGACAACTGAGCTTTGGGTTTCAGACAGAAACAAAACCTACATTGCTCATAATGGGCCTTGACTCTGCAGCATGCAGTCAATAGCTTAGTGTGGAAAATTTTGCGTGCTTCCTTTGACTTTTGGTATTTTCTCTGTCCCAGAGGAAAAAAAATCACTTTCTATTTTCTGTATTAATAATTTTATACCATACTTAGGGGGAGCTTAAGCACTGTTTATGTTGAAAAGCATTCCAAGGTCTCAAAGACTTAAAATCTGATCAGATAAGAATGAAAGAGCAGTAGGGTAAGAAACAGCACTGAGGTAAATCCCTATCCCCAATCTTATCACAAATTCACGAGGCAGAGTCAGGTGGGTAAGTCTCATCTTGAGTCTTTTGCTGGTAGAAGGGTGTCTTTCAAAGGCTTGAACTGTTTTCTGTAGCTTGACTGATAATCATGACAGTGGCTTTCTCCCTAGCATGTGGGGTTTTTTTGTCACCCTTACCAGATGTGGAATCATTTAGTTAAAGATTGTTTTGCAACTCTAGCATGAGTTACTGAGGCAGGTAAAACCAAAGACTTTGTGGTGGTTTCCACCTCCCCCTCCCCCACCTCCCTTCCCAATTTGGAAGATGCTCCTTTGAATTCTTTTGTTTTTAGAAAGTTAGCACAACACTTATGGAAGTTTTAAGATACCTCTCAGTTTTCCTCCATGTTTTTGATCATGGGGTTGCTTAGAATTCTTTGTTGTCTCGTGCTTTTTTAATGTTCAAGAGGCTTAGGGGGCTTCGCATCTCTTACTTCTGTGACTTACTGAGCGCTGTTGCAGGAGCAAAAGCTGTGGGCTCTGTGCAAAACTGTCCTGAGGGATGCTGAGTAATTATAGGTGGCCCTGGAAAGTGTGAATCCTTAGCCATCTATAAAAGACACTTGGCAAGAGCAGAAATTTGATCCCAAATAAGTAATTAAATGCCTGTATTTTTTTCCAGGCCATGAAGTTTAATAAAGAAAAAGAAAGAAAAGTGAAATTATGGACAGGGAACAAAAGGAGAAATGGTGGGATTTGTTTGATTAATACAATTTTAACTTTGCTGTCTGTGATGACAATATGCAGTGATGAAGTGGATGTATTCTGTGATTTATTTTCTTCTACTTTAAAGTAGTAGAGCTCTAAAAATGACTAATGAACCTCCTTTCAAGGTTCATATCTCTGATCTAATTCATATGTGCAGGAATCTTTTCTTCCTCTTAGCTGCTGCAGAAAGTTGAGGGTTGTTCATCTAAAGAGCAGTGGAGGCCAAAGCAGAGACTTTGGACAAGATCCAGCACAAATAGCTGCATTCCAGTGAAAACAGGAATCAGATGTACAGTGCACATGATAGTCCAATTGGCACATGATATTTACCATATGTTAATTGCAAGTTGTGTTGTAAGTTATGATGTTGATTAAGACAGTAATTAGAGCATCTTCATGTAAGATGATGAGTTTTTAAAAATGATTGTTCCAATAGATGAATTTTTATCACAGTACAATTGAAGGTTATTCTTTAGAACAAAACCTTGTTAACGTTCATTGTGTATAACCCCAATAGAAACGGGTTCTACAGAGAAGTTTTTACCTCATTAAGTGTCCTATTGTATGTTTTAGCCTAGGGAAGATGGTATGGCTTGTATGTTCGCACACTATTTTTGTATCAGTGTATGGTCATCATGAAACTTTATTGTAAATGCAGTCACAGAAAAGCTGAGGTGGTAGGGGACATCTGGAGATTTTGTAGTCCACCCTCTCTGCTCAAAGCAGGGTCAGCTAGAGTAGGTGTGCCATGCTTGTGTCCACTGGGGTTTTGAATGCTTCTAAGGATGAAGGATCCATGACCTCTCTTTGTTGAACTTCATAAGGTCCCTCTTGGATCCTTTCTTCACCTTGCTGAGGTCCTTCTGAACCTTATGTCATGAAGAAACATCTGGTGCATCTGCCACTCTTTCCAGTTTTGTGAACCTACAACCTTGCTAAGGGTGGCTTTTTCCATTATCCGAGTCATTAATGAAGATGATAGTAAGTATTGGTTGCAATGTTGGACCTGCTGTGCACCACTAGTGACCGGCTTCCTGTTCACTTCTGTAACACTGACCTCAACTTTCTGGGCCTGACAGTTTTTCTGGTTTTCAATACTTTTCTCTGTGTGCATGTTCTATACTATGAGACAAGTGTTAAAAGCCTTGCTAAGGTTCATATAAATAACATGCATTGCTCTCCTGTTCTTAAAATAATATAAAAAAACCTAGAGTAATTTGTCCATGTTCGGGATGTTACATCATCTTTAAATATAAATGAGTGTAACTGGGGGTAAAAATTTAAACCTGATTATTTTCAGTGTTTGACAACAATGAACTTTTTCCAAAGAATTTTTCACAGATAGAATGTACATAAATCCTAGTAAAACTTATGGGACTTGCATGCTTAACTACCACTTATGCCTTCAGAATTCTGTATTTTGTGTCTCCCTAGAAACCTTCATGTTGGCCAAGCCAAGCACTTGTATGTTGAAACTCATTTTTGAGCTTGAGACCAAGACAAGTGTGGGCGGCAGTCTTGAAGTACCTCTTCCAGGGTTTTGTGATCAAACCTTCTCCTTTAAGACCACTTTAGTACTTTATTTTCAAGTTTGGTTTTTGTTTTTTTTTTTTTTTTTAAATAAAGGGCTGGCAAGTTATCACAGGAAGGTACAGTAAAGTTATTGATGTGAATGATCTATCTTATAGGTATCAGCTGACAATAGCATTGCTTGTTAGTCATGGTAATAAAAAACTAATTAACATGCTGGTTTGTGTTGAAGTATATATTCTATCGTTTTTTAAACTGTTTATGACCAGAAACCTAATAATGTTTAGTAGCTTATTTATTAATGTTTAATATTAGTGCTACATGTGTGTTGCTTTCTCTTACATTACCCTGCATTGAGGGGTTGACATTGAGGGTTTTTCTGTATTTACTCTACCAAAGTAGGTTGAATCTAATTGTCTTAGGGATCTTTCCCAAAGTAAATGGTTCTATGATTCTATGAATGGTTACCTTAGTTTCTGTCTCCTTTAAAATGTCTAACTACTTGATGCAGCCATCTGTAGACATAAATGAGGGTTGTTCTCTCAGTTATTAGAAGTGAATATTATGATACATAAAGTACCAACCATATCCCCAGTGGAGAAGTTAGTATGTAAATGGAGCTCAGCTTATGGCTTGTAGGCAAATTACACTTATATTCTGGAGGCTGGAAATCGGTCTTTGGACTGTGCAAAACATGTGACAAGCTTTTTATGTTGCATTGTCTGTGGTGTTTGGTATTTCATAGTAGAGGAAAGAGTGGGGGAAGACTTTTGCAGGAACAAGAGCCATCCTTCAGTCTTTTAGACCAGTTAAGCAGGCATAAGCTCTCTCTAGTATTTCCTCTCTAGTACAGAGTGATCTCAGGATTATTACTTCTGGGAGATCAGCTGCAATTGTGGTAGTCTGTATTGTTAAGGCTGAGCAGTCCTCAGCTGTATCTCACTGCTCACATAACTGAAATGACTTCTGTTCAGGTAGCTGAGCTGGTCACCTTCACATGGCACATCTAAACACATCCCAAAGCAAACAAAGCTAAGCATCTTGCTTGCACTAATAAGCAAGGTGCGGAGGTAGCAGGAAGTGCAGATGCAGAAATCTCCTATGAATTTTGCTTTAGCCTTATTCTCAAAATCATACTGAAAACCCTCCGTTGGCATACGTTTGTGGGTACAAGAGTACCTGTCATGTGTCACCACACTTCCCTGTTACCATAGTGCTGAGGTTTCCCTTTGCATTTAAACTGGAAACAAATTGACTTTCTGTCTATGTTCTACAGTTAAAGTAATCACCCAGCACCATGCTATTATAACAAGCTTTTAAGCTGTACCAGCAGATATGAGAAAAAAGCTCATTTTTCTCTCCTTAAAAAAACCCCCTGTTCACGCAATGTAGTGAACAGTGTGCTTTGCTTTGCGAGACTGATTTATATCCATTTTCTCAAAGTGGAAGGAACTCCAAGTGGAGGAAATCACCATGTTGAAGGAGAGGCTACTTTGATTTATGTCATCTTCAAAGTGTTCAGACTTCCAGTCACACTCTAAGTTCTTAAACTGAAATAACTATGTCTACCCAGGGATTTGTAAGGGCTTAGCTGCATCTGTTCAGAATTGTACCTCTTATTGCAGTAGTGCAGCTTTCTCTTGCTATTTGTGTATCAGCCAGAAGCTGCAGCTATAAAGGCAAGACTGAACTGCTGAAATTGTATATGTGTGTGTGTGTGTGGGGGTTATACTTTTTTTTTTTGGTTGGTTTATTTCTATTTTTTTTTTTAATACTTTTTAAAATTTTCTGCTCTATCAGTGAAGTTTGCATAGATGGCGTGGCCCATTATTGCTTGACTGTGAACATGTTAGCAGCGAGGTGGTGCACAGCGCACCAGAAGAGAGCACCCAAAGCTATGTACAACCAGGCAGTCTGTGTATTGAGGCGGGTATTTGAAAATGGTGACAAATCAATCCACAGAGAAATCTGCACTTCTGAGCCTGGAGTAATTGTTATGAGTATTTGTTCCAAAATTAGAAGAGCTTGGTTTGCAGTTGGTTGGTCTGCTCATGAGTCTTATGCTGCAAACACCTCATGGAGGAAGTGCGAATAGTTCAGTAAGACTTGAGATTTCATGTCAAAGTATAGATGTATATCTCACATACCAATTCTGAATTCACCCAGGGAATATCTTCCTCTTTAAATGAATGAAGAAAGTAGATAAGTGGCTACTTCTTAAGCTTTGCATCCTGATTTCAAGAACTCCTACGATTGTGTCGCATACGTAGGAATTTCTGATTATAGATGGTTGTCTTTGTCGTGAATGTCTGTCTGAAATTCTGTTGGATCTATCTTGAAGAAGATGTAAGAATGTTGTACTGTTTGGGGGCTCATAAATCACAGTGTATACATTAACTACATAGAGGTTTTTCATAGATGATCTTTACAGATGTCTGGTCGATTACCAAGCACAGATGATCCTACTTGCAGTTCTAATAGGTCAGTAAAGATATTGCTGCTGTTTTGTATGCTTAGAACAAGACAGTACTTGGGACTTGTCTGAAGCTTCCTCTCTTTTCTACATCCTCCTCCTCCTCCCATTATTTTTAATGCTTTAGGTGCCATTTATGGACATACTACAACGCCCTTCAGTCTGTGTAAAGTGTTTGCTTTGATCCTGGTTCAAGCAAAGACGTTGACAGCAATGGAATTGCTATTTCTAGAAAAGACAATAGTTTGTCATCTTCACAACATTTACCACTACTCTCTCTCTCCCTTTTTCAGAGCATACCACTGGAAGAATTTGACAAAACCCAGTTTTGTTTCTAGGAAATGAATAATTTGTTTATTTCAAAGAATGTGGCCCTTTTTTTTTCCCCTGTAAAGAAATAAATAATAATAATTGAAAACAAAAACAAAAAAAACCCCCAACCAAACAAACAAAAAAAACCAACAACCTGTTCCAGTTTGACACACTGGGATGCCCCCATCTAAGGTCTTCATTCACAGAACATGTCTGTGACTGTTGAAGTTATTTATTGTCATTTTTTTGCAATCAGCCTATTGTAGAATGAGAAGAGAAATTACTCTTTTCTTCACAGGTTTATTGTGAGTTCTAAAACTCTGAATCACTCAGTATTGCAGTGAAAATTACATGCATGCCATAGACAGAACCAAATACTTTACTGTGGTTGAATGTTAACTAAAAGTAAGTAGAGATAGATTGGTACTTGTGAATTGCAAGAAATCATAGAGACTTAGCCAGGGTAAGAGATAACGTATTACCTGAAGCCTTCTCTGCGTGGAGTTTCAGCCATGTTTTTCTCATGTTAGGATGCAGTTCTCTTGATTTTCCACAGATATGCAGAAGGCAAAGCTGTGAATGGGATTGGTGATTTGCCACTAGAAGGATCACTAAAACTACTGTCCCATTCTGGCCTCCTGGATGGAAAACAAAAAATAGCCGAACATTAATTGGAAGTCATTCTGTGCCTAAGTGGACTGATACAGCTGCCACTGCCCTCACCAGTACTCTGTTAGCTTTGTAGATCAGGGAAGGACTTCATCCAATGAGACTGATAATCCAGCATCACTTAGAAAACCTTGTAATTACTTATTTGGTTGATCCTATCCCTTTCAAATTCATCTTAGAAACAAGTTATTGTGCAAATACAGAAGTGTGAGCATACTGTTAGTTTTCTTAATTTTGCTGTCCTTTGATTGAGTTTGTAATTGCTGCATAGATGCCCAATTTCTGCAGCATGGAGCTGACATTCCAGGCATTGCACTGCAGTAGTGAGGTCTATGGGAAAAAATCAAGGATCACTGGCTGAAGGAATTATGTAGGCCAGTCCAAATTCCATCTGAGGAATCCCTAGATGATAATTATTTAAAGGATTTCTGCTCTCTAGCTGGTAGAAGTCAAAATTAGAAAAATATCTGAGATGATGAATGGCTTGGAGGAGAACAATCTAATTGTTTTGACAAAAGCTGTTTCATAGATTAAACTCTAAGCTGTAACACTAGCCATATAACTACTCAAATCCTCATTCTTCTCTTACCCCCCTTGTCCCCCCCTTTTTTTTTTTGATTAGCTATTTTCAGTCTTTTGTTTTTGGACACACAAGTAGAATGAGCCCTATTGCATGAAGTATTTGTTATTGTAAGGCTTTTTGTGCACTTCTCCTATCTGACAGTTAATCAATGCATATTCTTTCTCCACTGGTGTGTGGGCCTCTCTACTAGATGTAAATTCAAGCAGAGCAGATCATATGTCTTTTTGGTGCCTGTATAGGGTACAAGCACCACTAAGGATACTATAAATCTAAAAGAATAATGTCATAATGTCTTGAATGTGACACCATGCAGCTGCAACAACTGGAGGAGCTGTAAGACTTGCTTAGGGCCTCTTGTGTAATGCATCTATTCAAGCCTATTGCTAAACCTGTACCTACTAACCAGTTTACAGTTTGGTCTCATTCCCTCTGTGCTTATCATTCTGCCCATCTTTTTCATCTTCTTTGATGCTTTTCTTCCTTAATTTGTAATATAATTTTTCCCATCACTTTAATTTTCCATGTCTTGTTTCTACCCTGTGTTGTGTGTTCTGGGCATGCTTTTGTCTAAGGCATAGGGCAGATTTGTTTCTATAGCTACTCCTTCTGCCAGCTTCTTTCGCTAAACTACAGGTGGTAATGTTATGTACATAAAGTAGGTGCGAGCTGTAATAGGTCGGGTGGACTAATAGGTTTAAAAGCATTTGGTGTGTAGAAATCAGAGATCCTCATTCTGAGTTGTATCAAAACAAATGAAACTGAACTGGTGCTAGATACATGTCATTGCCATGCTGTGATGTGACAATTCTGATGCTATAGGGCTTTGCCATTCCTGAAAAAATTGTCTCTCAGCTGGGAAATGTGTTAACATTCAGGGAGAAGTGTTAACTTGGCATCCATTGAGCAGATGAATATAGGCATCATTTCACATATGAACTACTTCATTCACAGATTTTCAACAGGACCAAGAAAGGAAGATGGAGCATATTCAAATAGCAATGTTCTTTGAACTATGTTTTTATATATTATGTGGCAGGAGAAATTAGTGGAGTGGAAGGCCATTGTTTAGCTTTGTATATTTCTACAACTTAAAGATCAAAGAAATCCTGAGGCTGACAAGAGGGTTCTGCTTTAAAATAAGAAATACATAAAATTTGTGTCAGTCATCTTGAATTCCACTTAGTCTACATGATGTCCACTGATGTCTATATGATACTTTGCTCTTTATGAGTTTAATGTAATCCTTATAGAAGGTTTTCTTTGCCAAATGGCATCAAGACATAAAATTAATAAACTCTCCATGAGTGTTGTTAACAATGAAAGCTGACAATAGACAACATCAACTAGTTTCCCATGAGAAACAAAGAAATATCAAAGGGCTGTAAATAGCATTGCATTTTCTGTTTGCTGGATGAAGATGGGACATCTGGATAGGCTTAAATGTTTTGCCCATTTTGGCACATGCTTGCATTTTCAGTGGCCTTTCTTCTTGGTCTGAGATTTAAAAGACAAAACAGTGCTATTTTATGATGAGAAGAACCCAGCTTTGTAAAACAGCAGAATCACTGAGTTATTCTTGCCAATTTAACAGCTCTTGTGAATAAAAAAACTGATCACATTCTCAGTTACTTTATTACAACTCCCTCTAGACAGGACCTCTTATCTTTCATTTGTATTTTTGAGTTTATTTTGGTTTCCCTGTCCTTCTCAGTTGTTCTCATTGTATCTATCCTCCCTGCCATTATACAGGCAATGGGACAACTTTGCAAAGCTTTTGCTTTGTTTTAGTTTTTAGACTGAGTTTTTACAGAGCTTGAAGAAAAGCAAAAATACTGTGGGAGGGATAGTAGAATCCTCTTCAGTAGTCAGAATTAGGAAGTTACTATTTTGACAGTCAAATAGTCACTCTATCTGTTAAAGAAAGAGTTTAACCGAGAAGCCTCTCTGACTTCTCTATTTTCATGTAACCCTTAGTCTAGCAGCAAGTGATGAAAGATAAAACCATCCCTTCCATCATGTTTAATTCAACTAAAATCTGTTCTTGGAGGGAAATAGGTGTAAAATTCAAGGAGGCTGAAGCATAGCATACTTAGAGTCTGTCAGTGCCAATCTATCCCTCTCACTGCCTTTCACTTATTTTCTAATGCTAAGTCCAATTTTGTGTTGCAACAAAACAGTGTTCATAGTATGTTTCACCTCTGCTATGATGCTTATTTACATTTTGCTGAGGTGAGGAACAACATTTGAGTTCAAAAGTCTTGTAGGTTTTTTGTTGTTAGGGGAGGGGGGGGGTTGTTTGTTTGGGGGTTTTTTGTTTCTTTTTTTTTTTCCCCCTTGTTTTTATAGTTTGTGTAACAATGACTGGAACTCTCACTAGTTGCAGTGACATTTATTTGTAAGCCAGTGTCCTTGAGACAAAACAAATACATTGCTTTGCCTAATGTGGTTTTCTTTCCTATTCCAAAAAATATGCAAAGCATAAAGAAAAAATGTTTTGCAACCTGGTACCCTCTTTTCCCTGTGCTTACTGTTGCATTGCAAATAATATGCATTATGATATTAAGTTAGCTAAGCTTATGTCCTGTGGTCAACCACAAACTTCTTCTGGAGTCAGTGGAAGATACTAGAAGAATCTGGATGTGAGTTAGCAGATACTGACCAAAGCTAGGTGAAAAATTATTTCTGTCTTTAAATCTGCACCAGTTCAGAATCCTTCTGAAAATGCAATGGGATACATTGCAGGATCTTGTTAAATTGAAAAGCAGACAGACACACCTTCAGCCTGACCAACTGTCAGATCTCCTTGCTGGATTGAAGGTGTAAGTGCCACTCTGTGCAGTTGAGATGGTCATTCTCTTGTGAAAATGTGGGTGCCTTTACCATCCTGTACTGTAGTGTTCCTGTTCATGACTCTTTTTTAAAACTACTTTGAACCAAATAAATAATGAAATAATTATATTCCCTTTGTCAGTGGACATTCTTTTAATTGACTCTGAGTGATTCCAGGTAGTCCAGGTAGCAAGCAAATCCTACTCCAAAACACCCCTTAGGCTGGTGATTTGCTGCTGCTGAGGCTTATTTGAGATGCAGGAGGTACATGCAAGTATTCTTCCTTCATCTGTACTCTTTTCTCACCACTCAAGTTAATGGCTAATTGTTGAATAAGTCTTTCTTTGATTTAACCAGACTGATAGCTTTGCTCAGCTGACAGTGAATGTTTATACAGGAAATGTTCATGTCATTGACCTGTTTTTGCGGAGGTTTGCCTCATCAACTCCTATGTGTCTATTAGAACAATTGCTGCTGCCTCTGGATATGTTTTTTGTATTAATTATGGTCTAAAATATCTTAAATAAAATGTAAATAACTAGCAAAGCATATGGGAAGAGAGAAAGTAGAAACTGATTATGCAAGGTAAGATTTTGAAATGTGGTGTGGAAGGAATGGAGGTAAGACCTCAGTAGCTGAAAGCTTCTCTGAGGTTAGGCATAATAAAAGCACACAAGAAATGTGTAAGACAAATGAATGAAAAACATAGGGGAGAGAGGCTAATGATGTAGTCAGCCTTCAAAAATAGTTAACCTTTGGGTCCTTGGGGTGTATGAAAAGCCTGAACTGAGTCTCTGGATTCTTTGGTTTTCCTCTGCTAGTGATTTCACATTTCTGTTTGTGAAGTGAGGACTGCAGAGAAACAGTGTAAGACCTTTACTGGTCTTGGACACAACCAAATTTCATAAAAACTGGGAGAAACCCCCACCCAGGCATGAATAAAAGCTGCTTTAGTGTTTGCTTGAAGAGAAGCAAGGCTGAACTTGGAAGGATTAACATGGGTTTGCTGAAACCTGGCTGTCCAGAGAGGACCTTTATCCTTTACACACGTGCAGTACAGTCATGCATGCTTACACAGCTAGCAAGGAGGTCTGCAGTAGAAAACAAACTAATCAATAACAGTCAAATGATAGTCTCACTATTTTTAATCAAGGAGGCATTCATGTGAGAGAAAGTGAATGCCTTAAAAATAGGTGGTTCCTTATGGGTCTGCAGATGAACTGAATTTTTTTGACCATGTTCTTTTTTGCAAAATCTATAAATACTTTCTTAAGGGGGAAAGGAGGAAGCAGAGATGGGAGGGAGGTTAGGAGGAGAATGAGAATGAAGTAAAACAAAACTTCTTTTTTTTTTTTCCTTTTTTAATGGAATGCTAACCAATCCCTTGGCAACAAAAGCTGTGTTTATTTTTAATTAAAAAATAGCATAGCTGGGTTGACTTCAGTTTTCCCAGCTGCTATTCTTCCATCACAACAGCTCTCTGGCCTCTTTTCCCTTGCTGATTTCTTTCATCATTTGCACTTACCTTGTATGTGTTACATGGATTTTATGTAATATTTCCTACCACTGAAAGCAAGGCTAACAAATCTAAAGAAGTAGCTGGGGCTCAGTCGTCTAGATTCTCATTTACAGTACCTGAACATGCCCTTCCTTCTGGGAAAGTAATAGGTGTGACTAGGATAACTCTTTTTTTATGTAGACATTCCTTGCTGTTTATGTGGGTGCCAAGGAAGAAGAAATTTAAAACTGCATGTTGAAGTCATAAGTCGTAGTTCATTAAAATAAATGGAGTGGGTTTGTCAAAGCTCAGGTGCCACTGAGCCCACAGGTAGTGTTTGAAGGCTGACAACTAGTCTTGGTGGTTTTTCCTTCGATGATTGATTGCAAACTGCCAGGTTTTGTGTTTGCACATGAGGTGAAAAATCAGAAAATAGACATGCCATGCCTTCTTTGATAACTTCATTTCCTCCCTCCATGGGGCAGAACAGGAAGAAGTCAGGGAGATGATCTATTTTTCTGCATGTGGTCACAAAGCTGATTACTTACTCATGGAGACAACAGTGTCTATCTGTAACAACCAGTCTGGTTTTCTGAATGGACTAAAATGCAAGTATTTATGTAGACATCCAGAAACCCTTGAGTATTCAGGAGTATCTGGTACTTTCTGCGGGTATTTTTCAGCTAATTAAAGTTCAGATAGTAATGCTGTGGACTTAAGGGTTCATGTACCAGCCATCCCTACTAAACATTGCTGGTAGCGGTGGGAGCTGAAAGCATCAAAGCTGCAGCTATTCCCAGACAGAAATGTAGTGGCTATAATAAAAGTAGTGGTTTGTTGTGTCACTGGAAACAGACCATAGGTGAAGGTATATGTATTAATCACCAATAAGGTTACTACTGGGACAATTTTTGTGATGCCATGATTTGCAGGCTTTCAGTATATAGTATAGCCACTTCAAAAAAGTTTTTTGCATTGTTTATTCCTGAATAAGTGTCAGCATTCTGATGTACTGTGATACTTTTCCTCTGTGGAAGTTTAGCTCTGACCATCTTGTCTCAGTCAGAAGCCAGTAAGGCAAGTGCAAATGCATAAGGACAACTTTAATATGAAGAAATAATGTTGTCCAAGCATTTCTAAGGCACAAAAAGGATTTGAGAGAGATTGGAGTTTTATGGGAAAAGCTTCTACAATGACTGTTATTTTATCTGGCCTAGCTTTCTCTTCCCTTGTAGTATAATTCTTGAGAAATGCATAAACAGGTGAAGTATATGTAAGATGTTATATGCCAATCTGCACTAAGGTATGGGTTGACATCTGTTGGGATGCTACTGTGAACCTTATGTTGTTTGCTCTGGGAGTTCTTCAGAAATGATTGAAGACTTCTCACTGATTTCTGATTTCTGCCTCGTGGTATTTGCAAATGGTTTCCCCAGTGCAAAATGACCATGCTGGGACTGAACACATATGTAGCTTAGTAAAAGGTGCTTGCCGTGCTAACCTTTCATAGATGATACAGTTTGCTGTCATGATGAATGATAGGATCAGAGATTGTAGATATCTGGAGGTTAGCAACAGGGAGGAGGAGGAAGCAGGGCAATAAGATCTGGATCAAGAGGTTGGTTAAAGTCTGGTGTAGCAAGAATGTGAGCAGGAGTGAGCAACTAAGAAGCTGGAGAACAATACAGTGGGGCAGGCATGATGGATATGGAGGCAGGAGAAAAGCAGGGGGAAAATGGGGCAAAAAAAAGTAAGATGTGATGCAAATAAGGTGCCTAACATTGCTGGGAAAGAATAACTGATCATCCTGTTTGAGCAAGGTGATAGAGAGGGGTGGAATAAGTGGAAAGAATCACATTTTTTTTTTCTTTTCTTCCATTTCAGTTTCTGGGAGATAGTTCAGCAAACTGGTGGGTGTTTCCTGTGTGAACTGGGTTGCTGTGTCCTTCTCTTGTTTTTGCAATGGAGAAGTTTTGGCTTATTTCCAGTTTCTTGCTTTGGCATGTAATGTATTACCCCTTCTTAAAGATGGTTTCTTTGAGATAGTACTTAAATATTTGACCATAATCAAGTCAAATTCAGTGCTTGCTGTCAATTTAATAATTTGTCCCAAGGCTTTATAAATTAGAGCACTGAAATCTTGTTTTGAGCTGAGCATCACTAGAAAATACTAGATGATTATCTTAGTAGGAAGGTGGTATGAATTTGAAAGCTCAAAGAAAAAGTTAGTTTGAACTAAAAGCTGAAATAAATCCAAAAGAAAAGGAAGTGGAACCAAATGCTTCTCTTTATGAAGTTTGGAAACGTTCATTCTTAGGGTTTCATTTTGGCTCATTATAGAAACCTTCCCCAAGGACTAACCTAGAAAACTTGAATCAAACCTTCTGCACCAAGGGGAGGGTGTTATTTGGGGACTTTCTGCTCTCCTATCTCCACAGAAAAACCCATGTGAAGGAAAGCCACAGAAGAG
Source organism: Scytalopus superciliaris (assembly GCA_013400415.1). Classification (NCBI taxonomy): domain Eukaryota; kingdom Metazoa; phylum Chordata; class Aves; order Passeriformes; family Rhinocryptidae; genus Scytalopus; species Scytalopus superciliaris. Next base: position 147,159 of record VXBX01006002.1, on the reverse strand, counting down.
GTTCACATGAACCTTCCCTGCTGAGGGAATGCCTTCGTTTGCACAAAGCTCTTTTTCTGAACTGCTTTATTTTTATGGGAGCTATGAGTTCCAGGATCCATAAATAGTAACTTTTAGTGCTGGCACTAATCCTGTCAATCAGAATTCTTCTCAGAAACACCATAATTAAACTTCTCTGAAAAGGATGCAGCTCACATAGTTTTTCCTGCAGTTCCGTCTCTCCTGACACCCATCCCACTGGCATGTTTACATTCAATAATTGAAGATGACACCGAAGAGAAGAAAATCAATGCTTTCACAAGGGACCTTTTTGTTGTTTCAGACATTTTAGCTGCTTTACTCTGCTGCTTTTGATCAAATTCTTTTATTTGTCATGTTCAGTGATGCTAGCAGCTGTCAAAATATGCTTTAAAGCCTCCAGTTTCCATTTACTGTGTTTTGCAAGAGACTATTTTCTGAATTATAATGCAGTATTCTTTATGGATTTTTAATAATTTGGATTAGAGCTCTAAGCTTTCTGTAACCCTTTTCTGAAAGGGACTGTGAATTTGAAAGAAATGTGGTGCTTCTTATTAGCAGTAAATTGTTTCTTTCAGAAGCATGTTTTGTAGCAGACATGCCTAAAGCCTCTGCCAGTAATGTAAGGGAGCTTATGTTCAATTTCCAGATGATAAAAGCTTTGTCTTTTAAATATTAAGATGTTTGTTCTTCCAGACACACGGTTTGAAAGGGAAATACCCTCTTTCAATTGTCTTTTCCTCTCTGTGCATGTCACTCCTCTATTGGGAAGGTAGGTTTACATGAGGACAAATGGCTATTCTCGAACAGGCTTGGCTTGTTCTTGCTGTCACTGATGTCTGTGTGAGAACAGCAGATCTTGCATGGAGCAACTGAATACCACAACCCTCTGTTTATTCTTGTGGTCAGTAACTGCTGATCAAAGCAGAAAGAGACGAGTCTGGTTTTCTGCTAATATGAATGCCACTGCTGTGTGGTTAGCAAATGGTTTCTGCTTAGTAGCACAAACGTGGCCAAAGAAGGGAGCAAGTGCTATATTTGCATGGCTGAGGATGATGTTCAGCCCACATCTGCTCAGATGCACACATACTTTGCTTATTTGTTAGCCTCTACTTTTAAGAATAACCATGCAAAGATCCTGCCATTTATTTTTACTTGGTATGAGCTGCATCTAGTCCTCTTTTTGTTGTATTTAACCTCAGGAAGCAGTTTTATTTCTTTCATGTTTCATGCCAAGATGTGCAGAATTGCAAGCCTGTACGTAGGGCAGTCATTTGATCCAAAAGATGTTCACTTCTGTTGAGAGGGTATCATTGTGAGTGTGAGAGAAGTGACTGTTTTCCAAAGTATGAGGGTACTGAAATCAGCACAAGGATAAAAGTGGCATTTTAAGATGGTGGAGAAGAAATATGCCATTTTCTGAAACTTTGTAGGTCAGATGAGTCTCTGTTTCAAAGAATACCAGCAGCTTGGCTGAAGGGAAGATCTTTCTCCTATTGTGTATGGCTGGCATTATTTTAAAGACCAGTCACAATTATGAGGTCTTAGTCAAAACTGTAAATAAATACATTCAATGAGCAGCTTATTACATGAGATGGGGTCTGCCCAGGGTAACCCTGAGTCCTTCTCTGGAAAGCCATTTTATGGGATGCTTCACCCATGGCTTTGGGAATGGATTGAAAGTAAGGTCCAGGGACTGTCCAAGAAGTTGAACTGCAAAGGACAGGTGGATGTTGGAAAAGGCTTTGTCTCCTCCCCGCTCTTCAGGTTTCCAATATATTCTGCACCTGGGCTGAAAGAGGAACTGCTGATGGTACAGTTTTCTTCTCCCTGACTCTTCCCCTCCAGACCCTGAATGTGTGTGAACACTATGATCAGATGTTATCCAATCTGTGTGGTTCAGCCAGAAAATATGATGGAGTGGGAAACTATTTCCTAAAGCTCACATTATCCCTATGAATCAGTACTCATTGCTACTTTCCAGCATCACTGAAATTCTCTTCGGATGAGACCAAAGATGAAGCTCCACAAGTCTGAGTACATCATTTGAAAACCAACAATGTTATATACATGTATTTCTGTGTTTGAAAGATGATATTTTCTTGAAAATCTGTGGGCTCTGCCTTAACGGTCAGATGGAATTAGATGGCACTCGAACTCTAAACCCTTTCTTTAATAATATATTAATATATATAGCGTAATATTAATTTTATTGAGCAGTAGCTTCATCCATTTTGTACCTGGATAGTTATACAAAATACTGCACTCGGAACACTGACAGAAACTTTGCTAAGTAGGAGCTGCTTGCAGCCCTCTGGGAGCTAGAGCTCTGGTACAGCACACTGTCCATGTTCAGCAGAGCATGTAATTATATGCTTAGCCTGAAGCCAATGGAATTTGACTATGTTTTTCAAAATAAACCCTAACTCAAGTGTATTGCTGCATCAGAGGTGTTTTTATTTACTTTGAATGCTGACCTTTTGCACTGATAAGATGCTTGTAAGTGGCTAAGCGAGAAGTTCACAGGAGGCAACACACCTGCCCATTTCATGCCATCCTAGAAAGCAAATTCCTTGGGTACCTGTTTAGATAGTGATGGATGAGTTTGGGACTTCCTGTTCCCCTCTTCTGTTGGCAACACTTGTTTGCTAAACACTGACATGAAAAGCCTTCTTTGTGCACATAGCACATTTGAGGAAAAGTTTTACTTAAGTGTTTCCTATGTGATGTCTTCCTCGGTAAATAAGCTACATGAAAACACTGATAACATAAAAATCAAAATAAGAAAAAGTGTTTTGGAAGAAATGAGTGTTCAAAGTACTAGTTCACCTGGACTGTTTGGTTTTTTTTTTAAAGATAGTTTCCTGTTCTCATTTTCATTACTCAAGGAAAAAGTAATTTGAACAAGAGCCAATACTAAAATCTATGGACAAAAATTCCAGCTGTAACCGGAATGAGATTCAACCTTAACAGCCATTCTATGACTGTCACACACTGTGACTCTCTGACCATGGGAGGGGGGGATGGATGACAATAAAAACAACTAAAGAAGGCTCTTCTCAATGGCACCCAGTGAAATGACAGGAGGAAAACGAGAGAAACTGAAAAAAACCCCATTCCATTTAAATTTAGGGAAAAACTTTATTACTGTGAGAGATCAACACTTGAACAGATTTCCCAGGGAAACTCTGTCCAAGGAGATAGTTGAACTCCAGCTGCACATGATCCTGGGCAACCTGCTCTGTGCAGTGAATTGGAGTAGATGATTTCCAGAAGTGTCATCTAATCTGAACTGTCCTGTAATTCTGTGAAATATTTACTATTTTTAAATATTGGAGGAGGAATCTTTTATCTTATAGATTGCTAACCTGGAACCCACTAGATAGACTGGGCTACCTCCTTTGTCCAAAACAACTGTCAAGTGCACTCTCCAACCACTCTTTGTTGTGCTTCCATTCCCTCAATGTCATTTCACTTTCCTAAATGATTAACTGTAACTGAGACTGAAACTCAGGTGTGCTACTTCCAAAACAGCTTTTAAACCACCTTGCTGGCAGGGAATTTAGGATTGCCCCATTATATGTGATGCAATGATGAGTACTTTCTATGAGCATACTGCAGCATTAGGTGAGTGAGCCTTCAGCTGGGAGGTGACATAGATGAGTTCTAGTGTCAGTCTAAAGGTTTGATTACTTGTTCAAAGTTAGCACATAATTAAGTTGTGTGACTCTCTGTTATGGGATTTTGTCGAGTGTCGCCAGCTACTGGAAATAATAATGGAATAATGGAAAAAAGTTGCCATGGGGATCAGTAAATATATAGATTCCACCTTTGGCTCAGACAATCTGGAAGTCATGAGTGGCTGTAGAGTATTTGTGGGAAGTATCATTATGTACTTTCCCTGTTCTTATGTTCTACTCTAAATACCTGATATTGGTCACCACTGGTGACAGGATATGGAACTAGTCAGACCTCTAGTCTAGTGTGTTAGAGTTCCCCTTACACTCAGCACCAGCACTGTCAGGAAAGGACATAGAAGAAGAGCTAGAGTGTTCTCTGGAAGATGTAAGCTAAAATCCCTGGAAGAAGAAATAGGATCTGAACCCTGTCACAGCTGTAGCTGTTGAGCTATTGGATAAAATTGAATACCTGCAACACATAACTTTGGTAACTGGGGTTCATAAGTTTTTTTTTCCATTCAAAGCTACCAGGTGTATTAGAACCAAGCTCATCAACAGAGTAAAGGGGAGTGAAACCGTGCTTTTCTTTATGTGTGCATGCATATGCTTTTAATAAAACTCACCCTATACCAAACCCCACATTTAAATGTCACAGGTCAATTTATGAGTGACCTTGGACATGATTTGATTTCCATAGTCAAGAGAGTGGCAAACCCTGAACTTCTTAAGCCAAAAAGTGCTTTCTGTCAAGCATCTTCAAGAACTTCCAATAAAAGTATTTCTGTTCCTAAAATTGCACTTAATGGATACTGACCTATCTTAGCTGGGAACGCAGTACCCATGTTAGTTGGAAATTGAGTTGCACAGCGTGCCTGAATGTGCAGTGCTGGGTATATGCCTAGGTCTGCAGTGCTTTTAATGCCATTGTGTGAATGAGAGGAACGTGAACCCAGAGTTTATGGTCAGAGGAATTTGAAGGACTGAAGAATCAGTAAAAATTGTGCCCATTTTCTCACTGAAGATTACAGCCCGAAGTGGGTCAAACCCTAGCGATATTTCTTGGATTTAGATTTATGAAATTTGATTTTAAACCTGGACCTGAATTTTCTTTGTGCTTAAGTTGTATGGAAATTTCCTGTTAGTTAAATTATTAGTAGCCCTTGATAGTCAGCTCACAATGAAACTGTGGTGTGATAGAAGGTCTTTTGGATAGCAAACACTGAGAGAGAATATTTCAGTCATTTTATTGGTATTACAAATTATATAACGTTACTCAATTCAGAAAAATGTTGGTTAAGGACAGAGCAAATGCAAGAAGAACAGCAGAAAAGGTCTTCATGACTGTGGGAAAGAAAATGAAGGTATTTTGGGAGCTGTCTCTATTTAAAAAGTAATCTTGAAGAGACTGAAAGAAAAGAAATGGTCTGAAGCAGAAAAGGACTTCTGGACCCAGGATCCTCTAAATTCATGATCTGAAATGTCATGAAGTTATGCCTGCTGAGAGTCAAGTGGGGCACATTGTACAATAGAAATGGGCAAATTCAGCTTTTCAAGTTAGTGAAAAAGTTGGAATTAATTCAGTGACATGGAGTGGCCTTCCTTTTTCTGAATTGGATCTCTATGGGCTGGTACAGTCTGGTCTGCTCTCGCTGTAAGCAGGTGTAAACAGTGAGAGAAAGATTTAAAGCTCTGGGTTGCTCTTTTCAGACCTTGATGATTAAGGATGTGCTCTTACATTGTTTTCTTCTCTTATGTGATATATGTATAGTAATGCTAAGCATCAAATGGGGGTTGAGATTTCTTAAATCTAATACTAAAATTGTTAATGGAATGAATCAAAATCTTGGCTTTGGCCACCCCAGTTATTGCAATAATACAAATCAGTGACAGATGTCTTAAAACCTATAGACTATACTGTAAAATGGCTTTTGAAATTGCAGGATAGTAACATGCATCAAGAGTCCTCAAAAGTCTGTGAGTTTCCAGTGGAAATTAATACAAATAATGACTCCATGTTATTGCCTTAAAATAACTTAAAATAGGCTTCAGTGATTTTTAAATAATCCTTTTCCTCTGTTGGCAGCAAGGTGTTCTGTATGGAGGTCCTTGGATCTAAAGAGAATGAACCATAAGAGGATCTTTGACAAAAGCTCATGGTTTTTATTTTTACCCTGGTGTGTCTGTATAGTATCAAAGTGGTAGCTGAATGCAGAGCATGTCTTCAGGTGTAAAAATACCCCAGTTCATAATTATGCCTTTGTTAAACAAGGTCCTTTATTTTCTATTTTTGTGCGGAGATCACCTTGCTGGTGATCAGTCATCATTTTGATACGTCAAACAGCTGGTTTGTTACTGAAAAGCTCAAATATTTCCTCTGATTGCTTTCCTGTGAGTATGAGCAAAGAAGTTATCTCAAACTTCCTTTCCTGTGGTATTCAGAAGGTGGCTTTCTTTGGTTTTTGTTGTTTGTTTGTGGTTTTCAGTGTATGTGTGTGTGGGATTTGGTTATTCTTGTGTGCTTTGGGGTTTTTTTGTTTGGTGCTGTGGTTTTATTGTTGTTGTTGTCATTGTTTTTTAATTGAAACTTCTTTTTTTCTGGTGGGCTTGTTTACTTCTTTGAGGCTCATGCAAATTCCTCTGAAAATCAGCGGATAGCCCTGCAGTCAGACCCTTGACTCCTGTTCCTCTGGGAAAAATGATGCCAGAGATTTCTTTGTTCAGAACTGATAGTAGATTTAGAGGATTCTATCTGGAATTTTATCTTCAAATCAAAATCTTTGTGTTTTATGGTAAGCACTTTGTGGGTGTGTGGCCATTCTTTTAAAGGCTCTATTTCTCTGCTGGACTGCAGCAAGTCTTTTGCTTGCAATGAGAGTCTGAAATCATACTGACTTCTATTAAGATCGTATGCTGGTGTGTTACTGTCCTGTTGGGTCTTCTCTTCTTTTTAGAGTGAGCAAGCTCTGAGAAGTGTGTGAGAGTCCAAGTAATTATGTTTACTGACTATTTACAACGTGGAAGACTTAGAAATTTTTTACAAACCTTGTTTTTCCACTGACAGAACAAGTGAGGGCTCACAAACCATTTAAATAAAGTGTTTATAATGTGTGTGAACTTTAGCCCCTGAATATACGGAAATTCCAGGCTACGGACAAACTAGGGACTTGCTCTAAGTTTAAGCAGCACCTGTGATAGCAGACTAATAGGGTCAGAAATATTGCACCAGTTGCAAGTCAGCTCCCCAAGATACCATCATCTTCAGTCAAATCAGGCTACAACAAAACACTTCCCACTGAAGAGTGACCGTGTTCTCTGCATACCTGGACCTCTGCTCAGCTGTGCAATGTGGAGGAAGAGGGACACGTGGAGACAGGCTGAACACCGGTTGCATTGCCTTTCGTCTCCAACAGCCTTCCCTCCTCATCGGCAATGCTGGATATGGGCCCATTTCATCTGGTTTTGTCATCATCCTTGGGGAAGAGAATTTAACTTTTTCTACACTTCTGAGGAGGTTTGTGCAAGTGCTGAATGGGCTGATAATTGTTGCAGGCTGTTCTTTGCCCTGGTTGCCATTTTGGAGTTCTGCATTACGTTCAAGCCTTTGGGTGCTGGAGTATTTAAAACTGAAGCCAGATGCAATCTGTTATTTCCAGTTGTAGGAAATGCTGATATTTCAAAATGAGAATTTTTTTTTCCACTCAGAATCAACTTAAAAGCTCTGAAATTCCGACAAAACACTTCTTCCACCGATACAACTGAATTTAAGCTCCCACATGCTTCCATGAGCAGTGCATTTATGAGGCATTTAAATTCCTTAAAAATCTGAACCCAGGCAAAGAAAGCCATACTGTCCAAAAGCAAATGCGATCAAAAATGTAAGTCCTTTTCCCCTGTGCTTAGGATAGGATATTCAAAGAGAGCAGTGAGTGCCCTCCAGAGCTTTTCTGATACCTCAACACGCAGGAGTTGTATTTGTAGACGTGTCTGAGCATGCAGGCTGTGGTATTGAAAGAAGGCACCCACAAAGCTGTTCAGTGTATTTCTGGAGCTGGTTCCTTATTTTGATGCATAAATTGCATCTGAAAATTTGTCCTCCAGGGACTCATTCATCTACTCCAAGTGTGAATGCAGGGTGAGTGTCACCTCTCTTGTGCTGAAGTCCCTGTGGTTCATGCACAGCACTTGTCAAAGTGCTGAAAGAATTCTGTTACAACAAAGGAAAGTCAAAATCTGATCATAATTTCCACACTTAATCTCCACTTTTTAAAACTGGACAAATAGGAGGATGATCTTTATGCAACATGAACAAAAATGCCATGAAAAAGGCCATTATTTGCCTTTAGAAAAATCATTGCAACTCATTTGGAAAGGAAAAACAAGGCACATCTCTTTATTTGAGTATAAAATGAAGTAATATAGTTTAGTATTATCCTGTCAGTTCTGTAACTCTTCTGCTAGTTCTTGAATACAGTCAAATCTGGCTTTGGAAGACAATCTGACATATGCTTATATGAATTACTTTCAAAAATAATTGCTACCCCAAAAGGTTAAGGTTCAAAGTCACTGGCTAGCATTCATCACTTATTTTCCCTTGGAAATGTTAATTTTTGTTAAAGGTAAAGATGTTTGCCATTAGGAAACATTGTGTAAGAATGGGTTTGGTCAGCTTTTCTCCTAAAAAAATCAAACCCAAAAGTATTTCTATAGAATTTCTGAAGATGTTTTCTATGGTTTTATTATAATGACTTAAACTGAGATGAGCATAGGGTTTTTCTTCTCTCCCTGCTGCTTGGAAAAGGAGTGCAGCACTCAATCTTGCCTGAGTTTCCCTATAGCTTCTGGGACCTCACGTGACCGCCATGCACACTTTTTGGGAAAAACTCTTTGGTGAGAGAGGAGAACAGAGTGGGGTTTGTGTTGCATTGTGTTGCTGAAGAGGTATTACAGACAACTGTTTTGAGCTGTGTTTAGTTTAACACCAAGGATCAAGCTTGGGAAGTAGTAGTATCCTAATTGATGCAGTTCATAGTCCCAAGAACATGCTATGGCTACTGAGCCCATTATTTTGTGCAAAAGACTTACTGCTTCTAAGAAATTTGAAATTAATAGGCAACTAAAACTAAGCCAGAGCATTGTATCCATACAGAAGGCTATTCTTAATTTAGGGGTGAACCCAAAGAAGTAAACCTGCTGTGACTCATCCAAACTTTTGGATGAAGAACATTTTTTATTTTCCAGAAATTACACCACCTAGGAATTATAAAATTGACTCACTGTAGTAGCTGAAGAGAAATCTGCTTCTAATAAACCATGGCATGTCAGACAGAAGTTTAGGAACTTCTAAAACAAAAATTTAAAAAAAAATCTGAACAAGCAGAAGAATTGTATGTAGGGGCAGAGTCACTACTGCACTCAGAGTGAAGGGAATGGAGTTGATTATCTGCATCTTCCCTGTAGGCTGAGAGCAGATACAGCTCGCTGGAGAGGATGTGGCAGGAACATGCTGCGCTTTGGCTGTTTGCTGGCTAGGAGTTCATCAGAGAACGGTGCCAAGCCCAGCTTAGGCACAGCAGAAGCTTCTGTCTACTGCAAAGTATTACCCTTCTAAGGCAGGAATTGCGTGTGCTGAGGGAAAGAGAGGCTGGGATTCTTCAGTCTTCATTGACAACTGCTCTTTTTCAGCTTCATCACAATAAGCACTCCTGTCACTTTAAAACTGCATTACTGATACTGCTGCCTTGAATTTACCAGGGATATTGTTTACTTGGTGTACGTAACTTTAGAGAGCAGATCAATCTCTTTCTGATAAATGGGACCAATTATTCAGAGCCCTGCTATTTATACTGTGCAGCATTAATAAACAAACAAAAAAAGATTTTCCTTGCCTACATTTTGATGATGCTTTCAGATTATGGGATGAGAGAGCCTTGGTCAAATACTTCCAGATATTCTGGAAGTAAGAAGTAGCTGAAATGTCAAAAGGATATTGTGTCTCCTGCTCATACTGTAGACTCAGGTGCTGTGGTGGGGATAGCCTTGGAAGTGCACAAGCACTGTTAGACACCGATCTGAACTGAGTGTGAAATCCCAGCCTCTGAAAGTTCCCCCATGCCTGTTTTCCAAGAAGAGCTTGATTTTTGCAGCTATTTCTCATGTGAGAGCTGTGAGTTTGGAACTGTTAGGTCTTTGGCCTGACTCTCACTTCACTAGAGTCCCTTTACACAGGTGTAAGGCGTTCTGCTACAGGGATCTTAAAATGAAAGTAGGTGAAATTTAATAGCTTAAATGAGAAACAGGTCGCTTAAAAAGAAATTGGTCTTCCCTAAATTGTTGTAAGTTGACCTTGAAAAAGCCCTTACAGTCTCTGCAGGCAGATTGTTTTTGGGTTTTTTTTTTTTAGGAGAACAGATACCTCAAACTGCAAGAGATTACCTGAGGTGAGATTGGGTTTTTTTGTCTTTGAAAGAGAAAATTCTTTTCCACTACACTTGGTATCCAAATGTCTGTCTCAAAGCACTATTTATTTGTCCCAGAACCTCAGAACTGCTGGCGTAATTTTCTCACCCTTTAGGATTTTCACTTACTGGTTTTAAACATTTGTAATTCAACATAGATTTTCATTATGTGAAGAATGCTAGAGATTCCATTTGTATTTTGAATATTATGAGTCTTTTATGTGGAAGGCAATGTTTAAATATGTTTTGAGAAGGGGGGAGGCAAGATAAGCTGTCATCCATCAACTGATATGAAGTCCAATTTTGAAAGTTTGATACAAACTGAATCTGACTCCTAGTGCAGACATGATACAAATTAGCTGTGACTTTATGATACCAGCTGTTTCTCTGACAGGGTAAAAGGGCACATAACTAGAATAGCATCTTTTGTTGAAAGCAGTGTTTCCCTTTGTTAAATGTGGGAGCCTCAGGCAAAAAATCATAGCCTGTAGTTATGTGACATGTGCAGTCTGCAACATGTTCATGGAGCTTAGGGGGCTTTTTACTGATGTTTTTCAAAGACAGGGTTATCATAAGTGTTCTATTTTTGCTGGTTTTATCACTGAGAGACAAATCTCTGTCATGTTTTTGCATTGTGTGAAAAATGAGGTTAATCTAAGTGTTATTTTCCTTACAAGTATAAAGAAAATACTGAACAACAAAACCTGATAAAAGTCTACAAATATCAACGTAAAACTGAATTAGTTACTTTTATTAATTGAGTCTCTCTGGTTATTTTTTCTCTCTTTCTGGAATTTTCAGGGCTTTTTATTCCATTAAAAAGTCTACATAGTCCCTAACAAACTAAAAATCAGCTCTAACTGAGTGTAATTTATTGAGGCAGCAGATTAGTCCTGGCACAGATGCAGGGACATCAGAGCCAACAATCAGCAGTCACATCTCGTGTCGTGACCCATTTCTGGTGCTGGGTGACTGTGTGCTGCAGCTTCCCTACTGCATCCAGCTGGGGAGCGAGGAGGGTGCCAGGAGCCAGGGGATGGAATGCGGAGATGATGCACCTGAGGAGCTTTGTGTGGAAGCAGCTGAGGGGTTCCCTTCTTACCAGAGCTCATAAAGCCTATTCATAAACCAAAATGGCTCTGAGCAAAACCAATGGAGTGACTTTATGCCACTGTACATCTGCGTCCCTGCTGTGTATTTCTGTGACCTTAACATATCCCCTGGCTTCCTCAGGCAACAGAAAGTTAGTTGTAGCATGTAAATAAACTGAAATAATGTGATTTATTAAGCAATCAAATTAATCTTAGTTCTGCCACTTGACTAAGAGCCAGTAACGTTTCAAAATTTATTACTACAGGTAACAGACATACTCCATTTGAATCAGTCAGGAAAAAGGAAGTATTAAGAACAGAGTTATGTTTTTAGTATATTAGTGTCTAACTGGGAGTACTATGAGGAACAACACTGAGACTAGAACTACTAAGAGAAGCAAAATCTAGGCTATTTTATAGACTTTCTTAGATCAGTGATTATTGGTGTTATTATTAAACTGAAACAGTATCAAAAGAGGTTGGTTTGGGTTTTTTTAATGGGACCATGTAGTAACTTCAGACTATGAGCAGTGTGAAGAGCATTGCTTCTTCCAAAATGTTAAGTGGTAGTCCACAAGGGAAGGGTACCACTGCTAAGGTGAAAGTGAGAAACTTCTCTGCAGAGCATAACTTCCATTTCAGACATGTGGAAGTTAGAATGACTTGATATCTGGCCATGACAGAAATATTATGTGGGTCCTGCATATCTTTCTACATGAAGCAGAGAAGCCAATGTGGGAAATGGTAGAGCCAACAAACCCAAATCCTACAGAAGATACAGAAAATAAAAAAAACATGTGGACATAGCATTGTAGCAGGCATATGAGTGAAAAGGCAGAGTTAAGAGTGTTAAAAAATACCAACTTCTATTTATAAAATTCTTGGAGTAAATTTTAAAGGTAAATACATTTCAGTGGAAGAGTTTAGTATATAATAGCTGCTGTGTTTTCATGCATTGCTGGTGATAATTTTGCAGCCACAATGTCAGAACCATCATAGCCTCATGCAATATCATATTCCAAATATCTCATAATAACTTCATTAAGAGAAGGGATGCTCCCCCTCATATCCCAGAATTTAAATTAATCTTTTTATTATCTGAAAGTACATTCCTTGTAATGAAAATTACTTTTTTCCTCATTTTGTATTCTAAACTATTGAGTTTAGAATTTTGATCAAGTTGCCATATTTGTCTTGAAGAAGTTGGCATTCAGTGGTGACATTATATTGGCTTTTTTGGGTATTTGGGGGAGGGCAGACCGTGTTTTGTACTCAGGTGTGTCAGCTGCCTCACATCCTCTGGGCAAGAGGAATTTGTGCAGTGACTCAGTTACAGCTGAGTAGTTGGGTACCATTTCAACAACTCAAGGAGGTCTGGGACCTCTCTTCGTCTGCATGGCAGAGAGGTGATTCTTAATGTTGAGTTACTCCAGGATTTATGGTTTATAAGAAAGAAAATCTCTTTATTGTAAGTGCCCACTGTTGTGCAGATGCTAATCATGCAAAATAACTCACTCTGTGTTTCATCTTGTTACCCCTCTGGCTGGTGCACTGCTGCTCTCATGTTCTTTTGTGTCTCAACTCGATTAACTTTATAAGGGTTAGCAACTTTTTATTTGTTATGATTATTTAGTACCACACTGGCCTTTCTCTTTGAAAGACTCTATGTGCAAAACCTCTATTCTGTTTGAGTAAAATGAGCAAAATTTGACCTTGGAAGTGAGTAAAAATTAAGGACTTGTTTCTGCCAGCCACTGAACATAAGGTTAGTTCTTATATAGTTGTGTTGATGATACAGTTTTTTTTTTCTTTTCACCTCTTTTCTTTCTTTCTATCTCTTCCTTTCAATTTGCTTTCATATTTTAATTTTTTCCACCCAGCCCAAAGCAAAAATCCATAAGCAACGGTCTCATTTAAAGTATGGAAGCTGGCTCCAAAACCAACCAGATCTGACCTTGCTTCAGTTTTAAAACCTTGCTTGAGGGAATCAGCATCCCTTTACTTAAATGATTTAATTTCCAAGCAGTATGAATCATGCAGCAACTGCACAAGTTCTGTCTAGAATATATTCTACATGTGTTTGTTCTTTAGGCAGTAAGAGGAGAATACAGAACGGGAGGTCATTTGAGTTACAACTGCTGTGGGGGATTTTTTTTTTTTAAACATTCCTTCTAACAAATGCACTTTAAATGGGTTTGTTTATATGGCATGGAACTGGAAAGGCCCACACTAACCAGGCTTTACACAATGTGGCCTTCTTCCAAATTAACCTAAAATATTTTAATCCCTCTGGAGTTTCTTTATCCTCTGCATCTGTGCTATGGTTGAGACGCATTTTTAACATTTCTTTGAGGAAAATTACCTTTCTTTCCCTCCAACTGTACTCAACAAGGTCAATGGAGCACTCTTATATGCTATTTAAACATCTGAGATTCATCACGTATCCGCACAACAGAAAGAATCATCATAAAAAGTCTAATGAACCCCAACTGCTAGCCAAGTAAGGGAGTCCCCTGACAGATACTGGGGATTAGAAACAGAGAATGCATGCAAAATACAGGTTTCTACACTTCAGCTTTTCCAATGGAGAACTAAACAACCCCTTAAGAAGGGGGAGGGGAATGTTTGTGACCCCCAGAACAATTCTGGCAAATCACACTCTGTTTGAGACAAATTGTGAGGTCATTGCATAGACCAAGGTTGATCCCAGGGTCTGCCTGAGAGCAAGGGGTCTGCTCACCTGTCCCACCTCTGTGGGACCAGATCAGGCCTGAGCATGAGCAGGCTTTCTGCTCCTCAGAAAGGAGATGCTCTGAGTGATAGTCAAGTTCCAGAGCTGGCTATCTCAGCCTCTGGCTGTTTACCTATACTTAGGCTTAAGGCCTTTTTGTTTTCTAGTGCAGTAGCAAGTTTATGGGACTGAACTTATTTTACTACCCAGGAACTGAAATACTGAGGGAGGCCTAAAATTTTCATTTTTTGTAAAATTATTTTCCAGGCATTTCCAAAGCCACTGCTGCTCCTGCAGTTGCTTAGAGTTCCAGTCAGCCTGAAATGGCCACAGGGGGCAGATACAACTCAAACCTTTTGGGAGATTTTGTCTGGAAAACTGTTATAGGGGCATTTTTGTCTGAAATACTGTTACATAGCTTTCTTTATTGGTGACACCACAGAGAGTTTAATACCAGTGTTTATTCATCCTTTGAAGACTGCTAGACCATGAAGTTCAGATACCTTTAAGAAAGTTCAAATGCTTATTTGAACCTCTGAAGGAAAAATTCAATGCTGAAGCTCTCTCTTGTGTGAAGGTACAGGGCTTTACCACAGTTGTTTTTTAATTCCCATCACTGAAGTCCTGTAGACTGAAGACTGTAGAGAAATGAGCTGCTCTGCCAACCTACACCAGGCTGGTGTCAGCCTTGTCCTTAATCCTGGTGGGCTCTGCCTTTCCCAGCTAAAATGTGTAGGAAACAGTGCTGGTCTCCTGTACAAGGGGCTGAAGGATATGGTTTATGAGGTGGCATGCTGGGATAATGCTGGTCTGAGTGAAAACATCCACTAAGAGCAATCCCCCCAGACTATCCTTGTTTTTGAATGAAGAGTCATATCTTCCTCCAACATGCTTTCCCTATCTTTTCATGTAGTCAGAGTTATTCTGGGACCACTGCAAGCCATGTAGCAATGTAATGAATTCCAAGTGCAGGAGGAGACCACATTGGAGGAAAAATTCATTAAGTGCCAAGGGCATTTTTTTTTTACTGGTACTGGAAAATATTCCCTAAATAATACTTCTGGATGTAGAGGCAGAGAGGGAAAAGATTTAAAACAATCCTTTAAATTCAGTAGAAGCCTATTTTAATGGCTTGTTTAATCTGCCAGCTGGCACAACATTCATTGACTTCTTGCTACAGATACTTTAAGAAGACCTATGTGGTTCTTGGAAGTGAATTTATATTAAGTTGTAGAAACCTAAATATGAATAAATTGGCAAGACTCTTTTTGGTACTTAATAGAAATCAAGAAACTGCTTAGTCATTTCCAAAGATATTTCTGTCTCATTTTACATGTAAATACCAAAATAATATGGACTTAAAGCAGTAGCAAGGATAGTGAAAATGCAGATCTGTTCCTGATATGTGTCCTTTCCGAAGTATGCGTACATCCTTCAGGCTTTGCAATCACATGTATTCCCTATTCAACCTTGTGCTTTGGGCAGAGTTTTTATTATATTATTTGTGACACGAGTTTGCTCAAGATAAGTACATTATGAGTTTGTGTCTTCTCCAGCACTCTTTGGCCAAGAAAACTTGTCCCATCTTTATGTGGATGTCTATTTGGGGTCTCTTGCAAACAGTATCACTTAATAGGTCATCTAGGATTTATTTCATATATATTTTATGTAAGTATTCAGATTTTTGGTTTTTAACTGTATTTGTGTGAAGATAGATGGGTATAACTGAGTGCAAATTTCATGTACAGTGTCAGGTATATAACGTTTATACTTTCTGCTACTGAAAAGTTAGGCTACATCAAGGAGCATGTCTTCTGTTTTCAATTACTTTCAGCACTGGAAAAGCAAGGGAGGAAAGATTTAAACTACAGACCAACCTGTCTTTTATGTTTAGGGAATTGTATAATAATATCTAAAGTGACACTTGTCAGTATTTACAAGTTGTAAAAGTTTTATTTGTTTCAGGTAAGCACTGAAAAATCTGGCTAGTTTATTTACGTTTATTTATGATTTTCAGATCTGGCTTTTATTTTCTTTGTTCTTAAGGGTGCAAGCTATTTTCAGTTGGGTTTATTTTTTTTTTTTCTTCTTTTTTTTTTTTTTCTGGGGTATGGATTGTAAAAATCCTCTAAGTTTGCAAGCATTATCATCTGGGATTTTAGTTTGATCCTTCTCTGTGCATTTTTTCCACTGTCTGTTTTTTCTTTCAGACTTCTTTTCCCATTATTGCCTCTGTTTCCTTGCTTTCTTAGTGCTTTCCCCCATATATTTAATAGGGTATCCTTGCAGAGACTGTGTCTCTAGTTGTACTCCACTCCTGTAGAGCCATCAGATCTGGTACATTGTGAAGCATTCACCCTCAGAAGACCACACATGCCAGTCATAAATATTATTTCTACTTTCTTCATTTTGAAGAACGCATAGGATTTGAAGGCTGAGTTCAACAGTTGTTTTTTTCCAGCTAGGCCATAACTAAAGATAAGGGGATTGATTTTTGAAAAACAATTTGCTTAGTAAACATAGGCTGCTTTCCTAATTTGAGTGCATTTGCAAAGAGTTTTGAAGCTGTCCTCCCTCCCCTCCCTTTCCACCTTTGTATATATCTGGTTTTGGCCAACAGTTTGCACACATACAATTGTGCTCTGTGGGTTGACTGAAAAAAGGTGTTTCATGTGCCTTTGGTGCCTACAACTTATATTGTGACCAGTCATATGCTCTGTGTCTCAGGCTGAGCTGGCTGAAACTTACATGGCAAAAAAAGAAGGCTGGAGGAGACACCATAGTGATTTTGGATCCTTATGGAAGGGGACTTAGGGAAAGGTAGTAGATAACATGCAGCACAGAAATTATTATTTTTTCCACTTACTTTTTGATGGAAAATTATATTTTTTCCCCCCAGACCACACAGATATTGTCTGAGGCACTGTCCCTAGGAAAACTAAGCAACTTTAAAATCTATGGGCTTGATATAGCTCAAGTATAACTTTCTTTTGTCACATTAAAATAAAGCATTTATGAATGTCTGTGTGCCCTCAGTATTGAGTACACAGGATACTGTCGGGTCTCACCTGAATTGTTTAATAGGCTCTGAGCCAGGCTCTGTTGAGAGTTTTGACGATGCCGTTCCCCAGCAGGGTGAAGAAATGCTGTACCTATGCACTGCTGTTGTGGTATTTGATGGCAGTAAGTGTGCCTGAATATCCAGTTATAATAGTCAGATTATTCTCAAGATTACTTAGCAGCTTCCCTGTGTGACTCTCATGAGGGGAGCTGGCAATATTGTAGTCTTCCTGCATCGTTTTTTTTTTATTGTAGCAAAGCCTCACTGGTGCTGGGTTTTGTGTTTTGGTGACATTGTTGTGTTAGTGTTTCCTTGCTTTCAGCTAAACTCAGCATAAAGTGGGGATGTATGATGTAGATTTCAAATATGGCAAATGGTCTGAGGGACGTCTCTTTTGTGGTACCCTCTCTGAACTGTTGCTTTACCTTCTTAAAGCTAGCGCTGGCCTCATGCTTCAGTTTTCAATCAAAATGACACTGAATTGCTGCCTATTAGAGATAAACTGATACGGCTACTTGGCAAGAAACAATTTGGGTTTCATTTTTAAAGATGACTAGAAGTGTTAGCTGGAAAAGCCCAGCAGAAATTTCTGCAGCTGGATCCATTCCAGGTGGAATTCCACAGATTTTCACGATGCTCTGCTGTTGAATAACTGGACTTTCAGCTGCAATGTATCTGTCACTGTGACGTGCCTTGTGTTTGTGTAACTGTACAGGTATTGGGAGGTAAGATAAGTTAAAGAGCAACAGGCAAGACTTTGAAAATTTATCATTCATTTCTTCTGGCGAACTGGTTGGATTGAAAATACTTATTGTCTCTTAGAGCACAATTAGTAATATCAGCAAACTGAAGAACTTCAGGTGTATGGGTTGGGGTTTTTTTTAATGTTTGTTTTCTCTTTAAAAATTACTAAAACTTGGTATTGATGCTTACTGTTGGTTCCATAGAACAAGAAGAGAGAGCCCCTCAATTCTTACTAGAGATTATGACCCTCAGCACTAGGATTCCTAGAGCTGCATGTTTTAAGAGGAAAAGAAAAAGGGTTGAAAATACAAAACTGAAGCCACAGTAAACTGTCTGCATTGTATCTTCATATTATTTTCTATTACTTTTTATGACTACGTAGCTTAATATATCATGATTTTGTGTTTTGAAATGTGGACGTTGAAGCCAGGCTGAGTGAATGTTGCTGTTGGAACCTTAAGATTTGCTTAAACGTTTTATTATTTTTAATGGCATTACCTTAGCTTTTGGATTCAAGACCTGAGAGATACAGAGAAAGTGTGTGAACAGGGTGCTAAAACATCCATAAAACCTACTTGGAAACAAATTCAGAAAACCTATTATTGAAATGTGAGCGTGAGGGTCAAGAGGGGTGGTGTGAGTGTAGGACAAGGGGGTGGCATCAAATGAGAAGGGACAGGAGCAGAGTAGCAGAAGTCAGAGCAGCAGATACTTCCTATTTCTGATCAGCTCCTTGCCTTGACAGGGAAATCCTTCTTAAGTGGAAAGTCAAATGTGGAAAGCTGTGCTGCTGCTGCTGACTTCCTTGCTAGCTCTGGTGCAGAACTGCTCCTGCACTTAGAGAGAGCACCATCTTCCCTGGCTGATGCTGGCCCTGCTCCTAGCTCAGCCTCTCTGCCTGTTGCCAGAGCTGTGATGGTTGTTTGTATGAGCCTCTGCTTGTCACAGTGGGCACTAGACTGCCCTGTCTTTTGTCACTTCTGCTGCACCACTAAGCAAGAGTCCCCCACGTGCTTTCTGCTTCCATGGCTTGTTCTGCTTCACATCTTTGTGGCGGTACCTTGCCGTACAGCTTCGTTGTGCCTTTGCACATGCAGAAGGGACTGGCAGCATCACAGTGGTCAGTACCTGGTGCATGGCCATCAGCTCCTGCAGGCATTTCTGTTTCAAATTGTCTTTAAGGGAATACAAGGTGGCAGTTTTGCTTGTGTAGGCCAGAAATCAAAGACTGGCTTTCCACAGTTGTGCAGCTTCTTCTGCCTCTGTGATATTCTTTTGCATGCTCTGATTTTTATTTTTTTTTTTAACTAATAGAAATCAGTGAGAGAATTGGCATTGCCATTTAACAGGGCAAGAAGTGCATACTCCTCTTTAATATGACTTGGTCACGTGAGCTAGTCATTCTTTCCTATTATTAGGAGCAAGGGCTCCTAACTGGAAGTTGTTGGCATGGGCACTGGTTTCCTGTTCTTGGAGTTTCAGTGAGAGATGAAGTTGGCCAACAGTGGGGTCATTGCTGCAAGTTTCAACTGTCAGGCCACAGATTTGTGTCAAAGCATGCAGGAGGACTAAGTGCATGATGTGGGCATTCTTGTGATTAGATTAACAAAATGAAGATGAAGGTCTTTGCTGGTAGAAGCAGATAAAAAGCAAGGGTAACTAGTGAATGATATCCCATCAGCCTGCTTCTCAGTGTTTGATTGCAGAGAAAAAGTGAAGGCAAGTCAGAGCTCATTTTGGGACTAAGCACTTTTATAAATGGTTTTGTGGATTGTAAACCCTCTTCAATTTCTGTGTATTTTGTCCTTCAGAATGGGGGCCTCATTGTCATTTCTTGGGATATGATTAAACAGTAGTAAAGGGCAATGCATCTTTTCTGCCCTTTGTATATACAGCAAAGGCTAAGTATTTCCTCAGTGATATCAGCATGAGTAAAAGTAATTTGTTTCCCACAAGCATTGCAAGAGTAAAAGAAATTCTGCCTCTGCACAAAGGTATGAGAGGATGAAGTAGCCTACATTGGTAAAAACTGAGATCACACCACTTTCTGACAGACAGGGTAAGCTTAGCAAACTTTCATAGTATATATTAGATGAATTTGTTTTGCAAGGGTGGAATCCAGTCCTGATTGAAGTCTCTGGGAAGTGTGCCAGGGATTCCAACAGGACCAGGATTTCAACTCTAGTTTGTATACGAGTAATATTTCAGTATCTTCTGATCTTTGGGGACAACATATTTGAAATACTTCAGAGGACACTTGAAGAGGAGAGTCAAGGGTCGATCCTTCTACCATGAGAACCAGTGGCTGTGCCAGTGGCTTCCAGCAATGTCCTGTTTATTCCTTTGTTTGTTAAAGGGAAATGATAGACAAATGTTACAGAGATCAGGGGCGGGACCAATATTTGCAAATCCAAATGTCAAGAGAAAATTCGGCTGGGCCCTTATGTCAACGTGCAGTAGGAGAAAGGAGAGGAAGGATGTAGGAGTGGAAATGGCATACCCACACTCAATCTGCCCAAGGGAGTCAAGACAAATGGGGACTTTCCATTGCAACTGACGGGCTGGGAGATGAGAACTGCTACTACTGCGTGCTTAGAAGAGTATTGTGGTGTTGACAGCAGCACGCTGTGTGTTTGTTACCACCTCTGAGACAACGCAACTCTGTAGTACTTTTTCCTCAGTGCTGAATTAGATCCTGGATATGAGAAGAGGACCAGCCATAGATCTTTTAGTTGCATACCTGAGTTAACTCTGGCAGAGACAGAGTCCTATAAAAAGCACCTTGTCAGCGCTTTTGTGTGGTTCACCCTGCAAGAGCAGGAGCTGACACACGGGCTGGCACTTCAAGGACACTTGTGATGTACACTTTGGTAACCTGTGCTGAAGCCAAGGGTGGGTGAAACCTATTCAGGACCAATTTGAATTGAGGGCCTGGACCTTGGCATGGTCCTGTGGCCCATCAGTGCTCTGCAGGACAGCAACTGAGACTCTATTCTATGTAATCACTACACAGTTTTGCTTAGGATGCCATAGAGATGTTAACTAATATGTTCATCAGGTTTAAAAATGCCCCACCAGTGTATATGAGCTTTTTTACTCTCATTAAAGACAAGACAACAAATGTACCTTATATCAAAAGCAGAGATTTTAATAGATGAAGTTTTTGATTTCCTTATTGAAATTCTAGGAACTTCTCTGCCTTCTTCTCATAAAGTCAGTGGTTTGGATATTGGATATACACATGTAGCTGGAAGTGAAATGTTCTAAGAACTGAAACTGAGATCTTGAGAAAACTCCAAAGTTCGATGCACTTGGTTGGTTTGCCATTGATGAATTATCTCTGATAGTCCTAACAAGTGTGGTCAGACAAAACAAGGCACTGGCTAGATTGGAATAAAACAGTGTGTTCATGTGTTTATTTTGCCTTAAGTTCCAAATGAGCTATTCTGTTTGGGAAGGGATAAAGCTGCTTGATAGGAGTTTGTGTGTGTGTGTATGTGCAAGATTGCATTTTCTGCAGTCAACTTGAGTACTTGGCCAAGTTTACAGAAACAATTGCAGATGTGGTTTTGCATGAAAGCAGCATTGAAAATGAATTTATGGAGAAAAGAAGAACCTCTTTAAATGTAAGCTTTACCGTTCATAATGTATGATTCCAGTGATATCCAACATCTCAGATTAAAGAAAGAGCATGCATGAGGTATGACAAAGAACAAATCAATCCTTTGAACTTCACCTTTTGACTTCAATGAAACTGTGGCTGTTTCTAAAAGATCTGAGTGTCACTGAATGCTTCTAAAGCAGAATTAATAGGGGAGCAATGAAAATAATTTCCAAATGTTTTTGACAGATTTTAATAAAAACCACATTTATTTGTTTTGACTGAAGATAGATTAAGGAACTCTAATTCACCCAGATATTGCAGTAGAATGCTTGTCATACCTGCATTTCATGGGTGCCAGATTAAACAAGTCACATTTAGACAATGGGTGTTGCTTGCTGAGTTGCTTTCAGCTGTAAAAAGGGCAATGTAGGGGTTCCATTTTCACTTCTGAGGTGGAGGAGGTAGAAAGAAAGGGAAATGTCTTAGGGATATGGTAGACATTTACTTCAACTGGCTACATGCCACAAATATTCTTCATGCTTCTTGCTGACCAGTCCTTTACTGACATTTGAAAAGTCCAGACTTCCATGCCAGGGCTTTGGGACAACTGAAGTGGAGGCAAATGGAAAAATGGGACATGTAGGTTAATGGAGTACATGCCACAAAGCTCCTTGCTTTGAGATATTTGATACTTTTGGTGATAGGATTAAGAAATAAAAATAAAAAAGGAGGGCAAGACAGCAGTAAGTTATGTCTTGTGTTACTACCTGCTCCTGCTGTGAGGACAGGTCAGAGAACAATCAAATGTCCAGTTGCAAGCATGTAGGAAACCTTTGTGTAGCTGGACTTGGAAGGGTCCTAAAATTTCTATCAGCTCCCACAAAACTGAGATTCTACATTAGTGCATGATAGGTCTGTGCTAGTGCCCCACTTCATTCTCCAGCATGAAAGGCTTGTTCAGCTGAGGAAGGAAGGGCATGTACCTGGTGCATAGTGCACACAGATGTCTTTAGATAAGCTAGGAAATTTAGCAGCAGATTACTCTTGTTACAAAGAAACTTAAAGCTAAATCCCTTTGCTTCCTTTCAGGTAAATGAAACCATGTTCTGGTTTCAGAACTACCGAGGGGGGTCTGGCAAGAGCTCTCTTGCATGGGCGGTCATCACAGTTTGCAGCCTGCCTAGCAATTGTTAGCGTGAGGCTCACCCTGGGCATTCACAGCACTGGAGCAGCGAGTGATCCCAGCCAGTGATCCCATGTTAAGGGAGCAGGCATGACTTACAGGCTCTTTAGGCCTGAAGGTCACCAAGAGGAAATTTGCAATTTTTTCATTGTAGTGTGAGGGAAGCAAGATGGCATGTGCTTGTGCAGTGCTGTCACTAGACATGGCTGGTGTAGAGCCATGTACAATATGCAGCTGTGCTATGTTAGGGAATATGCTTTGACTTGAAGTTTTTTGGCTCAACTAGGGTGAAGTGGGTGCAGAGGTTCTGTGTAAACATTGCAGTCTGGGAGTGTAATAGGAAGGTGATTGGTGGGTCTTGAAAGAAAGACGTTTCTGTTTGTCAAAGACCTGAGGAGCTGTTTGCATTTTGGCCTTTTACCAGTATAGCTCATCTATTTTTTTAAGTTCCCCTGGATGCTGAGTTGTCTCTGAAACCAGAGCTGGGAATTAGGTGAGCACAGTATTAAATCTGAGCCAGAGCAGCAGGTTGTTTTACTCTCTGTATTGGAATTATACAGTTATGTGGTTTGTATATGCTTCTACCTAGCCAACCTATTGTTTGCTTTCAAAAAGCATATTCCCATTAAATTATGATTAAAATATTTATTTGCGTATTTACAATTGTATATAACTGTGTCTCTGATTTTATACCTTGATGAAAGCTTGAAGAAAGACGGTTAAAAAAAAAATTGAACTCTCTTATGGGATGAAACATAAAAAGGGCGTGTGGGATTTGCATGTGTGTGCTTTGTTCTGGGAGGGATTAAATGTCCTTCTTGAAGAAAGGACCTTTTAGCAAGACAATGGAAAACAATAAATTTCAGCAACAGACCATAGTCAACTGAAGATCAAAGGCAATATGTGAAATGCAGAGAGGGAGGGATAGATTGGTATAACTTTTGAAATGAAGAGTGTTTTTTGTGGAGACATGGTATCTGCAGGGCACATGCTTTGCTGTGCTTCTGATTCAAGTAACGTGGCAATGTGGGTGAAGTGTTGTAGGTAAGTTACTTTGCTTATTTGTCATCTCTTAGTCTTAGTATATCTTCAGGAAGACCACAGGGCTCATCAATCATCCCACAATCTAAAGGCTCAGTCTCAGAATCAAAAGACATAGAGACCCCAATAAGACCTTTGTATGTGAGGCTGTGTATATTCTGGGAGTGTTTTTTTGGGGTGTTGGTGTTTTGTTGTTTTTGTTTATTTGTTTTAAGGCAGGATCAAAAATCTTCAAAATTATTCTATAGATCACTCTCCTGAGTCTGGTGGTGGAAAACTCTCAAGTGTCCACTTTAGGTTATTTCAGTATTATTTCAGTGGTGTAAAGACTGAAAATATGCTCGAGTCTTGTTTTGAGGTAGGAGAAACAAATTTTGTGGTGAACCTTTTCACAGTGTAACAGTAGCCCATATTCCAGTAATTTGCATAGACGTGTGGATGTCAGGGGAATAGCACTGGTCAAATTGTTTTAGACATCTACATCTATTTGCTAAATATATGTGTGTGTTTCTGCTTCTTTAAAATTTATTGATGACTTCTGCTTGAATTAGGTGAAAAACATATCTGGAAATAATTTGGAGAAAAAAATTGAGACATCAAAATATTTTTCATCATACTTTAAAACCAAAATTTTTACACTCAAAATAAAGCAAAAGAATTTTGGGGGGTTTGGAGGCTGAATGAAACATTGCTTTTGATTTGAAATGCTTTTTTTAGGGACAGTTTTCCTCCTTTCAGAAAAATGAAATGTTTTTGGTCTGACACCAAATTGTTAAACGGTGTAACAGGAAAAAAAATGCAATCAAAGAATAAAAAAAAAATAAATAAAGTTTCTTTGCACACATGAGAAGGTCACCCAGAGAGGTATTTTCACATATGGTTCTGAAGGCAGGCTCTGGAGTGGAGCAGAGTGGAGTGTTACATTATGTCCCAGGATGTTTTCACTCATGAACAATTTTCCTTTTAAGAAAAGGAGTGTTAAAATGTGCATGCTCCCAAAAATGGTTGGTGGAAAATGCGTCAAATAATTGGTACCTTCATCTGTAAGTAATTTTTGAGTCTTCTGAGAGGCAAGAACTGTCTAAGAATCTTAGATTTTATACACTATATATAAAATATGTTGTATATTTTATATTTTTGTGGATGTAGGAGACAGATTGAGACATTGAGACAGATTGATTGTTTATAATTTTTGGGAAGACAATGAATAGCTGACTTCTTCAAGTGAACCTCCTGGCTGAAGACTCTTTTTCTTGCACTTATATAGCTTTGCTAACTAAAGGTTGTACTGTTGACCTGATCTCTATTTCCCAAATGGCTTCCTAATTTTTGAAAAAGGATTTTTGGATTGCAAGTCCTATGAATATCATGCACTGGCTGGACCTCAGTCTTTTGAGAGGAGGCACTATAATAAACTCTAGGTGTCCTTCCAGGGCAGACATCCATCTGATCTCCATTGCACAACAGAAAAACACTCTGAGGATGGAGAAGGGTTGCTGCATCAGGGAACTCATCGGTGCTGTGCAATCTCCCTGGTGCTACTGGGAAAGAAAGGAGTGGAGAATCAACAGAAGTAGTTCTGGATTGTTGTTGTTATCCTCCTCGGATTTCCCCAGGAGGAAGAGAACTTGAGCTTTTGGAGATGAGAGATGGTGCTGAGGAAAGGGAAGGGTTGGATGAGGATCAGGTGGGTGCACAGAGTCTGGACCCATATGGAAGAAGAGAGTACCTCAAGAGAACTGGAGAGAGGTGATGAAGGCGCAAATAAATCAGATGACAAAGTGTGTCTGCTTTGGGGAGGTAGAGCAGGAAAAAACTTTGCCATTTTTGCTTCTAGAATGAGTTGTCACTCTAACAGTCAACTCTTTCTATTTTAAATCCCTAATGGTGACTGTGCTCCACAGACTACTGCTGCCTGGTACAGTCTTGCTTTCTGTGGACACCGTCATCTGCCCTATGCGCAGAGAAACCCAGCATGTTCTTTGAACTTGCTCTGTAGTACCATTCCTCTTTTGTTTCTTGTCTCTCAGCCGGGGGCAGCCCCATGAGTCCTGCAACTCACAGGCCCTCTAGCAAAGGAACTGGTTCTGGATCTAATGGCACATGTAGGCAGGGGTGGGAATACTCCTTGAGAGAAAACAGCAGATATGCTGTTCTGTGTTCTTCAAGGGGTACATTGTGCTAAGAGTAAACAAACATGAGATTGGAAAAAAATCCTGTTACAACTTGCTTTTTAGATATATGGTTTGTGAGCTTAAAAAAACACCTCAGCAAGCAGAAGCAATTGTAGTGTCTCTATGAGATTTGCAAAATTAACATTCCCTTTGAACCTCCATAAAACAACCCCAGCCAGACAAATGCAAGGAAAATCACATTAACAACAACAAAATTTAGGAACAAATCAAAAGCAAAAACACCCCTAGGAAAAGTAAACTAATAAGATAACCTTCACAAAACTCCCGCTCTCAGCAGTGTTTTAATCCAAAGAAGGGATTAATGCAAGACTTTGCTAGTGCCACCGATTTTATGTGGGGAGCGCTTGGTGCTGCCCCAGCAGGCAGAAATATAAAGCCGCAAGGCAGATCTGCATCTGCAAACAGAACACTTCAAGCAACTTACAAATGCACCTTGGCTTTGTTTCCCTTAAACTGCGAGCATCTCATAAGCCTTTATAAGACTTCTTCATGAGACTTTTGCAAGTCTTAGTCTGCATCTGTACAGTGGCTTTCCCTGCAGCGTAAATGGACGAATGGGCTGGGAAACGCGGTTTTGGGGGGGACGGTGGGGGTGGAAATCCTCGGAGTGCAGCGCAGAGTTTAGGATTGCAGAGGAAGCTGAGGCCTCCAGCCCTGCACAGGAAGCAATCTTAGAGCAGGCCTTAAATGCCAGATTCCAGGCAGAGTTTAACTAACCACTGACAGCTCTGTAAACAAAGCAGGGACAAAAAGAGAACAGCTTTCCCTTTTCTGGTAGTCATTTTTGGTTTGGGGGCTGCAGGGAAATTCTGTAATACTCGGCTTGATGGGATATAAACCAAGGCTGAAAAGGCTTTGCATATGAAGAACTGTAAAGGGGAAAATACTTCATGGACTGAACCTTAAAGAAGAAGGTAGGGCACGGGGAAAATGCATGGATTAAACTACCAAAAAAAGTATTGCTACGTTTTGTTCTTTGAGCAGGATTTATAAATAGCTTGGTTTCTCTTGGATGGTATTTAAAAGTAATGGCTTATTTTTCTTCCTTTCTTTTTAAATTCNTTTTGAAGGGGGAGTGGGAACAGACAGACAAGGACTGACTTTTGAAAAACTTTTAATTATCTGTGCAACTAAAGAAAGTAAGAACTCTCTTGTGCAGTGTTTTTTACTGCTTCCGGTGAAAAGTTGGAAGCTTAAAGTTAAAAACCTGCAGAATTGTTGCTTTTGTTTTGGAAAAGACCTGTGACATTGCAAACAGCTAGTCTGCAGCTAGCAGATGTATACAGTCTTTACTTAAAGCATGTTGATTAAATTTTAACTAGGAAACTAAATGCAGGCACGGGCTATGTTTATCCTACAAGACATTTCATTAATCTTGTTTATCTCCACAATGCTGAGGAAGTTAAATTTTTTGATGGAAAAAGAAAATAGTTACAGCAAAGTTAAGACAGGAAAACAAAACTAAATGGACTCAGTTGGTTAAACGCATCCATTGTGTTTTCTCTCTCATCTAAGTGACCATCTCCCTTTTAGATTTGGATCTTTCCAGAGCTTGGAGCACTTAAACACCCACCATGGATGACTTTGAACGCCGCAGAGAGCTCAGGAGGCAAAAGCGTGAGGAAATGCGCCTTGAAGCAGAGAGGTGAGGCACTACATGTGGAAAATGGTGCTGGCGGCTTGCCTTTGATTAGCAGTGACTTTGAGAATTTCTGTCTCAAATTCCAAAGTATGCTACAGCTAAGCAAGGAGTCCTTGTGCTAACAATATGTGCCATAAAATAGCTGTAGTTAATGTCGTGGGAGAGATGAGGGGTGTCTGATGTCTAATGTCTAATTCCCTTAGGAAGCTGTAAATGTCCTGGCTTCTAGTTATTTTGTTATATGGATAAATGTAAACAGCAATGGTGGAATATGGGTGTGTGAAATCACTGATAGGAAAGCTCATGCTCGGATGCTCTGTGAGTGGTGTGCAAAGGGACTGTGTTTGTCAGATATTTATATATGTCAGATAATATGTATATTAGAGCTAAAGTTATATGATTGAAAGCTGAGATATGCTTGGTATATGTAGTATAGCATATCTGTGAATTGTCTGCCATTACTGTGCAATTGCGGCTGTGTTTGTGCTGCCTGTCACTTTTTATTAATTTCTAGTCATTTTATGTGGGCAACAAGGGCAGCATTCGCTACCAATTATTACAGATTTACTTTGGTGAAAATGAGAGTAGAACTTGATGTGGGTATGATGATGTCAATTTACGAAAGTAACACCATGAAAATACTGGGAATGACATTCATTAACTAACCCATTTTACAACTATATAGTTGTCTTCACTTTAGTGGAATTTCCCATGACTTGCACTGGTATAAGCAGGGAGAAAGACAGGCTGCATTTATTTTTGTAGTGTTTTCAGTGATACAAAAATTGGATTTAGTTTATTATCATTGCATTGATTTAAAGAAATAAAAACTAGGTTTAAGCACATTTTGTTCTCATTTTTGTATTTAATTCTGAATATGGACTTCATTTTCATTTCTGCCCTTTCCCATGATCTGACAAAACCCTGTTGTTTTGGATTCTGAATGCTGTAGATAAAAAGATGTTTTTTCAGTG
Source organism: Scytalopus superciliaris (assembly GCA_013400415.1). NCBI lineage: Eukaryota > Metazoa > Chordata > Aves > Passeriformes > Rhinocryptidae > Scytalopus > Scytalopus superciliaris. The sequence continues at coordinate 118,740 of VXBX01006002.1, read as the reverse complement.
CAGTTGTAAATGGAAGCCAGCAGAATGCAATATATATTGTATGCCTGCTTTGAGCTTTTTAATAAGGTCCTGCTATATTAGCAACTGTCTGATGGAAATTGATGATACTTGGGAGGCAGGGGGGAATCCCAAGTAGAGGAGATGCAATAGCTACCTTTCTTCAGGCAGGAAGTGCTGCCATGCAAAACTGTGTGTGGGAGGTCTTGTCAGGCTATATGCTGAACCCACGAGCTCTGGACAGCAGCAGTGTTGCTGGCAGATAAATCACCTCATTTGAAGCGTGGCGGCCAAAGAGAAATTAGTCAGCAGCCTTCCTTTGCACAGCACAACCATCACCATTCCCAAAAGGCAGGAGAGCAAATGTGCCATGCACTAAGCTGCCTTCTTGTCCCAGAAAGTTCCCCCTGGGCCTGGAGCTGCACGTGTGTGTGTTGGGCAGCATGGGAGGGACTGCAGAGCCCATCCTAGTGCATGGCATAGCACATGGTGTTTATAAACTTGTAGTGCACTTCTGCTTTAAGAAAATTTGTTTGAGAAAAAGCTCAAACCTTAGGGGTTTTTTTGTGACTAGAGGCCCTGGGTGGCCTTGAGAACATGCTGGGGGGGTGTAGTTTGGAGGGTGTTTTCTTTTACCAAAAAGTGTCTCTTTAGTTCCCTTTGAAAACCTCAAAGCTCTTATGTGAGTGTGCAGAGGCTGTCAGGTGTCCTGGGCATCAGCCATGGCTGGCTTGTGGAGGCAGCAGGATGTTGGGCGTAAGGGTTTCTGCCTTTGCCACTACTGAAGCTTAAATCCAAGGCTTCAGGAATACATCTCCCCCCTCCGTGCCTGCCCTCCGCCTCCCCGCACTTTTGGGAAGTGTTTTAGCCATGTCTGGGGAGGCTTTGTTGGCATTTAGTGTGGTAGCCTTTATGGAGGAGAGGAGCTCAGTGGAGGCCTGGCCAGAGGAGAAGAGCTTGGGCTTGTGTCCCTATTTTCTCCCAGATTGCTGCAGATGTGCTCCATGGCCTTTCCCACACATTTGAAGCCTTTTTACAGTAAATTGCTATACACGAAATCTTGCTGCACTCCCTCCACTGCTGCCAACTTCAAGCATTCAAGTACCATGAGTCAGACTCCTTTAAAGTCACAAGACTGCTTTAAAAATCTTGAGATCTTAAAAATAATTTAGTCTGGCCTTTTTATTTTTGGTTTGCCTTAACAATAACAAAGTCTTTTTCTCCAGTTTGGATGTGACTTTGGGAGCCAGGATCTCCTGAAACATGCCCTCTGTAGGGGCAACACAGAGGAGGAGCTGAGCTCAGCGTTGCACTGCCCATGTTCAGTGAAGGGCAGCAGCATCGGGGCAATTATTAACAAATTAATATGTGATTATGGATTGGTTTTGGCGAATTCAGAGTTTTAGGGACTTGGAATCATCTTTACCTTTAAAAATACAACTTCAGCATGCTCGTGTACATGCCACAAGCTACAGCAGACTTCCCTCTAAACCCTTTCAAGCATTTTATGAAGTGAATTGTGCAGTCCTAAGGTGCAGCAGGGAGGTTAAAAATGCTCTGTCAGCTCTGAGCTGCCTATGTGCTGCTCACACATAAGCCATTTCCCTGCACCCTTCCATCAGTGGGCTGTAGCCTGACTATGGGGAAACTACCACTGGTTGTAAGCATTTCCATGGGAAGATGGACAGATGGATGACTGTGTGGGATGTAACATGTTTGCTGGGTCGCCCAGACACTGTTTAGACTTCTTTGAGTAGAACAGTAAACCCAGAAATGCAAGCAGCTATATCAAACGGGACTTGTAACTCAGCCAGTTGCAGTGATGCATTTTGCCATTTCCTGGGATGAAAGTACATGGAATGCATGTCTTTCTGGCCTGATGCCTGTGCCCAAGAAAGACTGAGGTGTTGTAGCAGTATTGACTCATGCACCCCATGCCCAAGAAGAAGTGATTTGATGTTATTGTGCCTTCACCAGGGACGAGAGGCCATGTTAGGGCTGGTCAGGGTACATGTGCCATCAGATTCCCAAATGTCTGTGATGCTGGAGCCACTGATGTCCACTTATTTAAGTCTAATCTTTGGAGAAGCTTAGTGTAAGTTCAGTCCTGGAGGTCTGGTGTTAGGCTTTGTGTTTTGCTTTTTTCCCCATTAGAAATCCGTGGCAATGTTGCTTTGTTGTGCTGTGTAGCCCTGGCATTTCAGGTTCATATGCTTAGGATTGAGCCTGAGAAGATGCCAGTTTTGTGTTTTGAAGACCAACACTGCATTTCACCTTGATATGTGCTGTGGCGAGTAGTTCATACTGTGGCAACTCAGATACAAACTCACAGCATCTCAGCAAGCAAGTGGGTTTTTTGCAATTTAATCTCTTACCTTTTCTAGGTATTCCACACATTCTGGATTCCCCACATAGGCTCACTGTGCCTACCAAGAAACTTTGTGCAGCCAGACTTTTTTTACTATTTGTGTTTGTCTGGTTCTCTGGAGGCCTATCAACATGTTTGGAGCAGCATTGCAGACCTGTCTGGGGGCATGCGTCCAACAGGAGACATATGGGACTTTGTCCAGCTTTCTCCCAGGCTGTCAGATTTATTGCATATCCTGAGATTGGCAGGGACCCAGCAGCTCTTGTACCTCATGGGAGAATGAGGCTTTTCAGGCACAGACTGGGAAACCCAGGACAAAGCATGACAGTATTTACTGTGCTGGTCTGCTGGCATTTTGCATCTGGTTTATATTGATCAGGTGTGAGATCAGGGGAAAATGGACCTTACCATCTGTTTGGGTGACGGGATGTGCTGTGTCTTTAACTGCTCTATGTCAAAGCCAAGGCTTTGTCCTGCTCCTCAGAGGCAGAGGGAGTTGTGTGCTTGGGATGATGCCCAAGCACATATGGATGATGCCATATAAAGTCCTGAGGTACTGGTCCAGAGCTGGCTGAAATCAGCGTGAAGCTGTCCACTGACTTCAGTGGGCTTTGGAATAAGCCCTACCTGAGTTATTTCAACCAGATGATTTATGAGGAAGTCTCAGTGGCAGCTTTGAAGGAGCTGGACAAATGCTTTGCCTTCCCAGCCACAGGATACATACAGTGCTGGAGTGTCAGGTCTGTCAGAGAAAGGGTTGCACTTAAGTGACAGGAAAAATCCTCTATGTAATTGAAGCACAGGGGATTGACTTTCAACAAGGGAAAAAACAAATACTACCTGTTGCTTTGTACCTCCTCCTAGCCAGTATAGGATGTTCTCTTGAACAAAACTATTGAGTTTTATTATTTTGATGTTGTCACTGACCCTGGAAGAATTTAGCCTTGTGCTGGGTAGAGTGTGTGTGTGTGTCTGGAGGACTGGCGCTTTCTAGGTATCTTGTTAATGCACTTTGGTCTGCCACAGCTGCATGCAGCTGCAGTGAATACTTGAAGTGAAATACTTCTTGAAGTGAAAATAGACCTACTTCCTTGACTTCATCATAACTGAGGGAAAAAATTTGGTCTCTGACTCGCTAAAGAATAGTTCTCAGGTCAATCTGTTTAGCACTTAAGCCTCAGTTTTACAAGTGGCTGACTTGCCATTATACCTGCAATGTATTTTCACCTCTCCTTGGTGTTTTTTTTTTTTTTTTTTGATGTTTTTTTTTTTTTTTTTTGTTTTTTTTTTTTTTTTTTGGTTTGTTTGTTTGTTTTCATTTGTTTGTTCGGTTTGGTTTTTTGTTGTTTTTTTTTGTTTGTTTGTTTGTTTGTTTGGGTTTTTTTTTTAATTAGAATAGGAAGATGATCCAATTTGTTCCATTGCCATCCCATCATGACTGAAGACTTCAGGAAGGTCTTAGGGTCATTGTCAGACTGAGGCTTAGCTTTCAATCTTAACCACAGCTTTGCCCTGTGTGATATTCTTCCATAAGGGACTGTAGGTCATTTCATGGGGAAGGAGAGGTGTAGGTCATCATGTTGTAAAAACAGGGCAAAGAGAAGTGGCTATCTAGCATCAAATCACAAGTCACTGAAAAGACTCTCTAAAACCACCCTGTAGAATGTCCTGACAGGGGCTACAGTTTTCCTGAGTAAGGGGCTTATCTTTTTGCAAACAAATCAGATATTACTAAATAAACCCTAAAAATGGTATACCCTCTACGCTACCATTAAAGCTGTATGGTTCCTGATAGTATTTATTATTAAAGGCAGTAGTTAAAGATTCTTTAAAAAAAAAAAAAGAAAAGAAGAAGCATCCAACTGCTCAATTGCAGACTTCTTCCAGTCTCTTACTTAAACACTTTTATAAGGTGTTCATGTTCATGGATGTGGGTTGGGGAAGGCTCATAAAAATAACCGAGCTTGCAGGTTGGGGGTGGTAGCAGCCTGCAGCAGGCTGAAAGTCTCCTGAGGTGGTAACTTAATGCAACTTCAGTTAAAAGAGGACACATGGTTACTCCCAAAACTTATCTTGGTACAACTGTAAAAGGAGCAAAGTGAATTTCAGTCCAGATCCATGAAGGCATGTACAGAACCAGAAAGACATTTAACATGCCCTTTACTGTTCCTGTTGAGTCTGGTGTAGCTCAGCCAAACATACAAAGGACCGATTCATCAAGTTAAGAAGGTAAATCCAGCAGGGTACATCACTGCAGGACAATGAGAAGTATGTTTCTTGTCTTCTGGAGAGGTAAGACAGGACACATTTGTTTCCATAAGCATCTCAATGTTTCTGGAGGGCCAGGAAGTGTCAGCCTTGTCACCCACAGAAAGTAAACAATTTCCTTTGCTTGTCCAGGACAGTGAGGGTAAGTGTGTGCCCATGTTAGATCAACACTGAATGATCACAAATAACTTTTGAAGCTGCTTCTCATTCCTGCACTGGAGTTATCCCTAGTGTGTACATTAGAGACAAATGTGAAACAGTGTTGAGGCTTTTGGAATGAGCATTCTGTGTTTGCTTTTTTTTTTCTTCAAACACTAGGACTTGTCTATTTCTTGTTTCCAAGTGCCTGCTTATATTTTTATTAAAGAGTGTTCAGAGACTATGCTTCAGTTCAGGCTTGTGTATAGGGAAAGGAGAATGTGATCTTAATACAAGTTTTCAATGAGAGCATGTTTAAATATAAGAGCAGCTGGCTGTGTATGTGTACCATGTAATTTCCCAATGTTCATGTTTTTTTAGAACTGTACTTGCCCAAAAGTTCAGTCTCTGTCCTCTTGAGGGCTGTGGCCTTTTCTATTCCAAGCCTCTTTTGCTACTGGAACAGAAACTACAGGGGGTTTATCTCTCCATGAACTTCATATATCCTGAAGCTGCAAATACTTTGAGGGTTTCTGTTTGCCTTTCCATAAAATACTCACCTTCTAGCAGAGCTGAGACATGACACCTTCTGCCCAGGAGTTAAATATTAAGACAATGAATAAATAGGATTAGAAATGCGTGAGAGTTGGGAGCAAATTGAAGTACAGTGCTCCAGCTGTTAACCTGTCTCCACAGCTCCCTTGAATTCCAGGAGGGACAGGACATATTTGGATTGTTGAGGTGGGTTTGGCCCTTCACACTGCACTGCTGTTGTGCAGTTCTTGGAGCTCATTCTTAACCCAGACAGAAAAATGACTCATTAAAGCATGGTCTACAGCAGCCACTCTCAAGTGAGAGTGGATGCCACACAAATCTTTGCTATTGTAGCTTTTCAAATGCCGTGGAGGAAATAACCAAACATATGCAAAGCTCAGTAGAATGTACTGCATCATTCTACAGTTTTTGTATATTTTTTCAGGTTATATTTTCTTTAACATTGTTATGAAGAAATGTTTTATAAAAGAAGTTTTGTTCTTCCAAATAAGACATATAGAGTATGAACTTTACTGAACTAAAGTCACTGCAAATCCTAAGCAGACAACAAAATCAGCTTCTTATTATTTCATATAGTAATCCACATATATGTCAAGGTCATTTTGTAATCTGAGTACTACATGTACTATACCAGCCAAGCTTTTAGGAGGACAGCCCAAGTCTGGCACCCAGACAGCTAGCAAAATGCTCCATCTTTAATCAGTTGTCAGGAAAACATCCGTGAACTATTTGAGTCTTATTAGATGCCTAACCCAGTCTCTCTTCTTAGCCAAACCCAGTTGCTCTGTATTTCGCCCTAGACAGTAAGTATATAATTGAGCTCTCAGCTGCTTAGTCATTTCCCACATGCCTGATATCCAGCTAGCACAAGAGGCAGGGTTAATTTAGTTAATTGTACAAAGCATTCTCAGGCCATAGGATTGTGTCTACTGCATCACACAAATCCATGTGCTTACAAACGAGTTTACTGAAAATTCTGCATTAACCCTTCTTTTGATTAAATAAGGCCTTATTTTTTAATAGTGATACTCTGCAAAAAATTTAATTTAGTTTTAAAAAAAGTGAAAGGAATACTGGTTACTTCTCACAGCCCTTGCCATGCAGGTTGACTGCTAGTACAGCCCTCCTTGCTGTTGCCTAAGAGGGATGGTGGGAGCAAAGTGGGGAGGGCTGCCCTGCATTGCCCTCCTGCTGCAGCACCCGTACCCTGGACCCAGAGGCTGAGCAGCTGCTTAGGAGTAGAACATTTTGGGATGGACTTGGGCTGGTGGTCTGAACCCAGCGAGCTGCTCTGCACATGTGGTGACACAACATTGTGTCTGCGGGAGGTATTGAGTTAGGGGCTGCTCTGGAGGAGAATGTTGTCAGTGTTTAATTTGCTCTTTTGCTCTGAACAGGAGAGAGTAACAAGAAGCAGCCTCTAAACCCACAGATTTCCACATGGATATGATCTCTTAGTTGTTACATTGCAATGCCTTCTTCTTAGTGAACAAAACCATTGTTGAACTTGTTGCTTAATTGTGTTACTATTCTTCAGGGCATTCTGGGCTCAGAATGGTAGAAGCTATTTGGCATGATAGAGATTTGCAGTTATTGCCCAGCTGAAAGACTCTCTAAGGAGTGACATGAAAATAAATTTAGCCAGTGTGTTCCTAGGAACATCTGCTTCTCAGTGTGAGTTTGCATTTTATTAAGGTCTTTATGATCTAATATCTGAAATTAAATCAGATTAGATTTCCCTTTAAAAAATCTTAGGCCAGTTGGTTTGCAGGGATAATAGATTAAATAAAATCAAACGCTAACAAGTTTTATACATGAATAAGCATAGTATGTAAACGCTATCAAATTGCTGACAGCCTGGGCAAAGTCATCCTCAGCCATCAACAGCTCAGTTGAAAGAACTATAGTGGAAAAATGTGATTTGTAAGTGAAACTCCAAATTGATTTCAACTTGCAGAAGCATCTCATTTGGTTGATTAGCTTCTGCATTTTTGGCTTTGTGCCTTTAAACAAGTTTTTAATTCCTGAAGATAAAGGTTGATCAGCAGCTTTATTTCTCTCATCATAACCTACTTACTAGCTCAGGCTAAACAAGGAAAATCCCTCTTGCCAGCAGATTGTCCTTGAGCCATCAAGATCTTTCATAGAATAAAGTCATCAAGTGACTGTGCTTCTCTGGTAACTTAATTCATCACCACACAGCTCAAGAAACATTCTTGGCCAGAAAAAAGGTCAGTGGGCAACTACTCCTTGAAAAGAAGCCTAATGACAGCAGAGTCCCTGGGAATGCTGGCCTGCAGCCTGGCCAGAGGGTCAGGTTAACAGAAGTGATACAGCTCCAGATTAGAAGGAGCAGTAGTTGTGTCAGTGTTGCAGCTGAGCCCTTCTCTTCCTGGGAAGCAGTAAGGGTGATGGGAAATGGTAAAAGCTTTTCTTTCCACTTACTGGAAAGTACAAACCAGTGGGTAGTGTATGTGACAGTTAAAGGTTAGCTTCATCTTGGCTGACATTAAGAAAATGTAAATACACGTTTTTCTCCTCTTTATGTCAAACCTGTTGATTGGTTCAAATAACCTTGCTTATTAACAGACTTCACTGGAGAGTCTGTTGAATAAAAGGCCAGCAAGTTTGTCATGCTCACATACAAAATCAAGGGAAAGCTTCCACTCAGCAGCAAGTTGTGACTGCCGTTTGGGTTGGTTTTTTTCTCTGTCATTTACTGAAGACATGCCTCAGTTTCCTTTAAGGCAGCTCATGACCCATTTTCAATGCAGACATTATTTAAGCTAACAACAAAGACTGCTCTAGTAAAGGTTATCTTCTAGGCAGACTGTGTCCTTGTGCTGAGACCATAAGAGAGGTGCTGAAAATGAGCAGGGCTTCTCAAAGGTTTGGTTAAATTACTTCTCCATACTCTACTTCCATCTTCTGCCATCTTGAGACAACATTTTGGTGTATAAACTGATTCACTTGAGCTGGTGCTCCATTCCTTGTGACCCCTTGTATGATTTAAACCTGATATATATCATGGTAAATTTTTAAGTCAAATAAACACAGTGGAAAGTAACCAAATTACTATGACTCCATTTACTACTTGTCAGCCAAATCTCTTGCCAAAAGAATATGGGGGGGTAAACCCAGTGACACTGGAGGTTGGAATGGATGATCTCCAGGGGTCCCGTTCAACCTTAACTATCCTGTGATTTGGACTGAGAGGTTTGCATTGATTTACTGCCCTTGGCGTCAAACCAGGTTTGAGGTAAACTTTTGCTGCTTCTGTGCAGAGACAAGAACCCTGTAACTGTGATGAGGTGCATTGGTGATGGATTCCCTGATGAGCAATCTCTGTTGATCTTCCCTTTCCATGCAAATCCTGCTTTTTCCTATAGCTGCTTTTGTTTCTGCTGTTAACTCAGCTCTGCAGGGGGATGGGAGGCATAGATGATAATAGACAAGGAAGCTCAGACACTGATCTACCTCCAGTGCCTTAATGTTACATGTTGTATGAGGTCAGGTACAGATCAGGAAAAGGCTGGCATTAGATAGGTCAGTCAGATGTTATGCACATCCTCCAACTGCTATTGACCACATGTCAAGAAACAGAGAGCTCAAGGACTTGCTGCAAGCCTCTGCAGAGTCAGCCAATGATTACAGCTGTTCCTGTTCCTGGCAGCTGAATTCCCTGAACTATTACATTTCAAAGGAGTATTTTGCAAAGGTGACTAGAGAGAGACTAGAAAAAAAGAAATCCAAGCAGCATAATCTTAAAATGAGAATAGCACTGCATAAATGACTGAAAACATACAGAGTTACTTGTTCACAAAACATACAGCTTCTTACCATGAGACAGGTCCCCATGTATTGCAGCTTAACTCTCAGAAAAAAGTCTTTTGGGAGTGGGAAGAATGTTTTTGTTGAGCAAAATTCCAACAAGAAAACAGTGCTAACAGGAGCAAGCTGGTTTCATAGTGATAGGGAGAAAATTAGATACTCTGTGTAGCAAGCCTGGGAATTTTGTAAAGGCAGTACTGTAATACAGTGGTGAAAAATATATATGGCTGAAGTTGGCCCCAGAGCAGAATGCTTACTTAATATAAAGAATAAAACTGCTTCCAACTGTGTCTTTTAGCAGAAAAAAGAATATATATATATATATAATATAAATGGCTTTTAGTGAAATGGATCTTTTGGGACAGGGAAGAAAAAACCAGCCAACAAACCTCATAAATTTATTTTTAACCTTCTTCTGAATTTAAAAACTTTTAATCAAAACCTAGCAATCAGATTTTCACAGTAATGATTACAGCTGAAAAGTCAACCACCACAAAAGGCTGCCTCCACTCTTCTCCTCTCACTTAGTGCTTATCATCTTGTCAGAGGACCAGAGCACAGTAGAGACTGGAGAGGAAAGCCCTTTTCATGAACCATATGCAGATGATTTTCTGTCCTTGTGCACTCTCATGAGATGATTATACCATTGCATTTGTTTGTCACATCATGCTATCCCTTGAGATGAAGTCCTCAATGTTCAGCCTGTTTTATCCCTTTTGCCCATGTAGAAAATGTTTATGACTGGTTAGAAAGGAAGAAAATGGTGTACTTCCACAGGAATAACATGACTGTAGTTTTTTTTAGAATAGCTTTCTTTTACTAGCCTGTAATCACAAAGCTAAACAGTCTTCACAGCTTTTTCAAGTACATTTTCAGCACATAAGAAATGACAAGCTTTTTCTGGACACTGTTGCTCAGATCATTCCCGAGATTCTCCAGCGACTACTACTTCAGTGTCTTAATAAGGCAGCACCATAGCTGGGAAAGACAAGAGGTGGCTTTTCTAAACACTGGCAACACATGGATTCCTTTTATGGTCCAGCTTGCACAGTGGGGTATTCCTCTGAAGGTCAGCGACATGGATAACAAAGTGCTTCCCACTGCAGCTTACTTTATGAGTACCTGCATCATGTGTCTGGTGCTACATGTTCAGGCTGTTCTGAAAAGGAGAAAGAAATAGTTGGGTAGTGTAGAAAGACGGGGGAAAAACAGAGCCTCAAGTGCTCTGTATTTTGTGTTGATGCTCTTGCTATGCTCTCTGGGGTTGTAGGATGTATTTGTGGCTGTCAGAGAATGTGTGTGCATGTGCTGGGCTTATATTCCATAAACAGTGCCCCTAAGAAATGCCTCTGTAGGGTTTCAGGGTTCAGATCATCCCACAGTAATACCAAGGGCAAATTTTCATGTCATGGCAATGAATCTGGCTTTTCTTTCTCCCAGCAAAATGGGATAGAGTGCTAATGACCTTTTCAAGCCAGTGAGTTATGATAGCTGGAGGGTTTGTCTATGCTGGAATGCCACAAGATGAACTTGTTTAAGGAAAAGGTTTAAGGCTGCCTGCTTTCCCCTTCTTTATGTACAAGATAGATTCTTTTCTCTCATTAGCATGTAGTTATCTTAGACTGGAGGTTTCTTCTGGGTTTAAGTTTCTTCAGGGCTATAGTTTTATTTCTCACCAAAATTTTTCATGGAATGAGTGAGTAATTTCCATATTCTAACAGGAACGAAGACATTGGTGATTAAATTAATATGAGAAAACCTCCTGCTAAGTAATGAAAATATCATCATGCTTTGTCAGGCCTGAATACATTACAGGATATACATAAATTGAATTAAGAAAATATATCTTCAAAGTAAACCAGAAATGTTTAGGCAAATTCAATGGACCTATTATCTAATATTTTGTTTATTGTAATCTAATTTTTCGTTTTAGAGATTAGGAATGACTTTTCTGTCACCAACCCATCTTCATTTACTTATTAGTTGTCCCTCCCTTAACTTGGGCTATACCCTGTCATCAGTTTTTAAGCCAAATTCTAATTGCTTATACAGTACCTATTAAACTATGACGATAATGAAAGCCTTCAACTCTGACATTTTGAGTAAAGAGAAGTGCTTGAAGGTGTTGTTTTGGTTACACATATCTTAAAAGTTAACTTTCCTAATCTGTTTCCCTGTTCCTTTGCTGGCTCCATGCTGATTTCACCTATCATGCTCACATCATACTTACAATGAGATCCTGATGTACTGACTTTGATATCATTATAGATCTTGCATGTTTGTGGTTATGCTGACTTTGGAGGAAATGTGACTTCTCAGCCCGTTGACTGCATGGTTTTGCTGGATATAGTAACTTGCTTTGAGGAGATAAAGGCATAAATACGCAGAAGTGGAGTAAACATCAAAACATGCAGTTTAGTTGATGAAAGATTTTTAACTCCTGTCCATGCTTGCAGATAAGAGAATAATTCTGAAATTCAAGCAACTATTAATGAACATATTTTAAAATAGGATAGATCTAGGAGGGGATCCATTTAATAGCCTATGTCATATCTTCATAACTATTCCATGTTAAGTTGCATTCAGTATTTAAGGCTTGCTTTCACTCATTTCAGTCTGAATCCTGTTTTCAGTGGTTGTGCACATTTAGTAACTAGTCTGGATTTCAGGGATTGGTATAACGGAGGGTAGAGATCATCACTGCTGGAAGAAAATCCTGGTAAGATGTCTTGCTGACTAGAAATTACTTTTCCATCACCAACCCATCCTCATTTGTTTATTGGTTGTTCTTCTCCCAACTTGGGCTGTATGTACGCTGTCATCAGTTTTTAAGCCAAATCCTTTATAAAAGTCAATAGGGAGTCCTGCGCAAAGGGAAATGACATCACATTGCCCTTTAGTCCTACCTATAGAGAAGCAGACTTGGGGAACACACACATTTTCCTCATTACCAAGCACTGAATTTACAGCATGTGTTTGTTTTCTATTGACATCTGGCAGCTACCTAACATATTGTAAATTGGACCATTTGTATTCAAGAGAATTGTTTTTAATAAAGAAGTTCTGAATGTTGTCTTTATTTGGATTACATATGGTAAATGTTGAGGTCTTCAGTGCTCAGAGGTAAAGAATCTGCCATTTTAATGGGCAAAATTGAATGTTTGTAGCCAAAAATGTTTCCTTGTCCCGCTGGAGTACATGATTTTGTAGTCTGCCACTTTTTACACAAGCAGTAACTGCATTTTGCTAGAGATGTGTGTCTAGAGTTTGTAAAACACATTTGATACAAAAGATGCTTCTGCAAATGTAAAATATTATCACGTGAACTGTCAGCTTTTACAGGAAATGGGTTTCTGCGTTCATGGCCTACTTCTGTGGTGCCTTCAAGTTGTTCTGCAACACAGGATAAACAGAGTTGCAGAAGGGGTTTAAAATTAACACTTTTTTAAATAGGACAACCTTTTTGCTAGTTAGAATTTAGACTAGTTAAACCTTAAATGCTTAACTAGATGAAGTAAGGCTGTAAGTATAAACATAGAAATCTGTCCAGAGTAGACTTCTTGAAAGGTAGCTGAAAGTGATTCTTTGTGTTGGGAATAGGAATGCCATTTTTACAGCTTTTACTGCTTCCTTTAGCACTATAGAGCCTCTCATAATGTAAGCTGCTTTGTACATTCCCATGCTCAAAACACTGGAGATCTTCTCAATTATTTCCTTGTTTGTTATTTACTCAATGCAAATCTCTGCATCATCCTTGTAACGTGGTAGTGCTGTTATTTTAGCTTTGCCAGTAGGGAGTGATGAGGGACTCAGTGGCACAGCCAAAAATCTGTCAGAGGGTATGTATGAATGCTTTTTGTTTGCTTATTTTTTAATTAGATCTTCTCCAAGCTGCAGCTGCAGAATTTGGAGAATGATGTAGAAATCACTCAGGCTCAACGTACAGGCCATTTTTAGAAGGAGAAGCCATGAAAAGCAGCTTTAGTTATAGACTTCAGCAGTCCTCCTCCATAAGTTTTAAGCTCTTTGGAGGTTTGCTCACCTCACTTACATTTAATAAGAATTCTGTGTATTTTATTGCAGGGAAAATTGTATGCAGAACCACTGCTTATCTCTGCCACTCAGTGTTGACTCTTGGATGTTGATAGGGAGATACTTGAGTGCATGTTCTGATGATTTTCCTGGCAAGGGAGCATATAATTAAGATGACAGCTTGACAGTGCTGGGACTTACTGGCTGTTGGGTGGCTGACACTGAGTTGGCATGAGCTGATTTGCATAGGATACAGGATTTTTATGGAGCAGCTCTGTACTTAATTCAATAAATGCTTTCAGAAGCTGGAAAGGAGTAACAGCACCTCCTTGTAGATCTTTTCTACTGGACATTGTGGCATTTCACCTGGCATGACTTTTGTTTAAGAGCAGACTGAAGAGTCTTTCAAATGCTTGTGCAAGCTTTAGAGTCACATCTTGAAAGGCCAGTGGATAGGGTACTTCAATATGTTGTGGAGTGTCTGTGTGAGAGAAGGATGTGGAAGACATCTGGAGACTTGTTCTGGCCAAAACTAACAAACATAATGCTTATATTTTGGGAAAGCAATCAGAAAACAGGGCAGGAGCAATACCAGACCCCTTGACTGAAGGTACCCTTCTGCCCTTTGTGAACTGGATTCATCACCTGTGAACTGGATTCATTGCCTGGAATAGCAGCTATGGCCATACCAGATTAATATTTTTTCCCTGTTTTTGTTTTCCTCTTTTTTTTTTTTTTTCTTTTTTTTCCCTTAAACTAGAACCACATCCCTTTTTCTTGTAAATGTGCCTTTTGTCATTATGGGTTTAGGCTGTCATAACATATTTCACTTGAAGCTCCATCTTTAATCACTTTGTGGCAGACCTGGGAATAGAAGCCATGTCTCAGCCACAGGACCACATCATTTCTCTAAGACAGAGAACAGCTGCGAGCTTTCTTACAGAACACCCTGCTCTGCAGTTTGCTTGCAAGCTGCAATTTGAGCATTTCATAAACTAGGGCAAATGCAACTTCACCTTATGAGTCTCAAAAGACACAGAACTGCCTGCAGTCTTGTTTGGGCAGAAGAGGAGAATGTGGCAGTTGAGCCTGTACATTTAGTGAATGTTGGGAACAGATAATAAATTAAGATTTCTAAGGGGGGAAAAAAGTTTGCTTATGTAACTCAACTCCACTTGCTAGGCTTCCTCCTCCCTAGCCTCATTCCCCATTATTTATCAATTAAATATGCTGGGAGTAGTGGGCTGCTGACCACAGAATTGAGGAGAGGGTGGAATAGTAGTTGTTATCCTGTTCCAAAAGCCATAAAATTGAATACCAGAAAGAATGAGAGTCAGATGTAGATGATGCTGTTGAGTTGCCACTGGTGGAACAGAATGTACTGTGCTATCCAGCTATGGTTGTTCCTATGTCTAAAAGCATATACTGTGACTGAAATATGGATGTCAGTCTGCAGCACTTGTGCGGTTTATAGACTCCTCATTACATCGCTAAACTGTGGGCAGTAGATTAGACTACCATTAAAATTCCATGTCTCAAAACAGCTTATTTTTCTGCACAAACTCTGCTTCTACTGAGAGTTGCATGCAAATGAAGTCTTATCATTCAGGCACTCAAAGGTGCCTGCTTGCTATTCCTTTTGTCAGCAAAATTTTCATTGATTTCATCATTACAAAAACTGGGTGAAATGATTGTATGCTTGTTTTTCATGAAAACTTGTATGGGTAGAAACTTTTGGTGATGGGGAAGTAGAAAAGTGTGCTGAAAACTGGGAAAGTTTATCCCAAATGCTTTTTCAGAAAGGAAACGGAGAGGGAAAGGGGAAAAGTTGTACGTTTCCTGCAAGGTGACAATGAGTGGCTCTGGTTTTGTCCAGATGGAGAACACACTGAAATGGTAGATCACTCCATTAAGAAATTAGGATAGAGGCTTTGCATCCTAGTACTGAGCTGTGAACGTTGTGTCCTGAGAGGACTGTGACACAGGGCAAAGTGATGTTTCTGGTGGGGGGCACAGGGGGCTGACGTTATCCCTGTGAAAAATGCACTGCTGCAGTGTGAATTGCTGTGTTGCTTGGCTCCTCTCCTCTGCATCGACTAAATCATGCTTAGCAACTCCTCTTTTGCTGTTAGGTGTATTTAACTTCAAGTCAGTGTTTTTTTCAGTACTATTTGGAGTCACAAATTGGAAACCAGCACCAAATATTTAAATTAAATGTGAACTTGAAACTAGTTTAAGCTGTTATTCATTTAATGAACTGCAACTCAGTCCAAATAATTACTTTTAGAAGTCTTTTTTTAATTCAAATCTTAGCTTCAACTGAAGGAGCCAAACTGAAACCAAACCAAAGCTGAGCTGAAAAATATACATCAGTTGAACTTTGTGATGAGAATTGCACTGCAAAGTCTGTATTGCTCTGAAACTCTTGCAGTCTTAATTAACACAGGATGTTCACAGCTGATTGACAGTGAAATGTCAGAGCATATAGTCAGGCAATTGCAGATAATACAAACGGTGGTCATAACTCATCAATTAAATGTGAATGCAGCCATTAGCAAATGTGACCCAGATACAGTGATTGCACTGAAAGACTCCTCCTTTATAAGGAGACCTGAAAAGGGACAAACCAGGATATCTCTCACCTACCTTTATACTCCAAGATGTAACTGCTTACCTGAGACCAGGAGATAAAAAGAAAGGATACAGTTCCTGGCAGGGAGTTAAGGTGGGCTGTTGATCACCTTGTTAGACCCATTGGATGGGACACATGGATTTTATCGGGTAAAGGTAGTGGGGTCCCTTATCCCTACTCATCACAGGTCTACCCTGTCCTAAAAAAACATACCAGGAGTACCTGCAATTTGGTATCATGAGTTACCTCAGTGAAGCCTCCCATGGATTTTGAAAGTATATTCACCCTTTTTTTTTTTTCCCCTAGCTCAAAGATGAAGGCAACCAAAGCAGTACGAAAATATGTTGGCAGGTACCAAGACTGATCAGACCAACAAGTCTGATCTAGTGAAAAGACTTAAAAATGGAGGAACAGACTAGGAAGAAGAATACATTTTAAAAACATCTCCCATGAGTTCAGTTGCTGGCACATGACTCTGCCCCAGGTGGTTTCCAAGTGGTTCAGGATTTTTTTTAGCCATGGTGCAGGGGTCCTAACATGATCCCTCCCTGGATTACTCCAGACAATCCTGGCTCAAGGCTCTTGCTGTATGAGAGCTCCTGGGCAACCAAAGAGGGGCTGAGCAACTTGCACGCTCTTTATTTCAGCTCAGCCCTTGCCTTGCAGATGCTTAGATGCTGGCCTTTATGACCACAGATATTTGGCCCGTGATAAATGTACCAGTATCCAGGAAAGCCATGTTTAGACTGAGTTGGAAACAGGTACCAATAAGGCTAGCTGATGCAAGAGCGTTTATTTTCAGTTTTAATAGTTCTTTAAACAGGCCCTGCATGTGTATATAGCTCCTTTGTTGGAATAAAAATCTTTCTTGGAGGCTACGAGACAGCTATAAATAGCTGTCGTGAGTATTTACGATGAGGATTATCTCAGGAGAAGGTATTTTTAACTTTGCACATTGTTTAGAGTAGGAAATTCTTTTAGTGCCCTCTTTTTCCATTCCCAGTGCCATTAGCTTTTCCCCACCCCATCGTATGTTGTGTGCCTTGCTCTTTCTTTCTCTCTCTCATTTCCTTTAAGGTTCAAGGTTACAGCCAATCTGCTCCAGAGGCAGACCTGAGTTTATTTCTTTTTTTTAAAGAAAATGCTAACTTTGGCCTTTTGTGACTGTGTGGGAATTCAATTCATTTCATGGGGCTATCAAAATGTAAATGAGATATCTCACTAGGCTGTCACTGTAAATTGGGTAATGAATGAGCACTTTATTTCTCTTGCACGTGGAACTAATGCGCTTGTTAGAATAACAGTGGCCAATCTATTTTATACTCCCACAGAAAGTATTCCACTCTNAGATACCATATTATAGTCAAAACAAGATAGAAGACCCGGGGACCTTGGAGAAGGTCCAGGGAGGGAATGTGGCATGAAGATGATGATGTTGAAGAAGGAAGGGAGCTTGAGACCCCCCAAGTCAGTTCTAGGGAGGAATGCCAAGGGGCAGAGCTGAGGGAGGTTCTGAGGGTGGCACCAGGGTGGACAGTTCCTGTGTTGGATGTAACCTTTAGTTATGGTAATTAATTAGCATTATAAAATTAGTAATCACCCCTGTGCAGAGCATGTCTGTATACTTTGTGAACCTGAAAAGCTTGTCAGTAAAGAACTATTCTCTACCTCACCGAGATAATATAGCCTCAAAAGTTTTTTCCTCAGTTTTAGGCAACAAAATCTACAAAATTGTCAAATACGTGTTAATTTGATAGAAAGTGATGTGTAGACTGTGGGCCAGATTAAGAGCAGGTAGAAATTGACACAATTTGAAGTGCAGCCTTTGAAAGAAGTTGGCCTGTCAACAGTTGTGCAATCTAGTCCAGGATTATTTTTAATCTTAAGAGACTGACACATGCAAAACCTAACAGTTAATGGGAATTAGGTAGCTTCTAGACAGAGGAAGCCATGATTGTTGGTATGAAGTTTTAGCAGATTGTTTGACAGCTAAAATTAGGTGAGATATGTCCTGTCCAGAGAGTCAGATTTCAAAAGGTATTTCGGTACCTTGTGAGGTTGTCTTTGAAATTGCTGATCTGTCATGGGACTCAGAAGATAATCTGCATGCTCTTGAAAATGTCACCCAAGTTCCCTGCTACTGTCAGCTGCCCCAGAGCATCCTTTTAACCCATATGAGGAAATGTTTTGGGGTTTTCTGAAGATTTTTTTTTTTTTTATGGATGTTTCAAGCTTCTCTTTCTCTGCACGGTAGATAAAGACAGGATTTGTGGCCCTTAACCCCCCCACACCCCCTGCCCTTGTCTGTAAAATGGTGCCGTTGTCATCATGGGAATTGTATTTGGGTTTTTGACAGCTCATGTTACTGTTCATTTCACTACTATATTTGTGTTTGCCACATAAATATGTAGGTAGATGTGTGCATGTAGCCTGCAGGTTTGAAAGGCTGATGTGTTGAAGGCAAGGGCTGGTGGCCACACAGCCCACTTGATATGTTAATGGTTAAAGGAAAGAAATTGGCAGGTTTAGAGGGTTCATCTCGGCCAAACACCAGGTGCCCAGCAAACCACTCTATCAAGCCCCTTCCCAGACAGAAAGGGGAGGGAGAAAGAATAAGATGGAAAATGACTCAGGCCCAATATAGGAAAACAGGAGAAGTCACACAAAACCTGCTCAGTGCAGACTGCACCTTGATTTGGCCGGCTGAGTGAGCAATGTCATGATCACACAGATCAGGGGTTAATATCCCATCTGAGTGTTGTTTGCCTGAAGAACAGAAGTTATTAAATACTACTACTAAACAGAAAATTTGACCTTTGTGACTGTGTAAATATTAGGGAAACATGCTTGCTGCTTGTTGACTTGGGAGAGGCTGAGTGCTCAGATACACCTTTCTAGAGGAACTATGGTATATTTCAAGTAGTAAAATGGCTGAGACCTTCTGCCCAAAGGCACCTGATGACCTACCCCAGGCAGATTTTTGTAGGCTTGAAAGGTGTTTACTGAAAACCATCAACAATCCACCTGAATAAGAGTCCTGGGCAGTACAATATGGAGTATGCAGTAGGCTCAGCTACCCTGGGGTAACTCCTGCCCCGTGCAGGCAAAATCCAGGGAAAATAGCAGAAACCAGATGGAAGCAGTACTTGGGTTTGTGCCTTGGTCCAGGGTCAGTACTGGTCCTGTTATTCCGGCAGGGAGGCCAGAAACCATTAGAGGTCAGCAAGAGAAAAGGTGATGGATTGCAGCCATGCTGATGTCTTGCCTCCCAAGCCAAGGATGGCAGGGTGTGTCCTGAATGGAAGTTTTCTGCATGTGCCATAGCCTTGAATACGAGGCAGCTTTGCTGAGTTAGCTTGCAAGGGTGCCCCAGGTGTAAGGAGTCCACTAAAACCTTGCTGCAAACCACCAAGTTTCTTGCATTCTCAGTTTATGTGGTGTAGTCAAACGATTTCTTTCACAGTTACCTTGCCTTTCTTATCTGATAAAACTGTGGCTTTATTCAATCAATTTTTCTCCTTTCTGTGTTGTCTAGAATGTGACTAGATCAAACTTCCCCCTTCTGTCATGGCCATTAGTAGCTTAATTTTTTTTTTACATGAAGTTTTTTTTTCCAAAAAATAAAATCTTTCCAAGGCTGTAGTTACATAATATTCAAGGTCACAGTAATCAGACTCTGCCTCACTTAGTAGGACTGTGGTCATGGAAAGGAAAATGCCCCAGCAGGACTTTTTGCAGGATTCTGCTGCTGCATACATAATTCAAGAGACTTGGTCCATGAAAGATGATACCACCATTGCATTTAGCTGTTTAGTATCTTAAATATTTCAGTTGAGAGGCAGAAGTAAGTATCACTTGGGCCTCTTCTCTCAGAGCATAAGGAAAAATATTGTAATTGCAGAATTTTTTGATATTGCTGCTCTGTGCATATTCCTAAGTGGCTTTGAATCCAAAGTGGTATATAACTAAAAATTAACATGTATATAGCTGTACAGGGTCTTCCTAGAGATGCTTTGTGTTATCATTCCTTGTGTTCCCTCTATTTCCTCCTCACTGTCTTCTCAGCACCACAGTCCTTCATTTTTAGTTCACAATCATCCTCACAGGTATTGTTCATTTCAGAGGAAAAACTTTAATGTGGTTTCACTGTGGGGGGAGAAATGGCCATCTAGAGGGAAGATAAGCAGCTGTAAAACTCATGGCACTTTGCTCATTTATATTTTTCTATTTCTGATATTCTTTGTCCTCTATTCAGGATGGCTGGAAATATATTTTGTCTTTGAGAATTGTGAGGCCATATGTGACAATTTTCAGAGAATATCAAGACAACAAATTTGGTGCCTTTTGACATGAAAACACAACTTAGTTGTCAATATTGAAAAATATATTGTAAACAAAGAGCTATGTCCACTCACTTTCTGCTTATGGGATTCCATCCTTGAAGTAAACATAGAATGTGATTGCCTGGGCACAATGTCATCAGTGAAGCTGCATGAAGATTGAATTTAGCTTAAACTTTGTCAAGAGAAGTCTTTCATAGCTCCTTGCCCAAGGTGACTTCAGCAGACTGCTAAAATATAGCCACTGCTTGATCAAACCTTTTGTTTAAGTGGTTTGAGAGTAATTAGGACTGGTAATGGTTGATATAACACTTGTGTGGTAACCATTTGTGCTACAGATTTACTTCTGTGCCCAGTCCCTATGGGGCAGAGCAGGCAGAAGAACTCTTTTCCTTGGTTAGTATTATCTCATTAGGATGAGCTGTCATAGTTTGAGCGGTTATCTCTGCAATCCTTTGTGTTCCCACTGCTAACAAGGCAGTGGTCCCTGCAGAACAGCCTAGAAGTCTTCTAAAAGTCTTCCACTGCTGTTGCTAATCCAGACTGAGCCTTTTACTCTTGTAAAAATACCAGCACTTTAATCACAGAAGTAGACGCATGCCTCTGGATTGCAGTGTGTCATGAAAAGTCAATATCATTGCCAGGCTTTCCTGGGTAAGGATGCCTTCAAAATTTATGTGGTGGCTTCTAATCCATCTGTGTGGGCTACAACGCTTGGACATTTGCACACTCATTCCTGTCAACTGGATTTAAGGAAGTTTTGAAGAGCTTTGCTGTGTTGGGGCCTGAATGGTTTTGAAATGCCCCTTTGCATTTCTGCAGGAAATCTGGACAAAATTAAAAGTTTTAGTCTGTTCAGCCTTTTTTCATCAAAACAGGCACTATTTAAGTTCACCAATGAAGGTGTGGAGCGCATATGATTTCTGGTACTGCACAGGTGCACTATAGGACATCTAAGGCATGCAGAGTTGTCTTCCCCATAATACAGCAAGGTAAGACCATACTATGCAGTGGATGAAAATTGCTAGTGAGTAAAAGCTCTGCCAGACCAAGAGAAATTTTGCTGACTGCTCTGTCTTGAACTGATATCTGGCTGAGCCATTTTAGGGCCATGGTGACACATTGTAAGTTTCTTAAAATTCTGTCTTAAATTCTGAAAATACGATACTGGTGACTACATTTGTTTATAATGTTCTGTGTAATTTGATGATAATTTAGAACTATTTTGAAAATGTTTGACATCAGTAAAAATATTCAAATCTTAACTTCAAAATAAATATAGGGTTTTGTAAATATGAACAAAGGTGAAGACACCAGAGTATCACAGTAACAGACTCAAGACTGTGCCAAAAGTAATTTCGAAGGAAGCATTGATTTCCTTTTCCTGTTTTTCAATAATTTTTATGTGTAGGAGAAATGCCTCTGCAGCATAAACATTTTCTAAAATAATGGCTTTAAATGGCATGAATGGGAGCCTAAACCCAAGTATTCTGCTTGTACTTTTGCTAGTATGGCTGGAGCTAAGATCAGTATAAGGCAGATGTGGGCAAAAAACAATGATGAAATAATAATACCTGCCTGTCCATCATAACCTGCTTTGTTTACATGCCTAATTCTTTAACAAAAAAGAAAGAAAAGAGACAAAGCAGCAAGAGGAACGATGCTTTTCTTTCTTCTGCAGATACAAGAAAGCAACTTGAGATTCCAGGTTTATGTACACTTCTTAGCATATTTATTCTGCCATCCTGCTTCAGGGAAAATAGAGACAAATAGGTAATATTTGTTTCTGAGAATACCACATGGAGGTAATAATCACATGCACTGGGCATGTGGACTGCACCTGGCTGCCTGGATAAATAGCAAAGCACCTTTGGTTTAATCAGGGGGTAAAACAGACCCATAGACAAGAACTGAAGCACCTCATAACTGCAAACTGATTTGACATCACCTGTTGTGGAATATAGACGAAACTGGACTAACTGTCTTCACTGTTGCTCTTAACCATCAATAACACCTTCTTAAAACTGAGTGAGAGAAATTGCTGCATTTGGTGCAGTGAAGGGAACGTACAGAATTAATAAATCTTTTGTGTGTGCTTTTAAGCTAGCTGTTGGGAAGATGGTACCACCTGTCACCCAAAACAGAAGGACTTGATCCACCTGGGACTGCTCTTAGCTGTACCATTGCTGGCAGTATTTGAGCTGATCTCCATGTTTGTGGGTGATGAGTCCGCCCCTCTGCCTTCTTTTGCTGCAGCTGGCATCATTACTCATTCTGCCATGAATGCCAAGAGCCAGAGAAAACCTTTTCTGTTCATAGATGGATTCTGCAGAGTGGGTAGTGACTCTAAACATGAGCTCTGGGACTGACTGGGACAACGTGTATGTTTGTATAGGTATCCTAACTTTCAGTGTTCAGCTGGTAAATAGTCCAAACGAATATTGTTTGCCAAGTTGTGAGTTGTATCAGTTGCTTGCCTTTTACCTGCACTAGATATGTTGTTCTGGAAGTGGGCTCTTGTCAGATATAGTAGCAAACATGTAGAAATAAGGCACGGCATCTGACATTATTGTGGCTTTGTGGAGAGGTGGATTGGAAATGCCATTATCCAGCCAACCATTCAGGGAAGAGCCACACCACACAGAAGGGGATAGCTGATCATTTGTGTAGATTCAGTCAACCAGTCTCCTTTCCAGCCTGTGTTTGTGAGCAAGCTGTTCACAAATGAAGAAAGATGAAGTGGAGTATCAAGAAACTAAACATTTAACCTCATTTTAAGTAATGGACCTTTTCTTAATTTTCGTGAAAGGTCTGAGTCTCTTAAGAGTAAGCAAGTGGAGTGACTTCACGTGAGGTACCAAAGATTGTTTAGAGCTTGATCCTGTCTCCTTTAATCCCGATTCAGTGGCACAATTCCCACAACTGAAGACACTTAAGTAATGACTATGTGATCTCTTCATTTCAGAGAGTTCTTTGAGACTCCTCTGCTTAGTTGTAATTATATGCAGACACGATCTTGAGGTAGATGCATTCAAAATATGGGAACAAATATTGTTTTTTCCATGCAGTGTTCCTATTTTCCTTACCTGAATTTTAATTATATTGTTTAAAAAATTTGATAGGCTTTCCCCATTTGGTTTCTAGATGTCTTTCTGCCACTATTTAAAGTGCATTATTTTCTGATCTCAGTGTTGTCCAAAAGTGAATAGGAAAAAAAGTTATTGCTTTGAAGTAACTGTAAAGAATGGCCCTAAATGACACTGTCATAGTAAGACAAGGGATAGAGGAACTATGTATACATCTGATTTTTCTGTATTACTGATTTTTCCAATCTATCATGTTGCATACATCTAGATTCATCAAGTAGCAGAGGACTGTAATGCATGGGGCCAAGCCTGCAGAATCAAGGATGCTCTAGCAATCGGATTTTGGCATGTTGAAGTTATATTCTTACTGTAACAGGTTTTTCTCCTTTGCTCTGTGCTTGATTTTTGTAGACAGTCATGTACAATGACATATGCCAGACTGGCACAAAATAATATGGATTGTATGTGCAGGGGCTACTATTGTAAGCACAGAGCTTGTGTATATATACATGAAAAAAGCTTGTTATATCTATAACCAGCCACACTATACAATTATTTCTGAACTGTCTGGTAGTTGCACATACAAATCACATTTGAGTTTTGTGTTCTTCACTTCTGGATGAAAGCTACCCTTCTTTATTCGTATTTGCAAGCTTGAAATTACTAGCCCATGCTTATTTTGGTTTTGATTGTTTTGTTGGGCAGGAATGGAATCCTTTTTATGACTATCAGAATATTTGTAGTAATATTTGGACAGAAAACCTCTTTGCAAGGTTCTAACACCTACTTTTGAAAGTGTTTCACTTATAGGTGAGATAAGTGCTTTTGGAGAACTTCACATAAGTAATTATTCTATTATATATTAAATATAGTAGGAGAGAAAGCTGAGAGTAACTTGTTGGAAATGGTGTAGGTAGAGCATGCTGTAGGTTGAAGTAAACCACAGCACTCTCTTTAGGCTTTAGTTGTTGTTTACCTTCTCTGGTAATGTTTGCTCTTCCTTTCTTTGTGATATTTTGGCACATCACATGGATGGGGACCATGGTAATTACTACTTAATGTAGCAGGTGTAGTTTATAAACTGTAACTTACAAGGTGATGAGATAGAAAAACTAGTCCTCTGGCCCTCTCTCCACTAAAAGAATTTCTGAGAATAATGGAAGAGACTCTCACCTGTTTGCTGTTAACATATGGCTGAGATGCCTTTATATACTCTATGCAGGATTGGGCAAGGCTCTGAACACCCACTCCTTTAGCTGTCTTTTTAAGGAAGGATCGTGAAGCATCTGGCCCTCAGAATGCAGGAAATGCCTTTACTTGTAGCATTTGCCAACTGTGGTTTCTGGTATGTTGGTGGGTGGATCCTGAACATGGCCATCTTGATAAGAAATTGCCTAAATCCAGACCCTGTTCATCAAAGGATCATTGCCTTCATCTTCTCATTTCAGTTAGAGTTTCTACTCCTCTCAGAACCACTTTAACCTCTTAAGCTTTGTCATGTGTACCAGGAGTAGCCAGGTCACAATCAAAGATCAGGCTTATCTTCCCAGTTGAATCAATTTCCCTTGACTTTATCCAGAGAATTCTGTATCCCCTGAAATTTTGCATGTCATATCTTACCATAAATGAGAGGGTTTTTTCTGGAAAGATTTTAGAGGAAAAAAATAACAAAAAGGTTTATAATGTTTAAAAAAGTGTCCCTATTCTGATTTTCTAAATTTTAAAAATCTAAATACAAAAATAGTGTCCTGTCTGGAGAATATCATTATTCATATTTCTCCTCCTAAGGAAAAATGGAGAAAGAAAATGTCCTGTACTTTGACTGGGTTATTTGAGAGGTATATTGTCTAGGTTTTGTGTTTTTTGAGAAGTACACTTTTTAAAAATGTATTTGGGATTCAAATAGAAGGGTGTGGACAAAGCGGGGTTTTGGAAAGAGATTGCATTCAAGAAGAATGCGTGTTTTAATAATACTGATAGGAATAAAAGGTCAGTGAAGGATCACAGTATGCTCATTTACATTCTGTAGTGTCTCACACTCCTCAAATGTCTGCTGTCTACTATTCTTTGGGTTCAGAACTGGTCCAGGCCAGTTGTTTTTGTATAAGATCCCAGGTGTTGCAGGTGTTGATTTCAGTCCAGTCGAATGATGCAGGAGTCTTTGTCCATGATGGTGTTCAGAGAGGCAGAACCTGTTGTTGGTCCCTTCCCCATTGCTGAGGGGTGGCATCTCCACTGGGAATTGCTCAAAGCCGGTGGAATCACACTTCAGGGTGAAGCCCACTCAACCACAGGTGTTTCTCCCAGCTGTGTATCTCTGATCTGCCTTAGATACACAACTACACAAGCTCCCACTGTGTGGGGTCAGGGTGCTGTTTTCCTGCGCCATGGGCTGCACACATTGCTGCCAGGTCCTCTTGCATGTGAGGATGGGTGGCTGGGACATGGGGGTGATGAGGAAGGGAACAGGATGTTCCCAAGCATCACCTTGGGATCACCACCTCAGTCACACCACTGCCCACAGGCTTCCCAGCCTGGCTGTGAGAGAGGAGCTTACTCACCTGTTACAAATCCTGTGCCATCACAACACTCTAAGTGAACTCATTAAGTACTCACCTAAGATCTATTTGGCTTTGATTACACAGTGTATTTTGTCAGTGTCCTTGTGGCTTTTAATGACCACGTCAGAAGTACCCACCTTGGTTCCCTTTCTAAACACAATGGGAAAGCCCAGAGATCCTTGATTGATTACAGAGCTCTTTGGAGACTTTAGAAGCCCTTACTGAGCTAGCATCTGGCTTATCAGAGCCTGAAAGCCAGAGTCTTTTCAAGATTTCCAACTTTAAAAACGAGGTAAGTTCTATCCCAGAACATCTCAATAGATGTTAGCATGCTTGTTAGCAGACTGTAACAAATTTGAATTAAATGAATGGTTTAATACTTCCATTCTGCTTTTAGATTCTACCCTGGCATTTGGAGCTGATGGGGTTATTCTACTTTCTTTAAATCCTGAAGTCTGCTTACTTTTAAGATCAGAATTTCACAGCAGCTTCAGTATAAATGAATGAATTCTGAGGAAAAAGCTGAAAACTTTTCTTGAAAGAAAAAAAAAAAGGTTCTCAAGTTATTTGAAATGCTTGAAACTCTGCCAGGTTTCTGAAAATACTTCTGATTTCTTTCATACTTTTCTGAAATGATTATTGGAAACATGTTTTTAATATTTTTCAAGAGTTTTAGCAAACTATAGTTTCTAGTGGCCATTTTATTGAGATATTGCTAATTATTAGCATGAAAATCTTGAAATGTCAGTCAGAAGCTCTCTAAGTGCATAGATGGTCCCCTAAGAATGGGTTTGTCTCCAATTGCTTGTGCTTTAGAATGACAGAAAATGCCTACTTTAGGAACATAACTTGTTTAGATTGGAAGGGTAATTTCCTGTTACAATGACTTGTTTTAGGAGGAAGGTTGTAATACTGCATATGCATTTGTCTCTCTTGAACCTCTAAATCCTGTAAGAGCTCATGGAGGAGGAGTTCCTGTGAAGTTTATTCATAAAATGTGATGTTCTGAAGCCTTCTCTTAGGGCACAAAATATCAACAGGGCATGAAAGTACACCCACAGCTCTAGAGCTCAGGCTGCAGCTTTTGGCCGATCTTGAAGGGGAGGTTTGCCATTTGAAAATGAATATTTTTCTTTGAAGTTAATGGTTGATAATTCTCTATGCAAGCTGTACTGCTACCAACTCTTTTGATAGCTACTTTATTTAAATCTCCTTGAAGACAAGGGTGTCAGATATTTTGTGAAAAGTTACATTTCTCTTAAGCCACTTATTGGCAGTTTTTCCATCTTAATATGAGGAACTGAGTGGAAAGGGGAGACTACCAGTTAGTGGCAAATTGCAGGGAATGCAAGCCTATCCAGCTAGTGAGAGATGATAAGGACTTCTTTAATGTTTAGTAGTGGCAAAGTGGATTCTTCTGTTCTTTATATAGCAAAAGAACATCTGAGGTTCAGACCCTTTCTTTACCATTTTGTAGCATGCCACAAAACTTTACCGGCTAGAGCAAGTTTGGCAAAGGTGTATTTTTGCACACAAACCAAATCCCAAAGAACACTGTGCAGTGACATGGGAGACCTTGGAGAATTGTATAGGGATGATGATCTTTGTGAGAGTGGTAAAATTATTGTGTTTTAAAATTTGTGGGAAGGAAATAATTTAGTATTTATTAGTTTTCCTTAAGCATAGGTGAACACTTATATTTGCTTTTCATACTATCAGATCTATGAGACTTCTCACTGTTTCCCAGCTGACTGACAGATTGCTTGGATAGTTAAAGCCCTCGTGCAAGCTCCTGTGTTACATTCACAGAAAAGATGAGATGGGGAATGCATACCATTGATACCTGCTCAGGTGTCTTTAAGATTACACTCAGTTATGACCCATCTCTCCAATCAATGTGAAGAAGTCTTTAGGGTGTTGTGATGATGGGTAGGTTTTGGAGGAGGAACAAGACGCTGCTGTGATGGGGAAGCATGAGGGAATTGTAGTCTTGCGGCTCGGGGACCACCTGTCACCCACATGGTGTCACTTCAACCCTCAGTCACTGGGGATGCTTCCTGAAGTCCATGAGCAATGGTGAGGAGTTGAGACAGACTCTGTCTTCAGTGAGCACTGCATGTATGGTTGTTTACAAATATATTTCCTCATGGATACCTTAATGTATAAGATGTTTAAAAATGAAAACCAAAACAAATCTAGAAAAATAACAAAACAAGCTGTCTACAGTCTAAGGATTTGCAGCTGCCCCTCTTCTTGCTTCTCATGGATCTCCCTCCTGACCAGCTCATAGTTTCATGCAGTCAGGGAGGAGCCAAGGTGCTGCATAGGTTCTGGGGGCTTGGGTGTGCTCAGCAGATGATCAGAGGATCTCCTCACATGCTGTTACCTGTCTGGTTAGCAGTTCTGATGCTGAAGCATTCAGACTTATGGTCCAAGGCTTCCCATCCATAGTGCCTGCTGATTGTCATGCTGGGCTGTGCTCAGGAGACACTGGTCCAGGGCACTTGTTTGTAACGTAGTGGCATTTGGCTCCACCCAGGGCATCAGGGTAGCCTGGATGGGGTCTGGAGCCTTCAGCAGATCAGTCAGTCCTCTTACCTTTTTTTTCTTTTTTTTTTTTTTCTTTAAAGACCCTGCGGTGCAGAAAGCAGTACCTGTATGTGGCAGAGCCTCAGCTGCTTGCCTGCAGGGGGCAGAGATGAATTCTGTCGTGCAGGGAGAGCTTTGCTCATGAGCCAGGTGCAGCAGGGTTTACCTTTTTTCTTTTCCCATTACTTTCCTCTAAAACATTAGGCGTGAGCCATGGCTGGAGGCAAGAATCTAGCCTTGCTGGAGTGCCTTCCTGATCTGATATGACAGGCCTTGGGAAAGTGTTCAGCCTTGATCCTTTCTTGCTTTCAAGAGGGAAATCTCATTAGATAACAACTGTACAAATGTGACTGAAAGATTTTATGTTTAGATTTACCTAAGACATAAAGAACGTAAAGAAACCTTTTTTTGTGTTTGATTTTGTTTTGGTCTCCTTCAAGAAAGAAGAACTGTTGGAAAAACAGATGTTAGATGTATCCTGTTTCTTGAATAGTCCACAAAATATTGCACTTCTAACATGGTTGAATTTCCTATTTGGTTCCTCCCTGGAAGAAGCTGGCAAGGCTTGCTGCAGAGAGGGAATAGGTTTGATGTGTTTCTAGGTCATCTTGGAAATTGCAAATGGCTTGGGTCAGGAGTGCTACAGAGATTTTTCAGACAACAGGAATTGTGAGTCTAATCGTTAGGATAGAGTTTAGTGTGTTGAAGAAACTTTTGTTGTGAACTATAGAAGTGAAGAGGTAACAGAGGCAGTTCAGATACACTCCTTGCCGGTTTGCTAAATTGGATTTGAATGGAATTGAATGTCTAACTAGCCCCTCATTTCCAAAGCATTTTTGTGTGGGTTTAGCAATCTGATTCCTGTCAAACCCAATGACTGTCATATTGACGTAAATACCAGGCAATATTTAGAAAATTTGGGAAAGGTATTTTGCCAAGCAAGAAAAAAAAAAACCCTGTCTTTTAACATGCATTCCTATAGGAATCGGAAACATTGAAGAAACGGAAAAAGCATACTGATGTGTTGACCATCTAACAAAAATCATTCTGTATTCGTCTTTTTTTGGAATGTTTTTGATGTTTTCCACTGGCTGGAGACTTTTGAAGAAAAGAAAAGACTCATATGCTGTCTTGAATTAACTTAGTTAATGATTAACAGAACAGTGCAGTATGTGTGGTGCATTTTAATTAAATCACAAGAGACGTGATTTGAACAAGATTTTAATTTCACTTTGAAAGTTATTAAATAAATTGACACTGCTCTCTGAAAATTCCTGGGAGCATCCCGTTAATTGGTAATCCCTGTGGATCTAGTGATATAAAGCTGCCTCTGGAACACCTAAGGGCCACTAGCAGATATTAAAAATTATTAGTCCAGTCAGACCGAGGTATAACTAATCTTTAACCTGCATGAGGCAGGGTCCTGGTCTGAGAATCCAAAAGCTAAGTTCAGGGTTAGCAAAGGCTCAAACCAAGTATTGCTAGTCAAGGTTTGCATTTTGAGTACCTCTGAGCTGTTTCAATTGGCATAAGCTGTTCAACAGTTACTGCCTTTGGTGGAATTCAGATGGTTTTTGCCAGCTGAATTTATTGGGTTGTTTGTGAATTGAGGTCCTGACCAGGGGTTGGATGTTGTTCACCAGTAAAATTCATAATATCATAAGATAGGACATTTTGGTATAGGGAGATCTTCAGAAATTGCCTCAGCAGGAAATGCTCCTCTCCTTCCAGGGCTGTGTGAGTGTGTGCCTGTGCACACATTTATATAAACTCTTCCGGCAGAGAAGGATCAAGCATAAAGCCTGGACTTGGGTCATGACTTCAGACTGAAGCGAGACAGCTTTTGCTGTTATGTGGTGGCACACAAGGGTGAATAGATCCCACACTTCATGAGTCTACTATTGTTACTGGGCTGTCTGATAAGGAGCTTTGGCTTAGGCTTCCACCTATGCCAGCTCAGCAGTAAAATCAAGGCATAACCTGCTTTGGCTAGAGATGCATCTATCATCTATGTTTGTATCACACCTACCACCATGTGGTTCTTTGTGGCTAAGCTTGAAATGAACAGTAATGTTTGGAACATAGGTGCTAATACATTAAAAATAACATTAATAGTTTAATATAAAATCTGTTATTGAAATTGACTATTGCCAGAAACAGTTGAGGCAAGAAGAACTTACATCTACATTATTGGCAGCTTATACAGCTTTCTGTTTTGTGGGCTCTGCAAGTATTATTCTACATGGCTGAAAGCAGAGTTCCTACAAATCTGGGCTTTGGGTATTATCCTTTGCACTGATCAAGCTGAAATTTATTAATAGCAGTTATACCAAGCTACAGTTCAGGTATAAATGAGAGACAGCAAATTTTAAAATTGGTGAGCCAAAAGAATAGTTTGCTTTCTATTGCTGTGAGAATTGGTGCGTGTTCCTGAAATGAATAAAGCACAAAAGAATGGGTGCAGAAGTGCATGGGGAAACAGCGTCTCTTCCTTCTGCTGCTCCTGCTCAGAGCAGGAGGGGACCAGAATCTGTCCCTCATTAGTGACAGTGCCAGAGCACAGGGAGATATGGTAAAGGCAGTCTTTGTGAATGCATCTCTCTTATGGTTTCCTACATTTCTGTTGTTTGAATGACCAGAAGGTAGCTAAATCCTGGTGCTTATATTGTTTGGATCTTAGTGTTTATTTGAAAGCAGTGAAAACATGACATAAAACAAAAACTATGCTTTGGTGGAAATGGTCTATCACACACATGAAATATTATCCTGCTTTATTTCTGGATTGTGCATTTCCCCACAAGTAACCAATAGAGAATGCTAACACCAGCAAATATGTTTTTCTAATCAAGTTTCGATTTACAGTGTAAGTTCTCCTTAGAATATGATTTTAACACTTGCCTTGGAGTTTGTTCTGTTTATTGCTACAGCCATACATGCAGTCAGTAGTTTTTCCACGTGAAAAACAGGATAATATTACCTCGAGGACAGTCAGAGAAAATTAAATGCTCTTCCCTGTAAGGGCTGACTCCTGCCTGCACTATCCAAGGCCATCCTGTCCCAGCAAAGCAGGTACCAGATAGGATTGAGTGTGCCTTGAGTCTTATCTGGAACTACATTTATTGCAAGTGTTTACAGCTTCAGGCTTTTGCATTTTGATATACAGACTTGTGTTCCCAATCCTGCAGAACTTGCATAGGCAAATGGTTCTATTGTCTGCTAAGGCGTTTCCTACATGATGATGTGTCAATGTGAGCATGCAAATTCTGTTTGTGTGTTTTGCAAGATTTACACAAGCGTATGCCCAAGTCTACGTATTTCAATTTGAGTATGTGTTTTAATACATATACCCACATACACAGCTGGGTATGTATGATTCACAAGTTCCATTGAACACATTAAGATTTTTGACACTGCTGCTGTTTATAGGCATCCAGCTGGTTATAACTATGGGTTACAGTTAAAGAATAAAGGCAGGAACAGGTATCATAACCATAGGCTATATTCTTAGTATTGAACTTTGTAAGCATGTGGAAATATTTACCACTGTGAAATGGCAGAGTCTCCATGACGTGAGATATTTACAACTAGACTTGAAAAAGAAGTACTCAAGAGGTTTTCTTCAAGACCTTACGCATGAGTTGCCAGACTTTACCTACTGCACATGATTTAATACACAAAGTGTTGTTCATCTGTGAAATTAATTCCCTGCTCACATGTCAGTGTCCTAAAGTGAAATCTTGTAGGATGGTGAATGCAAATACTTTTTGCCCTGTGAGATGCATCCACTGAGTTCCCTACAGTGAACTGTACTGGGGCATTTCAGAATAGACCTTAAAAAACCCAAGAGTTTGTCTACTCTGTGAGAACATGAACGAGACTGCGGCATCTTTCATTTTTTCAGGGACAGAATAGTTAAAAATATTCTTCAAACAAGGAGCAGATGTTAATGTCATTAGAATGGATTTTCATAAAAAACAGAGTTCTGTTTCTCTTGCAAAATGCCAGTAGCTTTACAAAGTTCTCTAAACGTCTGCCTACTTATTTCAGACTAATGGCACAGAGAGGCAGTACAGCTTGGTCTCTGAAACCAATCAGATATGTTTCCGTAAGTTGCTTGCCTGCCCATTTTAAGACTGCCTCAACTTGGACTAACAAAGAGCTAAAGAAACATGAAAGTATTTGAATAACAGTACAGTGGGCAGCACAGTAAATTCTCTCTTGACAAACAGGTACAGAAAGGATTAGGATTCCCATGGAAAGGCATGTTCTGGATGGTGCATGTGCCTTGGTCAGGTTCTAAATTCACTGTTGTCTCAAAAGAGAAGGGATTCACAGGCTATTTTGATCAGCTCACTGAAAACTCTGCCTTGCATGCAGGAACAAAGTAAAAATAACAAACAAAATGTTAAGTGACTCTCTGGATGACCTTTGGACATTCCTATTGTTAATATGAGTAGACATTATAACCTCCCACTACTTTTGGAAAGCTCTCACAACTCCTTCCTCCTCCTCATTTTGCTGCTTTTAATCTTAGGAAGTTAGGAAAGGCCCCTGTAGCTCCTTTCATTGCTGCAATAGATGACCCTTCACTAGAGCAATTTGACTTGACTTACTGGCAGGAATGACATCTTTCAGGTGCTCCAGTTTAGTCAGTGTTTCTTTACTCTAGTTTTTTTCTCTTTCTAGTGTTTTCCTTAGGGGTTTTGCTGTCCTAGATCTTTGAAACATCAGCACATGCAAGAAAAGCAGGTTTAGATTGCAGCCACATGGATATTCCTTGCTTTACATGCCCATGTGAATTTTTGAAATTATCTAGAAGGTGATTTGCCTCTTCCTGCTCCATATGTAAGATCTTCACCTCAGGGCCATGTACTGAAAGTATCCGCCTCGGTTAAGTTACTGAAGTAAACAACAAACATTTGGCTTCCAAATAATAAAGGGATTATTAAGAGCAAGGATCTATAACTGACTCTGATCGTCCACCCACTTCTTTTTAAAGGAGTTGCAAGCATTGTAAAATCTTGTCTGTGTCAGCTTCTTTCATGGGAACCAGTTCTGCATTGCTGTAAACTTAGGGAGCTGCTGGCTTGGCACCCAACTGAATGTGAATGCTTGGCATTGCATGGGTTGGCCTTGGCTGAGCCCTCCTTTGTGTTGCAAACTCAATCATCAAATGTCCCTGTAGCTCTTGTTAAAACAGTGATGTGCCCCTGCTGAACGGACTTTGACTTAAATGATGAGTATAGCTCTGAGGACAGCTGACTGTGAAGCCTTCTGGGCACCCACTATGCTGCTCATGTGGGTTAGCCCAGATCCAGTTGGCAGCATGCTCATTGCCTGTCTGCAGTGGATTAGCATCCAGGAGTCCAGAGTGGCCTGTTTGATCTTGCAGCTTTGCAAGTGACAAATCATGGTTGTCTGTCTGGAAAAAAATTTAATAACACTAGTGCTGACAAATTGAAAATTAATTTGTAGGACACCAACTTACAAAAGTATTTTGAGCAGTTGCTGACAAGGATGCCTGTTCCATGTAACACTACAGACAACTGGACAGAGAAGGCTGACACTGTTTGGAAGTGGGAGTTTGTTCACCTTAGTTATCTTCAATTTCATTTGCAAGCAAAAAGGGCAAAGTCTTGAGTATAGACCTGCATGGCCAGTGTTGCTTATTGGTCAATTACTAGGCAAATTAAATCTATTCTCAGTAGTGCTGTAGAGGTATGGGCAAGAAGATGCAATTTTGTAGTTAGAAGTCATGAAATAAAAATAGGCTGACCATGTGAATTGTTTCATCTGGAGTGAAGTTCTCCTCCAGACTTTTATAATTCAAAACACTGTTTGGAAAATTGAAGGAGAAATTGAGATTCTTATGATTGTCCTAAGGGGGATATTTTAAAATGGTTCTGGAATCTACTACAAGCGCAAGAGGCTTCCCCTGTTCTCAATGACCCAACACAGAGGTCAGATTTGCCATCTAGAGCCCATGCATGACAGTGGGGACAGATTTTCTAAAAATCTGGAGCTATTCTTTGAAGATGCGGAATGTAATGTTTTAGAGGATAGTTAGTTTGCTATTATTTGTATTCTGAGTGGAAACAGTTTTGTTGGTGAGCGCTGCAGTAGCCTAACTATTCCAGTGTACATTGAAAAGAGTGTAGAACTCAATCAACTGGGGGAAAAAAAAACGTTTCTGTGATAAAGTAGCAAATTGAGACCTGTATTTGAAATCTGTAGGGTTACCTTGGAGCCCCCCTCATAGTTTCATCAACTCTTACATCTGGCATCTGATTAAATCTGGCGACTGGAAGAACAGTGGCAAGATCTCTGTTTAACTAATGCTCTTTCAGAGGGAAAAGTTCCGATTCTGTAATTCCCAAGTAGTAGAAATATTTTTTCCAGGAAGAGTAAATGTGACTCCCTTCTCACCAGCATTTTTTAAGACTGTACATTCACACTGCCTTACATGTTCACTTTCCTTTGAGGTCAGAGTTTAAAAAAAAAAAAAAGAGATGGCCTGCCTACTGCACCCTCATCTCATTTGAGATCTCTCTGCAATTAAAGAGGTGAAACTCATGTTTTCCTCCCTTTGCAAGCAGCGCTATTGGCCTTGCCTTTCTCCAGACCAGAATTGCAGTATATTTTATACACTAAAAGATGAGAGTTCTAATGTACTTTAGAACAAGGGGATGGGTCTGCAGAAGGTATGCATAAAGAAACAACAACTTCTTGGGATGCTGCAGACCTGTTTCTGTGTGCAGAAAAACCCCTGAGCTTGTACATGCTTGCATGGGAATCATTCAACTATGTATAAAGCACAGAATTGTTATCTTTTCACAAAAATCTATCTTCTTGAAACTGTACAGAGCGTTTTGGGGAGGAAAAAAATGCAGTTATTGACTATAGGATTTAAGCAGAATGTAAATTAATATAAGCATCCTGAGAAAAGTGCAGCCGTTCAATTCTTGAAAGCTCTGAGGGGAAAAAAAAATAATCAAGGTTGATGCATCCTCCAAGACTTTGTGCAGAGGATTGCCTAGGTGCTCTCTCCAAGGTAAGAGTGCCACCTACTGAACCTACACATTCCTCCCCACAGACAGGCGAGTTTGCTTAGAGGTTTCCCTTCGGAGCCCTAATCCATCCACACCCACTCTTGTAATTTATGAGGTTTAACAAGATCAGAGCCTGGGGTGGAGTGGCTGCAGGACTTCACAGTAAGTGGTTTCAGTTTGCTCATATTTGTGGACTTAAAGAGTTATGGGAGCCAAGCATGTGAAATCATGGCAACTGATGGTGCCTCGATTTAAGTCACTGTTTCATTTTTATTTCCTGCTTCATTCACTGGATTAGGTGGAAGAACATTGAGGATGGTCTGTTAGGTTGGATTTAACTCCAGCCCTGTTTTTAATCCTTTTGTTAAACACAAGATGGTCTTTCCTTGACTGCAATTGGACTTGCAGGTACTTCTTACCCCCTTGGATTTGTCCTTGTTTGGCGATCACCTTCAGTCTTTTGAGCTATCTGATCCAGCTTGACCTTTCACAAGTTAGGTTGGCTGCAAAATGCTGAGGCAATGATTTACTATCAAAAGAGAGGACTGTTCCCTGGACCGTTAGTTTATATCATCTCTTGGCAGCCTGGAATGTGACTTTTGCTAGAAGCAAATACTTGCAAAGGTACCTCTGTGCAGTGCTGAGGCTGCGGAGTGCCCAGACAAGCTGGTTAAACAGAAGTGCTTTCTATGAAAGCTGAACAGGAAGCAAGCATTTGTCAGTCAACCTGAGCAGCTGTGAAATCTGCAGGCATTTCTGTAACTGGGGGCCCAGGCTTAGCAAAGAGGATCTATTAGAGAGAATACAGTAAAAAAAAATAATAATCATATGATCACAGAGCAGAGGGGAGTGAAGGGAGGAGGAAACAAGATGGATAATGAGCTTGACAATAGGCAAATACAGAGTGTCATTACAGGAGCTACAGGACCAACCAAATGGTTAACCTGTGGGGTGGAAAGAGCATCCAATGAGTCTCACATGCCTGAAAGGATAATGGCATTTTTATTATCTCATTCCACGCCCTGATCATCCGTCCATTTGCTCCCTGGAGCTGCCAGCAGTTTGCACTGATTCATATGCTGCAGACATGATCAGCAGATCGTACTGCAGGCAGAACTTGTCAAGCCTTTCCAAGTGAGTTTCTAATTTATTATGATATTTAGCCTTTTGGTGTTGTACAGGAAGTGCTGGAGTGTGGCAATGGGTAAGGGGAACAGAATGGTGTAACAAGTTCAGAAACTGGTTAAACTGGGGAATAAGCAGTGGATGCACATTGCATTCTTTTGCTTCTTTTTTTTGTTTGTTTTGCCATTTCATGCTCTATTGTCTAAAGGAAAATTCTTGGTATTTATGCATTTCTCTTACCTGAATTGCAGAATTTAGATTGCTTTTTTCAGTGGCAGAAGAATATGATGGAAGCACTGGTTGCTAATTGGAGTTTTGTTAGCGGGAAGTTTGCAGAACTTTCATGGTTTGTTTGAAGGCTTTTGCATAACTCAGATTGCTTAATTCACTGAGTAAATAAAGTCCTCATGACACATTCATCCCTGAATGTGGGAGGGAAGCCAGAGAAGAAAATCAATTAGCCTATGTAATATTGCCAACAAAATAATCTGCTTTATTTGTGTCCTGTATTGTGGTTTTGTTTGTCTGCTTTAGATGTTGAGGGGTGGGAAACAGGACACTACTATGTTTCTAAAATGCAGTGATTTATATCAGGGTTTGGTTTAAAGGTTGGGAGAGGTTTTGAAAAACAACTGGGATTTCTGGGTGCCTGGTTTTTAGAGAGTTTTCACCATGAAGTCCTGTGCTCTTGTAGGGAAAGGGAGCTTGTGGATTTTCTAAACTCAGCCCTCCCAAGGAGACCCTTCCAGAAATCTGAAATTCTTCATGGCTATTTCAGAAGTTGGGCAATAAATAATAATTTAACTCAGAGTGTGTCAAATGGATTTTGTGTGTGTGTGTGTGTGTTGTTCTGTGGTGAAATACAGCCACAATAGCCATGCCTCCCTTACTGCTGTGTGGGAATGGGGAGCAGCTGTGGCAGAAATTGGTCCTCACCAATTTCTCTGCAACCAGTGCAAGGGGAAAGCAAGGCAGGGAAAGGGTGAAGTGGGTGAGATTTGAACACTGTAGTGATGATATAAGTGGTGAAAACCTTGATTCTTGATAACCACTGCAGAAAGCTGGCCCTGAGTGCAATGATCCAAGCTGAAGTCTCTGAGGTGACCTTTGGACCTTTTCTCTGGTCTGCATCGGGGCTGGTTTATTTAGATGTCAGGGTCTGGCTGTTTTGCTTAAAATACTAGAGACCATTGGATATCCTTGCTGAGAGATATTCTCCTCTATTCTCTTTTGGGCAAGTGAGGGAACTAGCAGTGTGCTAACTTTATATCTGGCCTATCTCTGATGCATTGGGTGAGTACTGGGAGAAACGCTCGAGCTTGCGTGCGCTGTAACACCCACAGTTACATGATACGAAGTGAGTTCATTGAAATCAGTGAAATTCTATCTGAGTGAAAACAATCCTTTTTTCTTGAAATGCAATTAGCTACTATACTGTTGGTTTCCTGTATCTTGGAGATTTGGGTCCTATAGCAGCTTCAAACAAGTGCAGACTCACCTTGACAACCAGACATGGGTTTTCTTTTGTCAAGACTCACAGTAGCATGCTTGGGGAAGAAAAGCAAAGCTCTTTTTGGCAAGGACTCTGAAGAGAAATCAAATGTGTGGCCAAAACTTGCTAACTGATTTATTCTCTTTTAACAAACATCTCCATGACCTCAGGCCAAAAGAGGGAAGGCACCTTTAACATTACCCACAAAGGCTTCTTCAAAGCATTGCTCAGAGAAATAGATGATGAAATACTGCCCTTCCCAGGATGAAGCATAATGTAATCATTCCAAGTGCTTCTTGTCTTCTCGAGAGATTGCACTGGAAAAGAAAAGGAATATTAAAATCCTTATAAATTAACTCTCTGCAGACTCTTCAAGGGAAAGGAGGAGGTTGCTTTTGCATTATTTTGAATTTGGAACAGTGTAATTGTTAACTTCTTGTGAATGTCCTCTAATGGCCCCTTTCTATGATTTGATTTGCACTTTTTAATGATATTTTCAGTTTTCAGTGTAGTTGTAGTATTTGTAGAAAATTTTGTAATTGCTAAATAGCTGAATATAATCCTGCTAGAATTTGATACACTAGAAATTGAAAGCAGAAGCTCTCATCATAGCCAAGAAATCATTCTGGTTGGCCTGAAAACATAAAATCTATTTAATAAATGCATAGGGATTGACTTGGCTCACTTTGCTGGACAATAAAGTGTTTACTGTGCAAGTTCCTAGGGAAAGCAGAAGTTTTCTTTGCCAGCAGGTAAAATGTTTTCTTCCACCAAATTATAACTTGTGTTTAAACTTCACAGTTTGGTTGTGGGAAGTTCACTTTTTCACAGCATTTTCTTCATGTTGTAGATTATGTTCTCTGTTTCTTGGCTGGATTTCCAAGACTGATAATCAGCTAGTTTTGTGAGGAGAGAGGGATTAAGGAGGGCACTTCCTCACAGGCAGCAGTAGTGTTAGTGGCAGTATGTTACCTGGTTAATTCTGCTCCAAAAATTGGGGCTATTAATTTTCACTTGAAGCCGTGTCTTTCCTTCTTTCTGGTCTTCTCTGTTTGCCATGCTCTTCATTTCTGTTCTCCAGTGGGCAATGGCTCAAATCCTTAACTTCTGAAAGCGTTTTTACATTGCTGAGGAAAAATAAGAGGGGTGTAATGTAACTGAAGACCAAATGCTCTAAGATATTAGCCTGTAGTGAGGCTAATTGTGTCAGTTTTAAAGGTAAGAATGCCAGTCAATTTCTGAAAGTGGCTCTTCCCCAACAGAGACAAGTCTTCCATGGTCCAAGAAATAGGCACATTTTTACAATATCCTGTCTCTTTGTGAGCTGCAATGTTAATATCCAACAGTTGGAATGGTCGTTTTGATGCAAATATGTTTATGTGAGGGTGAATGCACATATTTATGTGAAACACTGTAGCAACAACACTCCATCTATATAAGCATTTCACTACCTGAATGAAATACATGTGGCTAGATTTAGGAACTCTCCTCGTAATGGATCAGAAGAAATTTACTGGAAGAAGTGAAACATTTTTGAGTGGGAGTATCTTTGTTGGAAGAAACTTTAGGCAGAGGCAGGACAAGTATACAAGGAAAAATCTGAGATTTTGCAGGCTTCTTGCCTCAGTGAAAGATACTTTTCTTTTTTCAGTATAAGCAAAGCCTTGGGTCAGGAGCACAAAGCTGGAGTAATCTGTGTGGATTTTTGGGTATCCACCTGAGTCTTAAGTCATGACTGTGAGAAGCAAATGTATAAGTTTTTGTCAGAGAACAAATGACTCTGGGGAGTTTCATGAAAACTGAGTTCATTTTTCCACCCTGTTTAAGCCTTGGTCCAAGCCAGGAATTTGAAGCTCTGTGAATCCAAATGCCTGCAATGAACTGTGAGAATTATTTGTGATGAAAGGTAAATTTAGTAAAACTAAGAAAATTTAGGGGAGTTTTGGGCAGAACTGTTTCAGAGCAGAACTGGTTGTGAGTTCACATCAGGTTTCTGAAATTAGCTTTGTCTAAATAAAAACAATAGAAAGTATTTTTTAAATTAATTTTTGTTTACACTTTCTAAATAAGAAATTACTGAGCTGCACCTTTGCATTATTTTTTAAAATAAAACATTCTGATCTTTTTTGAATCTTTTGATTCAAATTGATCTACCTTTTAAAGAAAAAAAATTAAAAGAAAAAGGCTTAGATGAAGCATTTGCTTTGTTGTTTCAGCATGCATTAAAATAAAACAGCCTTGAACATTTTTCATAACACTTCATTCTGACAAGGGTTTTTGCTTCTGCTTCAACAAAACTAGGAAATTCATTGTTAGAGCAAAGTTTAAATCCTCCACAGCCTCACTGTTGGCATAGGTATTCAACTAGTGTCAGATAGGGGTAGTAGAATTTCATCCTGCTTTTCATTTTCTTGCCTAACCTCCACTGTGTTCCTGCTTCAGAGTAAAACAAGAAGAGTCAAAAAAGTCAGGGAAACCCACTGGTGATTATTTTATGCCATCTTGGTTCTTCTGATCATACGTGAAGCAGATGCAATAAACTAAATAATCAAATGTTTAAAATCCAACCAAGAAAAACACTTCCCTCAATCGTTGAAAGAATTGAAACATGGAGACTCAAACCACTGTAAATTTCCTCCCCTCCTGTATTTCATTTTATAAAACAAAACATTAAACCTCCCCAACTTTCTTTGCTTTATTTTTATGTACTGACATTTGATTTATATTTTGTGATGTGTAAGCTCTTAAGTGTATAAAAAAGTCTCCTTGACTTCAGTAAGGCAGCTTACATTTATAAGTAGCTGCAGGGACAAGCTTGTAATTATATATCTGTGTAATGTTAGCCTTCATACATTTATCCATTCCAATTTTAAATCTCCCTTGCATAAAATCTATGATCACATTTTGGAGCCCAAACTAAGCTGATGTTGTCCCTTTTAATTTAGGACTCAGCCCTTTTATTCTCCTTCTATGCTGTACTTTTATTAGTTGCTTTCTTTTTGTGCTGATGTGCAGCACATATTGTTAAAGCTGCTTATTAGAGCCAGAATTTTACAGCATGGAGACTGTCCTAATATGGGAAAAAACCCTAGCCTTTTATTGGTGAGGTAAGAAAAATCAGGCAGTGGATAATTTTTTTTGCTGATTGAGAAGGATAAGGTGCGGTTTGGCAGGTATCGCATTGGTTTGGCATTTGCTGACATGTTTCCTCTTTTCTGCAGTTCAGATCCTTTGCAGAGTTGACTGTCAGGGAAGGCTTCCCCACACCCCTCTCTGTCTTTCCCTGCCCTTTTCCTTCGCTTTTTCGCAAGTGTTCAGCGTTGCTGTGAAATCTCGCTCTGACGCTCAAACTAGATGTGGTAATGAGAGACATTTTTGCAAGTCTAACAGTTCCACACTGTAGTCACATTTTTGGGGAACAGCAAGCACCTTGGAATACAGTTTTCCATGTGCGTTATTCTACATCTAAAGCATTTAAACAGCTTGTGAAGTTGTCAGAAAAATTGCATTTTAGTCCAGGAAGTAACAGTACAATTTGTCTTTTCTCAATACCCCATTATCAAAGCAAAATTCTAGCTACAAGGTTTGGTTGATGCTTTAAATTGATCATCTGATTTTGTTTCCAATTGCTTTGAATGCACATATTGCATTCCAGAGATAAGCAACACATCCTGGGCTTAAGTACAGGCTTCAGATCTGAAGTCAATGTAGTTCCATGGCTTTTAAAATGAGTTATGATGAGCAAAGTTTCAAGTGAGTGCAGAAGCTGGTATTTTCAGGTTTTTTGCTCTTCAGTGTCTGTCCCTTGGTAACTGAAATACAAAGCCAAGTTTGGCTCTGCTTCAATTCACTGTGTGCTGTACCAGGAG
Organism: Scytalopus superciliaris; assembly: GCA_013400415.1. Taxonomy (NCBI): domain Eukaryota; kingdom Metazoa; phylum Chordata; class Aves; order Passeriformes; family Rhinocryptidae; genus Scytalopus; species Scytalopus superciliaris. Next base: position 76,808 of record VXBX01006002.1, on the reverse strand, counting down.
ATCTAAAGAGATGTGTAGTGATTGTCCCCTTCCCGTCCAGTGCTCTGGTGTAGTTCTTTGATTGTAGGAGGAAGAGTGGTTAACCTAGTCACTAAATAACCTGTTTTCTCTCTTTTCTAAGTATTGTAAGTTTGCTTGTGTCACTTGTGAAGCATTTTTTTTTCCTTCCCCCACCCCCTTCTACCCCTAATAATTCCAGAGTACATATCCTATCACCGTTGAGGTTAGCTTACTGTAGGAAAGGATGTGAAAGACAAACTCATGATAATAAAGCAGAAAAGAAAAAGAAACAGCATTAGTAGCAAGGGTTGGATGTACCAGTTCACATTAAACAAAACATACTTGATGTACTATTAGACATGGGCTGCTCCCAAAATCTTACTGCACAACCATTTAGAGGGTTGGTAGGATTTTTTTGCTTGATGCCTGTTTGTATTGAGACTGTTCATCCTCAAAGTCAGAATTTCTCTTGAAGATCAGGGGCTTGGCTAACTTTGTTGTCCTCTTTTATAAATTTCTATCTGCCACTTTTTCATATACCTTGACTAAGCAACCATGAGAAATACTCAGTTTCTTATGAGCAAGACTGACTCTAGCAGAAGCTGGCATACCAACTGGAGAGGATTAACTCTGTGCTAGAAGTTTCACTCTGACTCTCTTTCTTTCGGGCTTAGAAGGATCTAGTCCTGCTGGTTCTTGAGGTAAATGTTGTATTGCAGAACAAAAAAATGATGATTCTTGTTCCAGACTGCTTAAAACCTTATTCAGAAAATAACTTCTAACTGGTGTGCCATGCATTTCAAAACTTGACAAAGTAGGAAGCAGTCCATGTGCATTTTTTTCCTTCCCATGATTCTGCAAGAAATGTGGAGACCTGTCCTAGAGGTGTGTCCTTGAGACCAATGCACTTGTCGCTACAGGATGGAAGATTTCAGCTTCTGTTTGGCTTGCCATAGCCAAATTGCCCACAGATTTATTTTTTTTAACCGTATAATATGTTCCATGTTTCTGAACAGGAGATTTTTGACTTGCCAAATTCCATCTGCTATATGTTCAGCGCTGAAATTGCTTCAATGTAATTTGCAGAAGTACCTCCCAGCACTGTAACTGTTGCTGTCCTGTCACATTTCTTACTACAGGTTTTTCTGTTTGGAGTTTTTTTTCAGTTGTTCACTTTTTGTTTGTTTGTTTTGGGAGGGGGTTTTTAGTGGAGGTTGTAACTGAGCAGTAGGATCATGGGATGGGTGAGCCTCACAAGCTCAATACACTGTAGGTTTCAACATCCACAAATCATGTGTACCATCATCACACACAGACATGGTCATGGTGGAATTTTTCTAGTCTCTTTGTTCCTTTTCAAGTTGTTTCTGGTCCAGCTCCTGTAAGAACCAGTAGTGTTCTCCATTGCTACGTGTTTTCTTTTCCTCTCTCTTTTATTTTGCAGTTTCAGTTCTCTCTTGATACTGTTTTATGTGATTATTTTGCAAAGTCCAAATGAAATGTTCCAACCATCCTGTCTGTATTCTCTTGCATACTGATTTCTTTAAAAGCAGCACCTCATTTTTAAACTTGTGTGTGTATTTTGTGTAACACTCATCTTTCCTTTGTGAAGCATGAGATCTTTAGGACTGTGCTTCTCCCACCAGGGGGAAATCACTGGCATGCACTCTGGGTGTGTAAGATGGTGTTGTGCATCTTGGCCTGGAACAGGAGCGGTCACAGATATCAAGTCAGCAGTTTTCTTTCACGGAATTTCAAGAAGGCTCAATGCCTACTTAGCAGAGGCCACATCTATTTCCAAAACCAGCTAAACTTTTACTTTAGTAAGAAAGATTAAGTCTGAGGACTAATTTTCTTCTAGTTCCACTGTTAAATTTGCCATAAGGGTTGTAACAAAGCAGTTTTGTAGTTCTCTGCAAATGTAGCTTTTAGGCAAGTTAAGAAACTCTTAATGCTGTAGCAATGGCTTTCTTGGGATTCCCACCAGTCCTTATCTGTATGGCTATGGAAGATTCCCACTGACTGCATGCAAATTACTGATAATTTGCAGCCCATCTAATAGGGAACAAGTATTCCTATCTTGTGCATACCTAAGAGCTTCATTTGGTCTTTTGTCATTTTAGGATAGCCATGGGGTTAATTCCTTACTTGATTTCCTGGATTCTTCTCTCTTTCAAAGTCCCTCAACATCCTGTGATTAGGTAGGAGACAGTGTCTCCCATCTGGTTGTATGTTTAGTGCCCCTGAACTTAGGAAGGGTAATGCTCTAAACCTATGAAAAGATATTTGTTTCTGCTACATTCTATGTGTACTATTTGTTTCTCATGGTGTTCTGCCCTGGTAATCATAACAATGTCGTTTTTTGCCCTCAAAAGGACATGGTTATTGTTTTCATAAGATTATAGCAAGCAGAAATTTTGCCCTTTAGGGCCTTGTACCTGTTTTTTTGGTCCCTCCTAGCACTCTTCAAGATGCATGGCATCATTCCAGCAAGAACCTGAATCCTAAAAAGCCTGATAGTATTGCTGGGGTGGGCAGTAGAGAGAACTTAAGGCACAGGGCTCAGAGGTGGGGAGGAAGAGGATAGACATCCATTAAAATGCCATTGGGTGAAGAGTGACAGGCACTTCCTGAAATGTGGGAAGAAATTGAAGAAGGAACTGGAAAAGGTTCTGGGGAGCTGAAATAGAGGAGAAAATAATTTAAAAGTTTCCTCTGTAATTTCATAAGACAGGTAGTGGGACCTTACCTGGAGCTTCTCAAATCTTTGCTAAATTTGTGGGAGGAGGCAAACTTGAGACAAATGTCTGGAAAAACTGTTTGTGTATGTTTATAGCTATGCACTAACACTGACAGTCTGTCTCGTGCTCATCTTGAGCTAGCAGAAGCCACCTGTAAGGAGATCCAAGAGCACCTCCTTGGCAGAGGACTGCTAGTGTTTGAGTTATGCCTGTGTTTGCATTAGACCAATTGGTCTTATAATACCTTATTGATGTAAGTAATGTTTGTTGTGCTGGCCACTGGATCCCACAAATACATGATTGTTTTCACTGAACATTCCTGTGTGTTAGATAACTGGAGCACAAGGGAGTTTAAGCATCTCATGCACTTGTAGCAGAAGAGAGGCTAAATGAAGTCTTCGAAGTCCCATATTTAGCAACTTAAATATCAGCATGTTAGCTTCAGTTAAGAGAAGTCGTGACTTATTTTTCCAATTAGAGTATTGCTTATCCTTAGACCCTTTTGTTACCTCATAGCTGCTAAAGCTATCTTCTTCAGAGAGCTGATTACCATATTTTTGTTTATTTGGTTATCTCAGTCAATTGAATTATGGTAACAGGTTGGACTGCACTCTTTGTGAGCAGGAATTCAGATTCTCTTATGCTTATCCTAATTCTTTATTGTGCCAAATATTATTCAATTTACATTGCCAAATCCTTGCTTTCTAAACATTGTATTTCCACAAAAGTATATTATATGTAGATTTGCTATCTGATGCTTGGGTTTTTGGCCCCTCCCAGTACCTTTCAGAATGCATAACTTAAATTCAGTGAGAACTTTCATAAAAGGCTATATTGAATTGCATCTCCCTTGCAATGGTCTTGGTGTGTGTATATGAATAGCTAATACGGATTGCTGGGAAGAGGATACTTGGATGAATAGTGGCATGTTTGGATCAGTCTAAGGTCTGTTCTCTGGTGTTGTTTGGTGCACAAATGCCTTGTTATAGCAGTCTCAGTGACTCTCTAAAATACTGTCTTGCAATCCAGGTGAAATAGGAAAAGTTTTGACTTTGAATCAAGACAAAGTCCTGCAAGAGCTGGTGTTGGAAGGGTTGAATGACGTTCATGTCAGTCCTCTCTACCCTGTGGAACTGAAGAGGGTGCAGTGAGAGCTGTGGTGCACAGAAACCTTCCTGTGTGATGACTCCTTCAGTTTATGTAGGGCTGAAAATTCTCTGGGGCAAAGCTGGTGTTTTCTCACTCAGTCGTGCTTTGGGAGTCCTACTCACCAGGCTGGCTTTCTGCACCTGTTGAAGCTTGAGAAGCAGAAGGGTTTGGCAGCAAGCTAACTCCTTGTTTCACAGTGGTAGAATTAGGGCCCTGCACCCCCTTTCCCATACTTTCAGGCATTTAAGTGTATCTCAGTTCACAGCCCAGTGCTTCCAAAGGTGCCAGGCTACCTTGAGCCATGCTGACCCGTGTGGAAAGCCTGAGGTGCTTTTGAAGTGACATGACCACAAGATCCCCTGGGCTAAACTTGCTTTTCACCCTTCCTTTCCCATTTCCCAGCAGGAACACCTCCTTTTTTAAAATATAAACTACTAGTTTGGTGATACCTAGCAACAGAAGGCATTACATAGAGGAGAGGCAGGCTATCACTTGCTCAGAAAGAGCTCAGAGGAGCATGTCTCTTTGTTCAGTATGACAGCAAAAAGACATCCCAGTATAGCCAATTCTGCCAGTGGCTTTCACGTGCTTTCAAATGCAGTGATGAAGTCAGCACACTGCAGGTGTTAGAGACAGGCCTGAGTTGAAGGAGTCCATGCACCTACTACTCCCTTTGGAAGTTGCTGGAGGAGCTCCTGCTTCAATATGTTTTGGAGCAGGTGTGAAGTAGTGCAACCAAAATGAGACTCTTATCTGCATGGTTTAGGCTAAAAGTAGTACATTCATGTATATTCTGGTTTTCCATCCCATAAACTGGCATTATAAAAGTAATAATACCCACCACACAGAAGTCAGAAAGGGTTGCAAGGGTTAACTAACATTTGTAAAACCTGTTGAGATCTTTTGACGGAGAGAATTTAGCAAGTGCTAAGAACTAATATGACAATGAGGGGGAAAATAGCCATTGGTCTGCATTCTCCTGTGGAATGTGATGGATGATGCTGGAAACCTTGGCCTAAATGTCGCTGTGTGTTTATTAACTAATTTTTCAATTAACTTTTCTGCAAAAATGTCAGTTGAACTTGTTAGAAGGCTTTGCTTCCTGGTGATGGAAACTCGTCAGTAGTTGTCTCCTCTCGCATTTGGAATTAGACTCTTTTGCCTTCATGTGTGGTCTGTTTCCCTCAGCTGTATTGCTTTCTTACCATAGCAGCTCTTCACTATCCTCCCCACTTTGGTGCCCACCTGTATAAAGCATTTAGCAACAGCTAATACAGACTGGTTTCCTGTGTGGAACTGCTATTCCAGAATGAAATTGAAATTAATAACAATAAAAAAGGGCACAGCAATAATAATTGCTGTGATTTGAAAACACACTGAATATTGCAGAAAAGCTTCCTACCCCTCCACTGTATTGCCACAGGGCTGTAGGCTCTTACAAGTAATTTGTCTGGAACAAGGATCACAGTGAAGCAATATGACAGGAAAAAGCACATCTGAGGGAAAACTAATTGAAAGGATAAAGCCAGGATATTTTACTGTGTTAATGTGGGTACAGTTACAATGGCTGTATTTCAAACTTCCAGCTGTTTAATTTGTACAGTGCTATTATATGATGTCTGCCAAACATTGGAACTGTTCAAAGTGCTGTACGTGACCTTATATATCTGTATGGACTTGTTTTGTGGAAGGGCTTTTTACCTTGCATGTAGGTGAAAGACACATCAGGATTAGCTTTTGGAGGAATGCATGGTGTGTATCTGTCCCTAATCCTGTTAGCAAATGACAGGATCTGCACTGTCTCACTGAAAATTTCTCTTAATCACCTTGGCTGTTGACAGTAAGTTTCTTAAACACCTGAGAAAGAAACAGGTGCTTGTCCATGTTAAAAGTGAACAGCCATGGATTTCCCTTGAAACAAAATCTGTATCTGCACCTGCACAGCACACATGAGTTGTGTGCACAAAGATTCAGTACCAGAAAACTTTGAGACATCTGATTTCAATTCTTTTTTTTTTTTTCCCCACTTGCCATATATTGTAGCATTGAATGTATTTGTAATGCCATATCTCCCCTCAAGTGGTTTATTTCATTTAGTATAAGGGTTCACAATCCACTCTGTTTTGATGCATGTTCTACTCTTACATTTTATCTCTTTCCTCTTTGTGGCATTTATTTCAATATTTAGTCTCCTGTAGTACGTTAAGGCTATGTCCTCTTAGTGCATATTTTATGTTGGGAAGAGTGGATTAAAAAAGATTATTCCATGATTATCTGGTAAAATTATTTTTTATAGACTCTGTGTGCAAATACATGCCTTGTCTCTTTTTCCATCAGCACAGTCTTTGCTGTATTTCTGAAAGTTTCAACAGACCTTTCTGGGTCGAAGCAATAGTCATTGCGTTACAATCCCTAATTCCCTGGAAAAGACTGAGGAGTGCTGATGCTTCACAGAGCTAATGCTGACACCCATACTTCAATGAATCAAGCAGTTAAAATAGCAGGTGGCTATTTTAGATCACAGAACACTTCAGGCAAGGCCGAAGTTACTGAGTGATGTGTAATCTGGGTAATCACAACCTGCTGTTTTACACTTTCCATGCTGTCAGTCATGGTTGATTTTGGTTTCTCAGGCCCTGGACAGCCATGTGAATCTGGCTGGATGTTGATGACAGAGCCACTTGCCCAGTCCTGTTGCTTTTGCTGTCCTTAATATTCCCTGACAGATCTCTTGTATTTCTCCGTCAACCTTTCTCCAATCCCCATCTCGTGCCCTGCAAGGATTGGAGGCTCCTCATCCATTGCTGCTGTCTGTCTCTCCTCTCTTCCCGTCCACAGCCCAGATGTCTTGTTTCAGGCCCCTTCCTACAGCCCCAGGCTGTGTTTGATTCCTGCTTCCACATTCTTCCTTCCTGCCCCACTGTTTCTCTCACCCACTCTTGTTCAGATCCATAGTGAATTCAGTGTCCTAAGTCAGAGACTGATGTTTTGGTTATGGAGCCGTATCCATTGTCTACACAACAATCTGCCCTGGGCATGGCGGCATTTTAGGTGACAGGTGAAATAACTCCTTTTTAGGATGGGTTCAGCACTGTTGGTGGGTGTTGTCCTTGATATCAATCAATGTGATGTTATGAACTTTCTTCCCTTGAGGGTTCACCCACTGTAGAATCCTGGCCGCTGGTTCCTCATTACACCCTACAAAGCCCGACGGGCAAGTGAAGAAAATGCAGGAGTGCAAAAGGGGATTCTGCTCAGAAATTTGGCATCCAGAATTTGTCAAACCAAAATCATGTTTCAACTCAAATTTTACAGATTTCTCACTTCGTCAGGGTGGATGGTGAAGGCTGAAACTTGATTCTAAGTAGATGGAGCATGATAATGGAGAATTAGGGTATGTGACTGAAATTGGTTTGGATGTTAATATTTCATTCCTCAAATCAGTGATTCTCTGAGTTAACTCTTTTAGTGTTTGTCTTTATATGATATTCAGTGAAACAAGTACAGGTTGAAATTAATGATGGATTCTGTGTGTGGGACCTATCCTCATGGTTCTGCACATCTTTTTAAAATATCAGCGCGCTTAAAATGCAGCAATCCTAGTAATCTTTGTGGAGGGAATGAAATGCAAGCACTGGTTTGTTAAGGACTCAATCTTTCTAAGTGTGAAAGTAGATAAACAGATGAAATGGAAGGCTGGGTTTCTAGGTTAGCAATACATACATGATTTATTATAACTCAGCTTTCCTGAAATAATTTATTTGTTCTTGTTTGCTAATTTGTGAGGATGCAGCATAGCACTTTAGAATCAAAAACTCAGCAGAAATAATAGGGTTTTTTTTAAAAAAAGTTGAAACTATATTTTTTGAAAAGACATTACCTGTTGAAGTTACTGGGCTAAACTGCACATTGAACAGAGGAGAGTGAGAAGCCAGTTCTTCTCCCATTCAGTCTTCTTGCTTTTATCTCTGTAGTGAAACCTTGATTAATTGTCCATTGTTTCTCTCCCTGCTGTAATTACACAAGGGTAGAGGTGGTCTGTACTCTGAGCACCATGTTTTGTCAGTCTGGCTTTAGCACACCTAGCTGAGGTGGAGCACTCACTTCCTAATGACAACACAATTTCCCCTCCAGCCTCTGGTGGATTGTGTGTGATGTGAGATTTTAGTTTTTAAATACAAACAACTGTTGCTCATATTCGTTGCTGCAAATACACATCTATTATATGTACATGCATTTAAAAATATATAGAGAAAAAATGCTTTTGGGCTGTGAGGAAGTCCTGTGCTCTTGTTCAGATTTCTCCCCATGTACCTGCAGGGTTTCTTCTGTGCTTTTGCTCCAGATTCTCTGCAGGCTTTCTGATGGAGCGTCCATCCCTGCCCCTAAGTACCTCAGTGTTATAGTTTATTGACATGAGGATGTAGGATGAGGAGATGGCCCAGTAACAAAAATCTTCATGCCTGCCTTCTCTCCCTTGCCTTCATTTAAAGATCTTTGAGAGATATAGATGATGACTTGAATTTTTTATGAGTTAAAATAACAATTGGAGGAAATACAGAAATTTGTAGCTTGAGCATGATACATTGGAGACATCAGTTTGCCTAAAGGTAAATAAATGCCTGTAAATAAATGTAGGTTTAATTCCTCAGATCTTTTGTTTATTTTCTAGGATGACCACAATTCTCATTATGAAGGGCAGATTTTTTACATTAAATGTCTGTCTCTAATTCCTTCTCTCTTGAGTAAATCTCTCAGTCATGTCAGTTGGAGTTTTATTTGCAAAGAAATATAAAAGAGGAGGTAGGTCTTAATTTTGTATACATTCAGTAAGCTAGCAATTTGAGGTATGAAAGTGCCTTGAAAGCCATATTGAATACAGCAGCCCAAAACCACAAGAAGAAAATTTCTTATTTGATTTTGTAGAAATTGTGGATTATATATTCTGAGACAAATCCCGTAAGGCCTTACTTGTGCCTCAGCTAGGCAAAATACCCATTATTCTCAAGTCATATGCCTGAAATATTACTGGGTGAGGCTGTGGCATAAATTATTTTGGATTTTATATGCAATAGAGCACTAGAGAAGGGAGGTGGTGGCAGTAAGCAATTTGCTATGGAGTCAACAAATACCACACCAACCACAGTGGTATGCACACTGGTTGGGTTTTGCTCTCAACTTTTTTACATTTGAAAAAGCAAGCTTGTTTTGTAAGCTTTTTTGCTTGTTTGCCATCTGCCAAGGAAGCAGAGTTCTGGGTGAATTCCACCAAGCTTCAAGGAAAGCAGTAAAAAAGTACTAGTTATCAGCTAGAAGGCACTTGGCTGATTACTGTTTTCTGCTCAGTTAATTTTTTTATCTGTGTGAACCTTCTAAATTAAAATAGATTAAATATACTGCTCTGCTCACTGACAGGTCAATGTCATGTCTATTGTGGATGAAGTAAAACTGCAGAGCATTATACTCTTCACATATTGAGAGAATTACATGTTCTTCCCTAGTACATTTCCAACAAGCACTTTTGTCTAAATATAATATATGTTGGAGGCAAATTAGACATTGTTTTGGTAGCTGAAGGTTTTTACCCTTTATGTTAGCAGCCCTGTGTGCAATTTTTGCTGAAGCACTCAGAGGTGATTTACCAGAGTTATTTGAATGTGGTTGGAGAATCTGCTTGCATTTGGTATTATGAAACAGGACATCAGTTTTCAGCCATGAGGAGAGAAAAAAAAATAGCCATGTGCATGAGTCATTCTGTGTTTGTGCAGAATGATGCTGTGGTGTTACAGACTGGCTCTTAATTTCGAACCCCAGGTTTTAGGGCTTCAATCTAAACCCAAAGGAAATGTGTAGTTATAAGCAGAAAACTGGGGG